>WEIV01023843.1:0-14027 GCA_013390005.1 Calyptomena viridis
ACGGTTTTGGCGGCCCCGTCCCCAGTGCTGCCAGGGGTGGGGCCGTTGCTGGCCACGGCCCCAGGGACCCCCCTGCCCACCGCGGCCCCGTGTCGTCCCGGCTGTGGCAAGCTCCTGGCACAGGGACGTGGTTCTGGGCCTGGTGCCTGAACTGGGTGGTGCGGGCCTGCAGGATGCCTGCGCCCTGTGCCTTCAGTGGCCGGGGTGGTCGGGGAGTCCCAGTGGGAAACTGGGGGAAGACGAACGCCATTTTGGCTGACCCACATGGTAGAGGTGGGGAAGGTTTTCCTGCAGTATGGAGCCGGAAGTAGGCGGGGGCGAAGATGAACCAATGGGGGCACAAGACTACGCCTTCCTGGGGTGGGAGAAGTGTGGGAAAGAGGACATCACCCAGGCGTGAGACGTAAAGAATTCTGGACCAGGACAAAAAGATATAAAAGCAGCGAAGCCCAGACACCATGCCTTTTTTTTGGCCCTGCTAAGCTGCCTGGAGGAGTTCCGCTGCTCGAGAACCTGACGGCGCCATTCTTAGACCACGCAGTAGCTGAAGCTGGGATACCAGGGACTGTTCTTTCTAACAGCGGAGAGCCTCAGGAGCCAACTTGGATCCCTTCCCTGCATCACATGCTTCTGGTTTGGCCAAGAAACTCGCCCCATTCTTTTATTTGTTTTTTATTTTTCCCCTGCCTACCTTCGGATACTTACTTAGTTCTCTGGGTTTTTTTATATTGTTTGATAAGGGTGTTTTTTAACGTAAGGGTGTTCTTAACCTATATTTTTATTCTCTGTTTTAGTAAAAGTTTTCTCTATCTTTATACTCAGACGAGTCTCAAAAATTTTAATATTGAATTCATTTTAATTCACTTCCACTGTTCCTTTTAAACGGCGACATTCCCTAAAGCCACCCTCAGGTCCCCCTTTCTAGATCTTCTCCAGCAGCTCTGGGCCTCAATGTTTTGTCTTGCCACCCTCGTTATCTATAGAAAGAATGCAAACATTGCTAGGAAAGGCCTAGTAAAAACCTCTCTAAGTGAGCCTATACAGGTAAGCTAGAATTCTAGAAATATGATGAAAACTCTCAAGGCATAAAATGAACTGGATGAGAGAATTGAGTGCACCCTCAGTAGGTTTGCAGATGACACTAAGTTGGGTGGGAGTGTGGATCTGCTTGAGGGTAGAAAGGCTCTGCAGAGGGATCTGGACAGGCTGGATTGATGGGCTGAGGCCAATGGTATGAGGTTCCACAAGGATCACAACAACCCCATGTAGGGCTACAGGCTTGGAGAAGAGTGGCTGGAAAGCTGCCTGATGGAAAAGGACCTGGGGATGTTGGTTGACAGCTGGCTGAACATGAGCCAGCAGTGTGCCCAGGTGGCCAAGAAGGCCAATGGCATCCTGGCCTGTATAAGGAATAGTGTGGCCAGCAGGACCAGGCAAGTGATTCTTCCCCTGTACTCGGCACTGGTGAGGCCGCACCTTGAATATTGTGTTCAGTTTTGGGCCTCTCATTGCAAGTAAGACATTGATGAGCTGGAGCATATCCAGAGAAGGGCAACAAAGCTGGGGAAGGGTTTGAAGCATGTCTCATGAGGAGTGGCTGAGGGAGCTGGGGTTGTTTATCCTGGAGAAAAGGAGGCTCAGGGGAGACCTTATCATTCTACAACTACCTGAAAGGAGGTTGTAGTGAGATGGGTGTTGGTCTGTTTTTCCCAAATAGCAAATAATAGGATGAGGGGAAAAGGCCTCACGTTGTGCCAGGGGAAATTTGGATTGGATATTAGGAAAAAATTCTTCACAGAAAGGGTAGTCAACCATTGGAACAGGCTGACCAGGGAAGTGGTGGAGTCACCATCCCTGTGGGTATTTAAAAGACATGTAGATGTAGCACTTAGGGACATGGTTTAGTGGTGGATTTGGCAGTGCTGGGTTAATGGTTGGACTATTAAAATCCCATTATCTTAAAAAAATCCATAATATTAAATATTTTTTCCAAGCTGATTCTATGATCCTTAAAATGATTGCTTTGACTCTGCAACAAAGAGTTCTGATGGAAAGTGTGATGTTTTTCCCATTTACTGCATAATTAATTGGAAACAGTTTTTAGCATTCTGCAAGTTTCATAAAACGGATAATTTCACAGTTTTTACCAAAAAATTATAGTCTTTAAGTAGATCAAATGTCTTGTTCATTTTTTTTTTTCTTATGTGTAACTAAAGGAATAGTTCAATCCCTCTGTCAGGATTTTCTACCTTCTCCAAGTTGCTTTTCCAGGTAGCTCTTAACATTTTTAAAGAGTGAGTTTGTAATACTGTATTTTGAATATAGAAATCACAAACCCAAACCACCCCAACGTTTCATACCAAAAGATCTTCTGTCAAGCTTCCTTTTCTTTATTAACAGGATTATTGCCATGTGTGGAGATTATTACATTGGTGGACGTCGCTTTGCTTCACTCTCAGACCTAATTGGTTATTACAGTCATGTGTCTTGTTTGCTGAAGGGGGAAAAACTATTCTTTCCAGTAGCACCTCCAGAGGCAAGTAGTAACATTTTAAAACTGAATTTACTTAAATATTAATATCATTAACCTTGCATTCAATATTCATAGTTTTCTATGAAAAAAGCATTGTAGATGGCTTCCCCTAGTTCTAAACCTGTCTCAGCAGATGGTGAAGTATAAAGAATATATAAACATGGTTTTACTGATAGAAAGTAATGATAAAAAATTGTTTTTAATGAAAATCTGTAATGAGAAAGCTAGATATCAGGTATTGCAGTTATCTCCAAATATAGTAATAACATTGTATGTAAACTGAGATAAACAAGAAAATGTGGTTCTTGGCTATTAAAGAGCACCATTGTAGTGTAGTTAGTCTCTAGGGTTTTACGTGGACTTAATGAAGTATTTAAAAATAATATTACTGTTTTGTAGCAAAGATTTCAAAATATATGTCCTTGAAATAACCAAAGTTCCTGAAAGCTGTGCTTCTTTCAAGCAACTATCCTTAAGACAGTATCAGTAATTGTCAGTAATGCCCCTTCCACCTCCTCTGAATAAAGATGTTTCTGAATGTTAAACTTTGATAAATTTCCACTAAGAGGGAGAAAGTCCTAAAGTTCTCTTTCATGGGAATTACATTGTTTGCAATTTGATTTTTGGAGATAACGTGACCGATAATGTTAGAATACTAGAACCAAAATGAGGGCTTTTGTAGGTAACTTTAGGAATTGAGCATTTCCAGCTCTTACTATTTTTGACCCTTTGAAAACTTAAAACTAGGGATACAAATTACTATTATCAGTCTTGCCTCAGAATAGCATAACGTTGGGGAGAGGAAGCCTACATTAGAACGAAAGGGAAAATTAATATCTTTGAACTCTTCTCTAAAATTGTAGCCTGTGGAAGATAGAAGGAGAGTTCGAGCAATTCTACCTTACACCAAAGTGCCAGAAACTGATGAAATAAGGTATGTTTTAATAATAGGTAGAAGCACATGTGAAATTCTTAAGAGTATTTATAAATCGTAATGATTTAGGTATATGTTCACTATGGAAATACTTTCCAATTGCATCTTAGACTTAACACTCTAGGAGGTCAAAGGTATGATGACTGCTTTTTATTCTATATGATATAAGTTATGTGGAAAAGATGCAAAACAAACAGTCCTATATCTAGTAGAAGAACATATACTAGTTCTTGTAATTAATACTGCTTTCCCTTAGATACTGGATACCTCCCTCAGTGGTGGTCCATTTGCTTTGGGAATTTGCAGGTTCTTCCTTGAAGGGATATCTGTCCTTCACACTCAATGGAAGCTGCTTCCAAAGACTGAGGATTCCTGCCCTTTTTACAATCCCTTTGTCAGTGATCTTATTCCTACCAAGGGATCCCAGCTGCTGGGTTTCCTTACCCTCTAATTCCTGACTGTTGGCTCCAATATCCCAACATCAGAGTAACCAGATGATAATTTGTTCACCTGGTTGACGGCTTTGCATATCTCACTGCTTGCTTAGGGATAGGGATTGTGTGTTTCTGTCCCATTTATGATTTTATTCTTTTTCCTCCTGTTCTTGTGACTGCTCTGCTGCTTCCTCTTAGGAGAAGCTTCTTTATCCCTTACTGAATGAGTTGACTTCCTCTTCTATTGTTTCTTAGTTATAGAGGTGACTGATATAGTTGAAGGCTGGGTCTCTGATTTAGCCACAGTGTTTGTATGTTTTCAAATCCAGAAGACCCTCTCTCCTTGAGGGTGCTGAAGAGTACTAAGCAATGTTCAGTAGGTGCAGGCCAGGCCCCATGTAACAGGTTGACCTTGGCTGGACGCCAAGTGCCCGGACAGTCTCTCGCCCCTCCTCATTTACTGATAAGATGACAACGACTTATGGGTTTTAGGACAAGGCAGTTTACTATAAGCAAAAGGTTTGCACGCACAAAAAGCAAAGCAGGGAAAAATCTAATCTCCACTTCCCATTCCACGAGGTCAGCTTGTGTCCTGAGAAGCAGGGCTCTACGTGTTGGTTGTCTCTTCAGCGGTTGGCCATTGGAAACAACTAAATTCCCCTGCCCCTCCTGTTCCTTTCCTTGGCTTTATATCTGAGCTGACGTCATATGGTCTGGAATATCCCTTTGGTCAGTCTGGGTCACCTGGCCTGCTCGTGTCCCCTCTCAAAAATCTTGCCTCTGCCTCACAGCAGTCAAAACAGTGGAGTGTTATCTCCTAGCACTGCTAAGGCTGCTGTGGGCTTAGATAGACCCAGTACATCCCGGTACAATGTGATAAGCTGTGCCTCTTTGGAATAGCCGGGGCATCCTTTGTCAAACATTCTATCACACTGTCAGGATCTGTGTTGTGAAGTCCCAGACCATTGTAAGTGACAACCTTTCTACATACCTGCTCATATTTTCCTACATGCCTTGCTACCCATAACCACACTGCCACGGCATCTAGATGATATTCCTAAATTGCTTGTAAAACTTGGAAAAAGCCAAAACAATATTCCTAAGAAATACCAATAGGTGTATTTTCATTACCCAAGGATGTTTAAGATACTAAAGAGTTGTTATAATGAGGGAGAAAACATCATGGAAGAAGGTGGTGAAGGTGCCAATCTGTATTTCCCCCACAAAAAACCTCTCAGAGGAAGGGTAATTTCTAATTGTCTCCATGAGACAGTTCCTGAAGTATAGTAACGGAATCAGTACAGAGCCCAAATAGCAGATTAAGCTCAAGGCTACTGTTTTAATAATAAATCTCCCAGGCAAAACACCATTAAGTGATACAAAGCACAGAAAACTGCAAAAGCCAAAAGCAGTCTTGAACATGTACAGTAAAAAAGGGAGCACAGCACAGTTCAGATAAACTAATGTTGAGAACAGATAGATCGATATTGTGACCATCACCTGTTAACAGATATAATTATAAGTTTCTTCTAATATCTTCTGGTAAAATCTGTTATCTCAAACCCTTTGAGCCCCACGTTGGGTGCCAAAAAAGACTGTTGTGGTTTAACCCCAGACAGTGGCTAAGCACCACACAGCCTCTTGCTCCCTCCCTTCTGGAGGAATGGGAGAAGAATTGGAAGGATAAAAATGAGACATTTGTGGGTTGAGATGAAAGTTTTAATTGTTAGAAATAAATTTAAAACAAAATTGTAAGGGGGAAAATACCCACCCACCAACCAAAGAGAGAGGAAAATAAAACCCGAGAAAAACAAGTGATGCATATGAAAACAATTGCACACCACTGACAGACTGATGCCCAGCCAGTCCCCAAACCCCCTGTCTGCCCCCCCCCCCCGCATAGGAGCTACTATGAAGACATTTAACTCTATTCCAGTGAAAACCAGTATACCTGAGTTTGGGATTACAATTAAGGAATAGTTTATACCAACCTTCCGGTAATGAAACTCCCTTGAATATTTAATGCTTTGTATTTATAGTCTTAATGTAGCTATCTGCATGTCTTTTCAAGGAACTATTCTGTGTCTTCTTTTTAGCACTTATCTTCATATCCAAATACCTAAATAGAAGATATCCCATAGGCTTTACTATACAAAATTAGGTTTTGATAGAAATATTATTTTCTTAGACTATTAAGGAAGTCTTTGATTGTTTTTACTTGTGTTTAATATTTGATCCCTCTTGATAAAAGAATGTTACTGTCTTCTAATGTTGTTGTGGTGATTTTTGTTTTATGCATCCTTAGCATACTTTAAAGTATCTATTAGATCCTAAATGTAAATTAAAGAAGGATATATATTCATATGATATTCATAGCTACTTAAACTGCATGAAAAATGCACATGGTGTGCTTGGGATACCAATAAATGCATCTTTTATGATCAGATTTTTTCAAATGTTTTGCTGAAACTATGCTCAAGAATTCACCGTTTTCATTAAACTTTGTATTATGATTGTACTTCTAACATGTCTTACTGGAACTCTTCAGTTTCCTTAAAAGAGATATGTTTATTGTCCATAATGAATTGGAAGATGGCTGGATGTGGGTTACAAACCTACGGACAGATGAACAAGGTCTTATTGTAGAAGACTTGGTAGAAGAAGTGGTAAGTAATTTTATTCAAATTTGTTGAAGAACAGATTTGATTTTTTTTTATTAGTTGTGTGTGGAAGTTAACATTGAAATTAAACCAAGCTAGTGACATTTAGCTGCCTGATTGTATGTACTTTTCTAAACCTTACTGCAGTATTTGAATTTGCCAGTTTTAAAATAGTTTTAACAAACCATTAAGTCTAACTCAATATCCAAACAAAGTGCATATTCATGTTATCCAAACAAGTTCATATGCAAATGAATGATACCATGAACTTATTAAGCAGTTCCCTAAACTCAACGGTCCTGATAAATAACTTGCTATCCATTCAGTTGCATTCTTTTTTTGTTTGTTTGCTATGAAGTATTCATAAATGTATAGATTGAAATTTTGCAGTATGTCTGTTTCTTGTTTTTGTTTAAGGGCCAAGTGTGGATATCAAAATATTGATGAGTTAATTATACCTAGAAGAGCTTATGCTAAGTCAGGAAGCTAATCAGGTGACAAAGATAATTGATTTACCGCAGGACAAGAGATGATTTAATGGACAAAAACATCTCACTCTCCCACATGCTTTGTTAAAAGAAGTTCACCATTGTTTGGAGTCTTGATGATGTTTGCTTTGCAGCATATATATATATGTTGCTATTAGAGTTTGCTTTACCTGTTTTTCACATCTGTGTCAGGAAGTGAATGGCTAAATTGAAATGGTAGTGTTAGAGTATCTAACTATAAATTTCTACATTACATTACAAAGTTCATGAAAGTTGAGATTTAAGTTACCACATGTAAAGAAGGACTTGAAGAGGGGTAGAAACAATCTTTTGAAATAATGTGTTATAGCTGAATTTCCACTTAGTGAATGAACTTGAAAACCTCTTTACATGAACTGTGCAATAAGACATCTAGTTGAAAAATATCTTGGACTTCTTAGAGCTGTTTACTTCTACAGAAGGTCTTAACCTATGAAGTTTACTTTTCTAAATTCAACCATAATGTTGTCATGCATTTAATATGTTAATTCTCCTATTAGGGAAGAGAAGAAGATCCACATGAAGGCAAAATGTAAGGATTTTTGTTTTGTTATTAAAACCAAATCATAAAACTACTGTTTGTAAACCTGAGCTATGAGATTGGGAAGGTGAACCAAAGCTGTATGTACTTGATATTTAATCTTAAGACTTTTCTTCTATACTAGCTGTTGAAGTTGCATAGGTCATTGACATGAAGTCTTGTATTAGTTATGCCTAATGTTAATGGGTTTTGCAGTGATAAAATCTTGAATGAATCTCTGTGATCATTTTACCTGGGATATATACAGTGGAGGATGTGGTGTTTTCTGATTTGTGGGGTGTTTTTATACACATAAGGTTACCTCTAAGGTAAGCTGTTTTTCAGGTCTGCTTAACTCTAAGTGCAGGAGAGGGATCAAAGTATCATTTAGAAGAATGATAGTGTAATAGTAATACTTGATATTAGCCTCATGTGCTAGCACTTCAAGTGAAAACCAAGAGACACTAGAATAATCTGTTTGCAGTGAATTCTAACTTGTTAAATAATTTAAAAAAAGCTAATACAATTTACAATGAACAATGAATTGATACAGAAGACTTCGTTGTTATATTATTTTCAGTAGTTAAGATGAGCAGCAAATGAAATTTATAGAAAACTTCTAGTAGCTGGATAATTTCATCCATCCTCCATTTACTTACAATAATTGCAGCTGGTACTTCCTGTATTTATTGCTCAGTTTGCAGTCTCCAAAGGACTGATGTTTGAAAAAGGCATTTCTTGTGGTGGTGGAGTTTTCTTGGTGGCTTGTTTTTAATGGGGAAAGAAAAGGATTGATGTGTGCTTCAGTTTACTGGTTTCCAATGTTATGCTAGTCAATTAGGTATAGCAGCATAGTAGTAGTAGGGATGCCTTCAAATATAGGAATTTTTTTTTTAACAAAGTAGTTTGTAGTGAAATTTTAAAGCTTTGACACTCAATCCAGTTACTTATGCTGCTCAGAAGATTCCAGGGGAGGCAGGGATTTCTCCAAATGCTCCAATAGCCAGAAATTCTCCTGTAAAGGTAATATAGAAAGCAAATTAGAACTAGAGCTCTTTTTTGTAAGAGACTTTCTTTTACACAGAATTGTTAAGGTTGGAAAAGACCTTGTAAGATCATCAAGTCAAACCATCAATCCAGCACCACCACAATGTTCACCACTAAACCATGTCCTCAAGTGCCATGTCGACACAATTTTTTGAACACTTCCAGGGATGGTGACTCCCGCTTCGCTGGGCAGCCTATTCCAATGCCATACCACCCTTTGAGTGAAGAAATTTTTCCTAATACCTAATCTAAACCTCCCCTGGTGCAATTTTCCTTAAAGGCCATCGTTTGGTCCTATTTCAGGCTATTTCACAGAATCATTTAGGTTGGAAAAGACCTCTGAGAGTCCAACCTTTGACTGATCACCATCTTGTCAACTAGACCATGGCACAAATTGCCACATTGAGTCTTTCTTGAACACCTCCAGGGATGGTGACTGTACCACCTCCGTGGGCAGCCCATTCCAATGGTTAACAATTGTTTCCCTGAAGAAATTCCTCCTGATGTCCAACCTGAACCTTCCCTGGCACAGTTTGAGGCTATGTCCTCTCATCCTGTTGCTAGTTACCTGGGAGAAGAGTCTGACCCCCACCTTGCTGCAACCTCCTTTCAGGTAGTTGCAGAGAACAATAAGGTCTCCCCTCAACCTCTTCTTCTTCAGGCTAAACAGCTCCCTCAGCCACTCCTCATATGATTTACTCTCTAGACCCTTCACAAGCTTTGTTGCCCTTCTCTGGACATGCTCCAGCACCTCAATGTCCTTCTTGCAATGAGGAGCCCAGAACTGGACACTGTCGCTGTTGAGGCGGACTAAACGACACAAAGTCACCTCTCTCGAGGAAAGTGAAGAACTGATTTATTGTGCAAAAAGCATAAGTGAATATACAGATCAGAAGGCTAGTATACTTCAATACAATTGGTTCAAGGTTGTTTTTCACAATTAACATTGGTTAACTCCATCACCACCCTCTGCACTGTCCAACATTCGGTCCTCACAGTGGTCAGTCCTTTACCATGTTTACCAAACATACTTTGGGACTTTCCAGCTGAGCCATCCTTATCTCCTGTGTGGACAAGAATAGCTTCTCAGGGGTACACAGGAATGCTGTCAAGGTCGAGAATGTCTTCTAGGTTGCTAGCAGGCCAGCTGCTATCCCCAACAGGACACAGTACCCAAGGTGTAGGCCACACTCACCAGAGCTGATTATAGAAGGACAATCACTTCCCTGGTCCTGCTGGCCACACTATATTGTTGATACAGGCCAGGTGCCATTGGCCTTCTTGGCCACACTGGTGGATCATGTTCAGGTGGCTGTTAACCCTGGCTGTAGTGCTACATGGGGTTGTTTTGACCCAAGTGCAGGACCCTGTGCTAGGCCTTTTTGAACCCCTGTTGGCCTTGGTCCATCTATCCAGCCTGTCCACATACCTCTGCAGAACCTTCTTACCATCCAGCATATCCACACTCCTGCCCAACTTGGTGTTGTCCACAAACTTACTGAGGGTGCGCTTGATCCCCTCATCTAGATCATCAATAAAGATATTAAACAGGACTGGGCCCAACACTGATCCCTAGGGGACACCACTAGTGACTGGCCACCAACTGGATGTGGCACCATTCACCACCACTCTCTGGGCCCAGCCATCCAGCCAGGTCTTAACCCAGCAAAGAGTGTACCTGTCCAAGCCATGGGTACCGTCTTATCCAGGTGAGTGCTGTGGAAGACATTGTCAAAGGCTTTGCTAAAGTCCAGGTAGACTACATCCACAGCCTTTCCCTCATCCACTAGGCAGGTCATCTGGTCATAAAAGGAGATCAGGTTGGTCAGGTAGAACCTGCCTTTCCTAAACCCATGCTGGCTAGGTCTGATCACTTGCTTTTTCTGCACATGCGTGTGATGGCACTCAAGATGATTTGTGCCTTGCCAGGCACTGAGATCAGTCTGACAGGCCTGTAGTTCTCTGGATCCTCTTGTAGAGAGGCGTCACATTGACCAACCTCCAGTCATCTGTGACCTCCCTGGTTATCCAGGACTGCTGATAAATTATGGAGAGCAGCTTAGTGAGCTCTTCCACCAGCTCCCTCAATACCCTCGGATGAATCTCATCCAGCCCTATAGACTTATCAGTGTCTAAGTGGCTCAGCAGGTCACTAACTGCTTCCTCCTGGAGTGCAGGGGATGTATTCTGCTCCCTGTCCCTCTCTACCAGCTCAAGGGGCTGGTTGCCCTCAGGATAACTGGTCTTACTGTTAAAGACTGAGGAAAAGAAGGCATTAAGTACCTCAGCCTTTTACTCATTCTTGTTGACAATGTTCCCTTCCACATTCAATAAAAGAAGGAGATTTTTCTTGGCCCTCCTTTTGTTGTTGATGCATTTATTAAAACATTTTTTAATGTCTTTCACAGCAATGGCCAGGTTGACTTCTAGCTGAGCTTTCACCTTTGTAATTTTCTCTCTACATGACTTAATGACATCATTGTACTCTTCCTGAGTTGCCTGCCCCTTCTTCCAAAGTTCACATACTCTTTTTTTCCCTGAGTTCCAGAGAAATCTCCCTGACCAGCCAGGCTGGTGGTCTTCCCCTCCGGCTCATCTTTTGGCACATAGGGACAGCCTTTTCCTGCACCTTTAAGATTTCCATCTTAAAGTATGTCCAGCCTTCCTGGATCCCTTTGTTATTAGGGACACGCTTAAATACGCATGCATATGCACATACACTCTGCAATGAAAGGCCCTATTTCTAGCTTTCCTTTAAAAGACAGGATGAGCTCTTAAGATGTAGCAAGTGGTGTGTCAAATGTAAACTGAATAGTCATGCAACATCAAGTTGTTTCCTATAATCATAGGTATCAGGTTGAGACTGGACAGATTGCTGTATTTTTTTAGGATGATGCTCTGACACAGGATTCCAGAAGATGTGAGGTGTGAAATTAAAGTGATTTGTATTCAATGGTTAATGGTTTCAAGCTGGGCTTTATTTCCTCAACTTCTAACAAAATTCAATTTTAGTTATTCGGTATAGTATTTAACGTTCATTAACATCCTTGGGCTTTGTGTTTTGTGATTCAAAAAAATTGCTATCTGAGACTGGCTTGAAATATGCCTTCCTTTATCTAGCATTTGATCAATGCCTTTAAACACATTTGGATTTGAACATCTACTTTGTGTTGGACACCTGTACTCAAATGAGTTTATATAGATGTAGATATTTATTTTTCATTCTGTTGGTAGAAAAACAGAATCACTGAATAACATAACGGTTGCTTATATAATCTATATTTACTAAATTTTTTTAAACAAAAAATAATTCATATGTTCCAGAGATTACTTCATAGATGTTAGAGCCTTAGATGTCACAACAACTAAAAAAGAGAGTTGATAGTCTTGCTTTCTAATTTTTCTTTTCATCTTTAAGATGGTTCCATGGGAAGATCTCTAAACAAGAAGCTTACAATTTGCTGATGACAGGTACTTTTGTTTCAGATGGAAATACAGTGGTAGGGGAATGAGACAAAGTAATCCTTTGAGACTGCATGAAAACCTGTGGGTTTTTCTGTATGAACATATGAGCATCAGATCTGTGGTTGATCCTACATTGGAAAAAAACCTCATGGCTGAGCATTGAGTTTTTATGTTTTCAAGTACAGTTAGCTTCAGAATTCTAATTGAATATTTTTGTGATATACATAAATATATCTTGGGCTTCATTAAAATGCTGAAGAGAAAATACTGTTCACAGAATCTCAGAATATGCTGAGTTGGAAAGGACCCACAAGGATCATTGAGTCCAACTCAGCCCTGCACAGGACCATCCCCAAGAATCACACCATGTGCCTGAGAGCATTGTCCAAATGCTGCTTGAACTCTGGCAGGCTTGGTGCTGTTATGTACTTATGGGACAATGTATTAAACTGCAGTCTCCTCATAAAGAAAATAATTTAAAAAATGAAAACATCAAGATTTCTGACTCATACTGTCAAATAACATACCTTAAATATGAGAAGAAAAATCTTTAGGGTTTTTGAAAACATTGTCAAAACTCTCACAAGCACACCATGTATTCTTGTAAAGAGGTGACAAAAGTTGGGGATACATTGACAACTACAGCCAAATGATTTGGCATTAACTTTGGCAGTTTAGTGCTACTTCATCCTATTTGAGTGAAGAATGGGGATGACTGTTGGAACTTACATCATACTTTCTCCTTTAAGTGTGCAATTCTTGCTAATTTGTACAGAAAGAGCTTTGATAAGAGTTCATAAATGACACCGAGATAAGTAACAGTGAATGACATTGTATTATGATATCTTTTCAGTTGGTCAGGTGTGCAGTTTTCTTGTGAGGCCTTCAGATAATACACCTGGTGATTACTCACTTTATTTTCGGACCAGTGAAAATATTCAACGTTTTAAAATATGTCCAACATCAAGCAATCAGTTTATGATGGGAGGCAGATATTATAATAGGTAAGTTTTAATAGTTGGGTGTATTTTATACTTCTGTAAAGAACTTGTATAACATACTGCTGATAACTTACTGATATGATGATAAGGTTTCAATATTTTTTAAGGATATATTATGAGTTTTAACTAACTTGTTTAGGAGTTAGCTATAACTAAATACATTCTAAAAGCCTTCAAAAGCTTAGGTGTAACTTCTTTCTTTTGAAATATTTTTCTCCTGTAAATTTTCTTCACGCTATAAATTGGATTATGACATGTAATTAGGAGAATACTGTGTTGCCTTGGAAACTACTATTTATAAGGAGAGTTTAAACAGGGAGTTTTGCGTATATGAAAGGAGAAATTTAAAATGTTAGTTTTATTGGAGACATTCGGTAGGGATTTTAGAGTATAAATAATAGAAATGGGTATTGACTACAAAGGGAAAAGTTACCTTCATTGTTGAAAAAAGTCATTAATCACCATAAAATATCTGAATTATATTTTGGTCAGAAGTGCAGATCACTTAATTTAGAGTGATGTAACTTGCAATAGGTTTGTTTTGCCATGAGTATAAAAATATCGTAATATATACAAAAAAATTACAAGAAATAAGTTTCCCCTTTCACAGGAAAAGTTATTAATACAGCTCCATCCTTGAGTTTGTAACAACTTTATGAATAAGATTATCCAAATTTCTCAGTAGCAAAAACTCATCTTTCTCTCTTAATTGAGGCTGTTGCCTGACACATGATCAGAAATTTTCTGGATTTGTTCACTCAGAACCAGGGCATTCTTCATCCCAACAGAGAATTTTTCTTAATTCTGAGTGGGTAGAGATCCAGCAGCTGGTGTGTCTGAGAAAATGTTGAGGTCTCCTAACTAAGAAGTTCAGTGGACTTCTTCATATGATTTCAAATGGACGAT
>WEIV01023848.1:349-13177 GCA_013390005.1 Calyptomena viridis
GTGTTTCTTGAACAATAAACCCCCAACAAACCAAAAAAAGCACCTCAACTAAACACTCATTCACTCATTTATCAGGAAATGCTACTTTTAGAGCAGAACGGTTCCTCAGGAATGTAAGAAGATCAAAGGTATCTTTCATTCAGAAGTTTCACATCATTTAGTTTCAGTCATGTTGAAATGATTCATAAAGATCTGAATACTTTGCTTCAACAATATCAAATCATGATTAATTGAGAAATTATAGGGTAAAGTAATATCATGTTTAGCAGTAAGACAATACAATTTATTAAATCATATAGGCTTCCAAAGGAAGTGCTCACACCACCAAGCCTGACAGAGTTCAAGAAGCATTTGGACAATGCTCTCAGGNNNAAGCATTTGGACAATGCTCTCAGGCACATGGTGTGACTCTTGGGAATGTCCTGTGCAGGTCCAGGAGTTGGACTCGATGATCCTTGTGGGTCCCTTCCAACTCAGCATATTCTGTGATTCTGTGATAGTCACCAATATCTGCATACAAGAATATTGCCTAGAAGTTAAAATGTAATTTTTACCCTTCAAAAGGAATCCAGAATATTCAGATTAATCTTGTCTTGTCTTTACTTCAAAGCAAAATGCATTCTTCTCATCAGTTTATGATGACCGTCTTTGCTGAGTTCTGAATTACTTTAATTTCTTTTGAGCCTGAATTACATCAAAGATTCAATTCATTGACATAATCTGGGCTCTCAATAACCTGTGTCAGATTTTGATTTCCTTCCCATTTTGAAATTTAGCACAGTATAATGTTCCTTTGCTTGGTTAAAAAAAAAGAAAATTAAGTTTCTGGCCTTCAATTTGAAAATAATGATAAATTGGAACAGTACATGTATTAAACAGCAAGTCATAATCTAATAAATCTGTACATGGAGCATGTGAGCAGTGTACAGCAACTGTCATAGCAATTTTATTTTATTTCTAGGAAATTATTAGAATATTTTCTTATATAATTCCTTTTTATTTTTGCACAAGGTATCTTGAAAAGCTTAACCAATAGTACATGGAAAGACAATGGATTTTTTTTTCAGAAATTAAAAAGATAACATATGATCCAGTTGCCATACTTCTTGTTGTCTCCAAATAGTTTCCAGTATTGTTTTAACTCACCTAGTCCAAAGTATATGAAGCCACTATGACTATATTTTATGCATGTTGGTGCATATTTTTAGAGGCTTGTTTTCCCATTTCATTACATAAACTCTGGTATTTCTCTTTTTGTGCAAGAAATAATTAAAATTCAGGGGTGTAGAAAAGTATGGATTACTAGAATAAGAAGCCATGGTATAAATTAAAGATGAAATTTTACAGGAATGATTTCCTAGGAGGAAATAGAGGAGTAGAGTAAAGATTGCTTAAAAGGTTCTTTGTGTGAAGTGGCAGGAAAGAATTTGAGAAGTGACATAAATTATTTCAGAAACAGTGAGTGATAGATCAACTTTAGAATATTCAACATACCGATGTCTACATGAAAAAGTAGATATGTGTTTATAGCAATATTTGATGTAGGAGGGAATACAAACAGACAACAACTGGAGCATGGCTAAGAGGGTAACATTAAATGTTACCTCCCATAACTTCAGAACATATAAGTGGATAACAGAAGTAGTAAGGGATGCTCTTATAGAAGTACATCATATTCATTTTTAAACTTTTAAATTATGGAACCACAGTTGAAGTGTGTCAAGTTGCAGCTTAGTGGTATGTTACACACCACTGGGCTGAACTGCACATCTTGACCCTGTGCTTGCTTTTAGCTCCCTCTTTTCATAAGAGTGTCAGGCACTGCAGGTTGCAATAGAAGGAAGTTCAAGGGGACCAAATACAAATCACAAGTTGCAAACAAATAATATCTTAAGCACGTGGCAATAAAATGAGAGGTAGATAGGAACAAAATATCTTTGCCTTTATAAAATTGAAAATTAGGACATCTTTCACTCTTCACAGTTTGGATATCTTTTTTCCATGACACACTGCATTTGCTTAGGAAGCACCTTATTGCTTCTGTTACTTCAGAAGGAAATGTTGCTTAAGTGGAAAGAAAGATGAATAAGCCAAGTAGAGGGAAGCAAGGACCCTAACGTCAAAGGAGGCAGCATATAATAGTGTGAGACAAAATTGGAAAAGAATTAAATAAAAGAAAAAATATAACGAAAATAACCTTTTTAAAAATCAGTAAAATTTACTGAGATGTACTCTCAGAAAATTGTCTCTGATAATCAAAGCCTAAACCAGGCTATTGCAGGAGTGAATTATCCTGGGGGAAAAAGGGGACATCTGTTCATCTTTTCCTGTAAATAAACCAAATAATCCAAAGACTGGAACATAAACTGCTATTCCAATCTTATGCATTAAGAAATTAAAATTAACAGATCATCCATCCAAATTCACAGCCTTTATGGTCCTTGCTTATGGCAAGAATAGTACAAATATACTTCATCCAGATTATGGATCTCCAAAAAGCTGATCTTTAATCTGTGTGTTATTAGCATAATGATGATCAATACAAACATATGGGAAATGAAAGTGCCTAATAATTATATTTAGTAATTGCAAATAAAATATTTGCATACATTTTTATAAATAAAAAAATGTAATACAGACTTAAGAATCTAGTTTCATAAAGGTACATGAGCTTGTCAAATGGGCTGGGAGGAGGAAATCAAATGGAAAGATGTGAGAGAGACCTAAGAAATTTTAAAGAGCATTTGTCAGATGGTTTAAGAACCGAAATCCCAGAACGGAAAAAGACCAAATAGGTTATAAACAGCTAATCTTGTTTAGAAGGAAAGTCAATTCTCTCTGGCTTAAATTTATAATACAGAAAAGAAAGGAAAAATGAATGGTAAATACTATAAATCACAAGTGAAGAAATTGGAAAAGAAGTGGTGGAGGAAGGGGAAACGGCAAAAGGAGAATCTGTAGTCATCAGAGGTGAGGGTAAGAAAGTTTTTGAAAGTATATTGAGGACATAAAGTATCTTCTGCTCTGACTTGAAATTATTTACTTGTTAGCACTGATACAGAAAGAACAATGTTACACAGATTTCTCTTCTTTACTTGGGACAAGGCCAGATGATTCAGTCACATCTGTGATGTTTATGATGATTATGAAGTACCACTCTACCAACACTTAAGAAAGATCTTAAACAACATAATCTAAAGCTAATTTTTGGCTCAGCTTGTTCAGATGACCAACATTTAAGTATTATGAAAGAGATGGACATAAACTCCCCTAATAATTAGTGTTGATTTTTAGTGTGTCTCAGGGCACTAGAGGAAAAAGCCTGAAGCTAGATGATGCCATGCTAGGATTTAGAAAGAATAAACAAGAAAATCTGTCATTCTGACATTAGTGCCAGGAAAAATACTGGCATGACTGATATGAGACTCCATAAAATATTGAGGAATGATAATGTAATTCATTTTGTTTAATGTGGATTATATAAAATAGCTCTTGTCAAAGTAACTTGATTTCTTCCATTTATCTAGATGTCCTCTGTCTTGTGTTATTGAAAAATTTTGATCAGATGATTACGGAATTCCTTTGTGGCCTTTTCTGATTGACCGAAACTGCAAGGAAATGTCATGTATTAAACCTCCTTTACTTTGAGCAGGCTTTTTGTTATAGTATTGCTGCTAGATTCCTGGTTACCTTTAACTATCTTACTCCAGAAGAGATCAGTTTACTTGGAGCAAATACAAGAGAAAGAATATTTTGGTTTTGGCTGAATAAAAAAAAAAATCAAAACCAAAATCCAAAAAGACCAAACCACCACTAAAAAAAATCTAAACAAACATAAAAAAAGGCCACAACCTAAATTTTTTTTATGGATAGTGATTACATCCTATTAGAAAAAGCCACACTTTACTTCCTTGGTATATTTGATGAGGCTTCTGCTTGTAACTCCTTTTAATATCCTTCATATACATATTATTTTTCACTACTTACTGAGTTCATAACTTTTCATCTAAAGTGAAGTGGTAACTATAAGCAAGGCTGCATTTATCTCAGGTACTTATTAAACTGTTTATTTTAAGAGATGGATGTTTTTCTGGTACAGCATTTCAAAGTCACTGTCTGCTGATTCAACTTTCTTCTATGTAAACTATGAACATAGCATAAAAATTTGGAAGGGGTTTATCCTTTATGCTTTATTGTTGTTCCCTCAGCACTGATTATACAGGTAAATCAAATTTAAGCTTCATTTGTGTGTCTGGCATCTTTTTTCAATGTGCCTCCTCTGTGCTCTTTCCAAAATTCTCTCCATCTCTACCTTCATTTATTTATTTGTAAAATGATATCTTGATAAAGATGAAGTTTCGTAAGTCTAGATCTGTCTATGGAAAGTTCTATGTAAAATGTATGTACAGACATTTCTACTGTCATCTTTGTTGCTCTGAAAGCTTGCTGACCCCACTGAAGAAAGTTTGAGGCCAGGTTTTGGACTCAACCATAGAATTCTGGTGTAATTCAGACTCCTGCTTTTTTCATTAAAATGTAAGTGATTTTGTATTCTACCTGCTACAGCTAGAACAAAGAAAAATAAAGTGGTGAGATGGGTTTTTAAATATGTGAAAAAGTCTTAAATATTTTGAAAATAAGTTTACAAGAAGTACTGAAAGTTTTGAAAGGAGCTAGTCTTGCACAGGATCTCTAATGCCAGTTTTTTCTCTTTTAGCTGCTTAAATTAGAAGGAAAAAGAAATAAAATATATGAGATGATATTTGTTATTTAAGAAAGAGCCCAACACCCTGAGGAGTAAGGTAATATATGAACATGAAGTGAAGATACAGTCCCTGCCACAAGGTTTTTATAATTCAAATGTGTTGCTTTTACTAGGTAAATTGCTCAGTATTCCAAAGTGGCACTGAATACAGCTAATCAAATTTCACAGTGTGCAGCCAGGTTGTTGAAGCATATGACAATAACTTCATCAGAACTGATAGAAACATAGGTGGTTAAGTGGAGCATGTGCTGGGCCCACAAATAGCTCAGGCCTTCAGTGGAGTGAGTTGCTGCCATGAAGTGCATGTTCTGTCCTTTTCCCTAAGGAAATGGCCTCCATGAAATGCATCTGTTTCAACTTTATTTAGGGGATTCTCATGAGGAGCACAAATGGATGTTTCAAAATTGAAAGTATCTATAAATGGATAATTTCATTCAGCAATGGATGAAATCAGTTTAACTAGCAGGAATATCTGCAGATCTGGTTGAACAGTAGGAGTTCCAACAGAAAAGACACACGTAAGCACTAGTAGGTCTTGGTGCTTTTTGGCGTGAAAACCCATAGCACTAGTTCAGACCATCTTTCTATACAGACATAACAGGAGTTTCTCTGAAGACACACAAAAACAAGCCCTCCAAAGAGCCATCTATAATTTATCCTTCTGGTTAGATCCACAATCAGCATCTCATTCACTGATAGATGGATTCTCTGAGGCATGTCTGAGGACTGACTTTTCCTCTCTCCTGCTATAGTCTCATTCCCTAATCCAATCACACCAGGATATTTTCTTTCTGTCTTCTCATTCACTTCTGCTAACAACATTGAATCTGTTGTGGCTGACTATAATGTAAACTACTCTAACAAGTGACTACTAGCACATACTTCAAAGTGATCTGTAGCTATTTATGGGTAAAACAGATGAAAATTTATCAGCTAGTTTTTTTAGCTTCACATCTCATTGTTAATTCCTGTATGCAATAGCCTTTCCAATTTATTTTTACAATTTTATTTACCTCTAGGAAGAGCAAATTCCTTCACTACTGCTTCCTCACTTTCACTTAGCAACCTAATACTGTAAGCTTTAGACATGAAGTTTAAATATGTTCTCTAGTGACTATCATTCTCATTTGATGGTTTGCACTGTGAAATCATTTTACAAATAATGCCTTTGGTTCCAATGTTAGGGTTACAAGCAAGAGAATAATTACTGAAATTTATGTTCCTTTTTTTCCTCATTTAACCTTTCTATGGTGAATTTGGTTGGAACTTAATTAAGAAGCTTTTTAGCTAAGTGGAAATAAATCTTTAAAGCAAATCAGGCACTGAAACACATTACTTCAAGCACTTCGAATCAAAAAAGGCTCTCTAGGTATGACAGGAGACATATACCTAATGCGATATATACATTGTTACCTGGTGCTGGAATGCAGTACAGAATGACGAGTATTTTGGAGGGTGCATTATGAATGATACTCCAGAATAAAAGTAGTCTAAATGTAATGGGGAAAAAATCATTTAGTTCATATTGGTGCCTAAAAACAGAGGAAAAAAACTTCCGAACAATGTTAAAAGAGGTAAAAGAAGAGTGTAGTTCTTTAATGGAAATTTCCAGATTCTAAGACACATGCTAGACACCTTTAGCACACTACATTTATAATATTCATCAATTTTACACCCTCAGACACAGCCAACCAGAGTTCATCTCGCCCCTGTGACCACCCCTGGATCTGCCCCCCTGGAGCTTTTCCAGGTTCTCTGGGCCTCTATTTTGTCTAGTCTCCTACGATGTCCTTGCTACAGGCCGCGGCAACAACCGGGGAAAAGAAACAGTTTTAACAGCAGCTAGTCCATAACAAGGCTATTTGTCTCAAATGGAATGCTAAACACAGCTTCACAAGTTGTGGAAAAGGCCTAACAGGAAATCTTATGAATGAAACCACACAGCTAAACCAAAATCCCAGAAATATGTGAAAAAAACCCAAGGCATCAATATTATCATGATATTTTCTAACTTAATGAATAGAAATTTTTTCACCAAAAATACCTTCTATTCATATCAAGAAGAGGATTTGCTTCTCAGCATGCTTGCAACAACGGTTCTTTGTCCCAGAATCTGAAGTAGTTATACTGAGAACCTCTGTCAAATCTACATAATGGGGTGAGCATAGCCCCTGGCAGAGTGCTCCAAAGGAGAAGTAGTGCTGTCTCCCAATGCTGTGTTCCTAAAGACCTCAAACTGAGAGACAATGAATGAAAGAGCAATATAGGAACAAGGGTCCAGAGATCCCCTGAAGATTGTGGGGTAGCAAATCTGGCAGAGAAGTTCAGATTATGAAAACTTTCTCCGTATTCTTGTCAATGACTTATTAAAAAAATTGATGTCTTCCTCGGGTTTTTTTGTATTGCATGTGCAAAAAAGAAAATTAATTCAGACTACTCTTTTAGGCAGCCTATACACATGAATATTATCTGTAGCAACGAAAATGTACCAAAAGCACCAACTTCCTCTGTCTATCAAAAGTCTGTATGTGAGACAGAACTACAAATAACTTGGTTTGGAAGGGACCTTTAAGGCCATCCAGTTCCAACCCCCTGCAAAGAGCAGGAACATTTTCAGCCAATGCATGTTGCTCAGAGCCCCATCCAACCTGACCTTGAAGACCTTGAATGTTACCAGGGATGCAGCATCCATCACTTCTCTTGGCAACCTGTTCCATTGCTTTTCCATTCTAATTGTAAAAAAATTCTTCCTTATATCTAGTCTAAATCCACCTTCTTTTATTTTAAAACCATTACCCCTTATTCTATTAAAACATACCTTGATAGAAAGCTTGTAGCCATCTTTCTTATAAGCCCCCCTTAAGCACTAAAAGTCTCAAGGTCTCTTAAGACCCTTCTCTTCTCCAGATTGAACAATTCTCTTAGCTTTTCTGTATAGAAACATTCATTCGTTCAGATCATCCTCATGGCCCACCTCTGGACCTGCTCTACTAGGTTCATGTCTTTCCTGTGTTGAGTAGGTTCATGTCTTTCCTGTGTTGAGTACCCTGGAGCTGGATGCAGTACTCCAGGTAGGGTCTCACCAGAGTCAAATAGAGGGAAAGTGTTCCCTGCCTTGACCTGCTGACCATGATGCTGGTGATGTTCCTCCAGTTCCCATCATGCTGACCATCCACTCAAGATGTGTGAAAAGTTAAGAGATTCCCAGTTAAGGCTGAGACAAATCAGTTGAGTAGCTCACCTGTTGTTACCAGTTCACCACTTTTGTTCATCATGGGCGGTAGACTTTCTCTAACCCTCCTTTATTTGACTAACATTCCTGTAGAAGCCTTTCTTATTATTCTTTTCATTCTTTGCCAAGATCAGCTCTAGTTGCACCTTGGCCTTCCTGACTCATCCTTACTCAACTAAGCAGCATTGCTATACTCTTCCCAGGACATCTGTCCCTGCTTCTACTACCTATGCATTTCTTTCTTGCCGCTTAATTTGACCAATAGGTTTCGACTCAGCCATGAGTTTCAACTCCTTTCATTTTACACCAAGGAGTCAAGAGCTCTTATGCTCTGTGGAAAACTTCCTTAAAGATCTGCCAGCTTGGTTCTGCTTCCTTGTCATAGAAGGCAGTTTCCCAGGGGGTCCTACTGACTAAATCCTTGAACAGGTGAAATATTGCTGTGCTGGAATTTTGCTGTCCTGGAATTTAGGGTCCTGACATTACTCTTCACTTGACCTATATCCCTCAGGACTGCAAATCCACTAGCACATGGTCACACGATGCCTCCAATCTAGATGCCACCAGTTAGTTCACTTATATTGGCGACCATCAGGTCCAGTATCACATCCTCTCCGGTAGGGCTGTCTTAAGAAGTTAACTTCTATACATTCCAGGAGTCTCCTAGATTTCCTACAGCATGCCATTCCAATTTTTTCAGCTGATGTAGAGGTGGTTGAAGTCCCCCAGAAGGGCAAAAGCCTGAGAACACAATCTCTCCTATAGCTGTAGTAAGAAGACTTTGTCAATAAGCTCTCCTTGATCCAGTGGCCTGTAGCAGACACCAACCACAAGGTTCCCTTTGTTGCATTGGTCTCTAAATCTTCCAGTCTGATTGTGGCTGTACTTCAGAGGCAGCTCTACACACTATATACATTTCTTGTTGTAGATGACAAACTTTCCACCCCTCCTTTCTTGTCTGTCCTTTCTAAACAGCTCATAGCCATTGATAGCTGAACTCTGGTCATGGGATTCCTCCCACCAGGTTGCAGCAATGGCAACTAGGTCATATCTTTCTAGCAGCACAGTGCCTTCCAGCTCCTCCTGTTTGCTGCCCATGCTGTGTGCATTGGTGTAAAGGCATCTCAAATGGGCTGTCAGCTGTGTCTTCTTTTTAGAGGAACACCCCTTAATAATTAAGATAGATGTCCTTAATACCTTCTGTACACAATGAAAAGGAAGAAGTACTTTTACATTGCACTTTATCCCTCATTTCAGATAGCTGCTTTAAAAAGAAGTGATTAGGTCCCCAAAGCGCTTATTTCTTTCTGGTGGTTGTGAAAAAAAGCATCTAAATTTGATCAGATGAATAGCAATCCAGATAAACTTTCACAGAGAGGAATAGAAATCAGGATAATAACTTTGCAAAGAAAATAAACTCCGTATTGCAAATGCAGCCAGTAGTGAGTATCCTTCAGGTTCCCATAGGTCGGTGTAAAGCAAGTACAGGCCCCAGTAAAGTGACAATTCAAAAAAAAACCCATCCCAACATTAAGAATGGGCAGAAATTGCTAAATCACAGGTATTTGACCACTGTTATTTCATGTCTAGCAAAAGTAGGTGGTGAAGAAGCAGCTCCATTAACTCACTTGAAACTCTTGGTGATTCATACCAGAATTCAGGAGGAAAAGCATAGATTCAGCAGTTTTCAACTAAGTCTTAGACAGAGGAGCCAATGTGACTCAGGTCTGGTTCTACAAGTAAATGTTCCCATGACAACAAATATTATTTTGTAGTCTTTTAATCCTCTCTGTGTGTGCTTATAATAAAGGGATGGGTTACTTTTGGATATGGCAATCTCCACACACATGTGCAGAAAAACCACAGAAAGAATAGAACATGAGTCCAAAAAAGAAATATAACTCTATGACAATTATATTTGTAGCAGGTGAAGCACAGAACAGAAAAATGCTATTAAATAAATCATAATTTATTACACGTGCCTGTATTTGGACGCCCAGTTAAGTACCTAATTGCATGAAAAATGCAATTGCCTTGTAAAGCAATGTTAATTTTCAAGCGCACCTGCTGAGCTTGAGGTTGTCATTCAGATACCTGCTCAGTTGCATGCTGTTGTGCACCATCTGCAGAAAATATTTGTGTGTGTGTCAGAAGTCTGGCACAGGTTATTAATGGAGAAAACCAGGGCTTTGGAGGTTCAGCAGGCAGTCCCATGATCTATCCAACATAGCTGACAAATTTCATTACAATTCCTAACTAGAGCTCTGGCAGTGCAGCTTTGTTTTGTTTTGCTGAGGGGATATGCAGGTAGAGCCCCTTCTCTGCTCAAACTGCAGATGCTTTTGATTTCTTGGATTTCAGCTCCAGTTGATGAGTTGTCTGCTATGCTTACCTACATTTTTTTTTTCTATTTCTTTGACAGATGCTGTATGCCATTAGGGAGCAAAAAGTACTGCTAGAACTTCTATTCTTAGTGTTGGTCCATTTGCTTTTTTGATTATCATCCTAACTGTCAAAGAAATGAAAAGGCATTGCTTTGCAGTACCTGCACTCCATAGTACTCGCTTTCACACTGTTCTTTGTTTTCTTGACAGGTAGAAAGTGTTTCTGTTTTTCCTCATGAATGCTTTATGTGTGACGCTTAACAGCTCACGATGACAGCTAAAACATGGCAAGCAGCCCTAAGGGGCATTTCTCAAATGTGTTTCTTTGCCCTTTCTTCACATTGGACGTGTTAATAAGGCTTGAGACTACCTATGTTTTTCTGTGGAGAATAGGATCTTTACAGCTTAAATATCTCTACATTTTGTAAATATTACCTAGGTGACAGAATACGTGGATTTGTTCTGGGAAGATTCTCTGATTTCTTTTACAGCTTTGGCTTTAATATATTATTTAAAAGCTTCCTTCTTGAACCAAAAGTAACATTGTCTTGCATATTCATCCATTTTATTGTAAATTGCAGACACTGAGGTTCTGGGAATGGAGTGCCATGTGACTGGCTTGGCAAGGGATAAATAAACGGTGAAGGAAGTCATGCAAAGGAATAGGTAAAAGCTAAAAATATGGTGGAGCAATCGTTTCTTTCCAAGGAACTGAAGCCTAAGAGCTATTAAGAGGACTTTGCAGATGTCTTGTTTTAGAGTCTAGTTCAGTGGAGTGCTAGATGTTGGAGCTGATAAAAACTTTATGGAGAAACACACAGATTTGACAGACTGTAAATATTTCTGATGAAATGGTTAAATTTTCATCGGGTACCATGCAGTGTGGCGATACTTGCTAGTTGGAGATGCACCAGTTCCTTGAGCAACTGTCTTTCTGGCCCTGTCGACCTCATCCAAGGGAGCTTGTCTGTCCAGAAACATCACAGTGGTTGTGAGAGCCAGCTCTTAAGCTCCCTGAGCAGCTGGGACATGGACAGCCCAGCTCTCCCTGTCTCCAGATCAGTGATCAGAGGCACATATCTTGAGGTCCACAAGACTGAAAGCAAACAAGAAACTTCTGATCTTAATCTCCCATAATTTACTTTTCTCTCACAGATGTTATCTGACTTTTTGAAAAATCCCATATTTGAGAAACAGCTGATGTGACAGTTGTGGGAGATACCCCCTACAGCTTTCCAGCACTCTTCACAGAAAGAAATCACGGACCCTGAATGGCCTGTTTCCACCAACTGTTTTTCCTTGCCTTTCTGTCATATTGTGTCGTTGCCACTAACTGGATTATTTCATTTTAGCTGGAAAAAAAAGAAGCTGTCATCTCTAGGTTGTTTAAAGCAACTACACTGTGGTTTTCACCTATTTGCCTTGTGTTAATCTACTGACAAAAACTAGACCTCTCTCGAAAGCAGTTCTCTCATGCATTTATCATTTTCTTGATCTCTACAAGTTGAGGACCCTCTGCCTTCAGCCCTGTTTCTCAAACACAGGTGTCTGTTGGTCTATGTAGAGCTTTGTGCTATGGCCAGACTACTTCCCATACCTGCCCTGCAAAAAGCAACATTGGCTGTTACAATGCTTGGTTGCTTTTAATTTATTCTACCCATTGTGAAGAAAACTAACCCAGGTACCCCTAAAAAGCCAGCAGTGGAAGGATGTAGGAAAATTTATTTCAAGAGGTGAGAACACTAGCAAAACTAAAGAACGTTAAACCTAACAGTGTTAAAAACACTATGCCTCAGGGAAAGACACGCCCCTGTGCTTCTTAGGGCTTTTATCATGCCTGACCCCCTGCTCTAGGGGGGCCTTCAAACATGTCTGCAAGAGCCTATCTTCTCCTCATAGCAGAGAGAGCTTCTCTGGAACGCAGTAGGAGAATAACATATAAACCTGTCTCCGGGAAAAAATGCCTCTTCCAGGCAGGAATACTTCTAAGCAAAATGAGCCCTAACTCCTCATAATAAATCTTGCAGAAAGGGTCTTCTACGCTTACATAATGCATATTGCACTTTTGGCCATGCTGTAAAAGAAACAACAGCATGAGATGGTGGCAGTGATTAGGATGTTGATCTTTAGGTGCTGGTGGACAGTCAAGTAGGCATAGAGGCTGACAGCTGAGCAGCAGTTTAAAAATCACTGTGATATCAAAATCTTTCTTCAAGTCTACTTTTCAAAAACTGCTCTCTGGGCTCTGTGAAAAATTTATCATTTCCTGGTGTTGATTCTGTAGTTCTAAAGTTCACAGATTTGGACCAAGGGGCAAATGGATGCAGCAATTTAGTTCTCAGTCCTGGTCTTCAAGACTTCCAGTTTGTGCATCTGACTAAACACACTAGAGCTCCCTCCCAACTTGTAAACCTTCCTTCCCCAAACACCACAACACTACAGAGGTC
>WEIV01023854.1:2351-23054 GCA_013390005.1 Calyptomena viridis
GCTGTGATTAGAAAGCTGTGCAATCCACCCAGGAAAAAAACTCCAGTTTATACTTCACTGCACGCCACAAGACAAATCCATAGGAAACCAAGATTCACTGATTCTGTTTCTTCTTAAATTAATTGCAAATCCAAGCTACCTGCTAAGGTGCCTTTAGAGAGATTAGAGTATGGAAGCGCTGCACTGCTTTTAGCTATTATCACTTTTTTTTATCCAATATAGTAAAAATCACACAGCACAAGTAATGTTAACATTTTATATTTCGTTAGGATTGTGCCATAATCAATATTAAAACATCTATAGTTAAATGCATAGGCAAGAAATACACACTGAATGTCTAAGTGGGAAGAGTCAGCTCCCAGTAAGAGGCCTCAGTGAGCACCTTTGGGTTAGTTGTTACTTTGCTGTGCCTACCACTGCCACTGGATACTACATTATATTTCTCTCATTTATTAGTAAGTGAAATTCACATGAAGATGAAGGCATTTAGAAGTAAATAGCCAATATTAATAGTTGGCAGGAGAATTCAACTTTTTCTTGGCGGTATTTGAGCCTAATTGCACCTAGAGGTAGTGCCTATGTGCACAAGAACTCTTTTTGCTAATCAGTAATTCTTTGCCTGTAGATGGGAGTTCATTTTGATATCTGTCCATCCTCAGTGCTTCTCCTATGCCTGTGTGTCTGGTATTTAGAGCCTGTTTATCCATATTTCTAAATGTTTTATATCTTCATTCATATACAATGAGTGTGTAAGACTTCTCCAAATGCACCAGCTATATGTCANCTTATAGATTTGTTCTGTTTAAAATTTTCAGTCAATAGTTTGATGATTTCATTTTTAATTTAAAAATAATAGTCAGATAAATGTGTCAGATTCACAGTAAGAACGTTTTCCTCCTTCTACTAAACTATCTCATGTAAACCTTCCTTCTGGATCTGGATCTGGCTGGGAAAAGAAAAAGAAAATAGAACAAGAATCAGAAAAATTGTGTGTTGGTCTTCAGTGTCATACCACAAAAAACCAAATGAGTAAAAATATATTTTAAACTTCCAGTTCATCACTTACAGCCATGGTCAGAATTTGATCCCTTGTCTTACCATCTATTTTGTTCTGATACTTCCATAAGTCACAGCCTGACTAAAATTTTCAGATTAGTTCATATAACAGGCATGATCATCATGATGTCACAACATGGTCCAAAAATATAAAGTAAAAACTAAGGTTTTGGAGTCCTCTCCATTTTATCTGTTTCTACTGTTTGTGTTCTGCTGTCCCAGTCATTTTCTTTTGCTTACTGAGATTTCTCTACCTCCTCTGATTCCTTAGACATTTCATAGCTGCTGGTTAGATGCTATTACCATGTGACATGTTCAACCTTTACAACAAATAATTTACTGTGAAAGTTGAAAACTGTTAGAATGATGAATTTGAATGTTTATCACTGAGTTCTTCAGGCCTAAAAATACTGTCAGACTCTAAAACAAACAAGTATAATAAAATTACCCTTTTTTTCTAAGGTCTCAGAAGGTGGATGGTAGACTTTTTTCTGGCTCTTTGCTTAGTGCTGTGTAGCCTGTCTGGAGGGGCTGTTTGCAAGGTAGCATTTTCAGCTTTTATCTGACAGCCACTTTTGAAATAAGTAACAGATAACCACTGTGCTGCTACCTGCCATTCCCACTCATGTTTCTGTGGGAAAGAATGTCATATCAGCTAAGGCTGGAGGCCAAGCCGTACAGAGAGAAGAGAAGGAGCTCAGACAGAGTAAGCAAAGTTCCCCAAATCCCACAGCAGTGAAGTGGCACCAGAGCAACAAGCACTTCTTTTGCAAGAGAGCCTGAGGAACTGCTCTGCACAGTGGAAGACAAGGAGTGAAAGAAAAAATGGTGCTTAAATGGTTGTTTTCTGTCTTAGCTAGCCAGCAAAAGTTCTACAAGAAAACATATACACAGCTTTCATTTAGTTACTAGTCTGAAGGAAGCTGCAAAAAATACAGCAGCTTATGTTTCCAACCAAACCACAGTGAAAAGGTGAGTGTTCAGAGTCAGGCCTGGGCTTGGGGAGCTCATTCCCTCTGCCATGGCCTCAAAGCCCTTCCATTGCCTGTCTGAGTTCTGTTACAGCAACACAACAAGTCTGTTGGGTACAAGCAGGCACATGTGAGCAGTGGGACAGGAAAAAACTAATACCCACATTGGATCGTGGGAAAAGAACAAGCCATGCCTAAATTCTCTCTTCCACAGGTCTTAACATGGACATTTCCAGTAGTTTTACTATTGTTCATCTGTTAATCAAGTTAAATGGGACCAACCCTCCCCTAACACCTTTTTCAGGTGTCACACAGATGGGGTTTTCCAGTCTCTGGCATTTTGATTCAAAGGAAAGGTAGCAGCAATGCCTTAGAAATTGAAACAAGGACCAGGCTTTTTACCTCAAATTTATTTCTTAAAATCAAATCATGGCTCAACTGAAAGGGCATTTCTGCTGAGTGTAGTTCGAGACTGATAGTGAGTGTGAAGTTTAGTCATTTAATTTGGCATCGGGTCTGGCTCAAGGCCTTAGAAACTAGTAGCTAACATCTGGTGGTGTTTCTGTAATGGAAGGAGATAAGAGCTGCACAGATTTCCAGTTTTCTCAACCATAATAGCTATGTTCTATTTTCAAAAAAAAAAAAAATGTTTTCTGATGGATTCTTGCAAAGTGTTTGAATAGCTGCAAATCCTATAGAAATCATCAAGCAGAAGGATGGTGAAGATGTAGAATAAAGAACTGTGCTAAATATGCAAGTGTTGGAACAAAAATTTTTATTGTGCTTTAAGCACTTCATACTTTCCATGTGCTATTCAGAAGAGCAGAACAATATTCTAACTGATTGTTCTGTGCATTTTCAGTTGTGCCTCCCAGTAAAGCTTTTGGACAGTTTTGAGGGTTAAAATGATTTGATAGAGTTCAAAATATCTTCTTCTGAAATGAGGAAAGCAACCATTGCCTCCAACTGTAAACGCTCTATTACTTCTATGGTATTTAGGACACTAAAAGAAAAGAGCCCACAGAAAGGGGCCAGGGATTTTTAATGTCAGCACAAGGGAATGTCATCATTTGTTTCCTTTCAGTTAAAATCTTCAAAAAAAAATTAAATAGCAAGCATTCATCGCTCTAATAACACCTTTTTTTAAAAGAGAGAAAATCATTCTACAGCTTCTCTGAAGTTATGTGAATATTATACAAGAACCAAAAGCAAACCAACATAAACAGCAGAGTTAAGCTAATGTTCAATAGAACTGATGTATTCTTAAACCCTATTTATTCCAACAAGGTTCAGTAAAGACTTGTTCTGTGCTTTAAATATGCAGACAACAAAATGTGGACATGGAGCTGAGACTGGACATGAAAAGTTTTCAGGCCATAAAATGTAAAATCCTACATGTAACTTCAAACTTAACAGTTGATAAACACAAAAAGCTTTCAACAAAATTCTCATCATTCTGTAGCAGAAAACTGTAGTTCCCTAAATAAAGGTTAATGCTGTCTTTTTCTAACTAGAGAAGAATCTCAAAATTTCACTTTAATTCTTGCCACAATTGTGGCACATAAGTTGGATAAGTTACTAAAATCTCCCAGGCAATAGTTTAGAACTGTTTACGATATGTAATATTTTCTTTTCTTTTGCCTCTTCTTCCATCACCACTTAGTGACCTATACTTTTGTTTCTTCTGACCCCATACTTGCCCTTTGCAGTATTTTTACAAACTCAATATCAAAGTGTTTCTTCAGGAAAAAAAAGAAAGTTGAATTTGGACCTTCAGATTGCTGTAGCAACATCAGAGTAACAAGGCAGCAGGCATTGTCAAAACATATTTAATGACACAATTCTTCAGAGAGCTTTGCAAGATCAAAAAAGACAAAAATTTCTTGATGTTACCGTACCCCATGGGACTTGATTTTTGTTTTAAATCAGGAAATATTATTCCTGAAGAAACAGTGTATTGATTAGTTAAATCTCTGACTTAAGAGTAGCTATTAAAAGTTGAGATGTAAATGACATTTTTTTGTGTGAGTTAGGCAAGCCTTCAGAGAAAATTATCTTCTAAGAGACTCTGCAATCATCGAAACATGACTTATTTGTAAAGCATTTAGTTAAGAAACATTGGACATGTTAGTAGGAATTAGTGTTTTCTGCCAGGACTTGGTGCAAAGCCATTCTAACCTATATAAAACAATTCATTTTGCAGAAAGATACACCAGGGCAACAGCATCAGGCTGTCTGGTAGTAAAAAGAAAGAAATACTAGAAAACTCAAAAAACTACAAGAAAGCGACTAAAATCTTCAGTGCAGCTAGAGATCAAAAGCAAGTGGGAGGATAGACTATTTTTCCAATTTTTTACTAAAAGAAAGACATTTTAAGCCAGAAGTAGTTCTCTCTTGAAGCAGAACAGTTTGATTCAGTACTCGTATAAAGACCAGAACTTATTTTTGGAACTATGTCTCCCCACAGCCCAAAAATCTATTGTCTAGACAGTGAGCTTTGTTCCATTGTTAATTATCACAGACTCTTCCCATATTTCTTCCTGGCTCTGGCTTTAAGCATGAGTATATGCCATGCCCACACTATGCATCTTTCACTCCTAAACATGAATAACCTAAATATGAATAACCAGTCCTGGCTGCATGTTAACTTGCATTTGTACCTTCTATAAGACTAAGTGTTTGGTTTGTAGTTGTCTCACCCTCTAGTGGCAGAGAGGACTTAGTTCCCAAGAACGAAGAAAAGGGAGATAGAGTGTTTTCTTCCAGCCAGCTGTGCTGTGTTACCTATTTACAGCAAGATGATAAAGAACTGAAATTGTTTTATTTGTTTATAAAGCCGCAGATCATTGTCTACAATATGTGTCCATCACTTCTAATAGAGCAAAGCAAAATATGCTGACCTACAGGCACTGAAATAATTTAGAAGGTACTAATGAAGGGTAGTTGTATGCTCAGAGGTACTCCTGCAGTTATGTGAAAAAATGTGAATTTTTACTACTACAATTAGTAGTATTAGTATTATGCTACTGCCTGAAGTCGGATGTAGAAGCTTTATTTTCCTCTAAATTTCAATTCCATGTTAAATTTTCATTTAAAAGCAAAAGACAGACACTACATTATTTGTGTCCCCAAGACTTAAAATCATAATGCAAAGTTTTTATAAAACAGAGTGCTGACCGGATATTAGGTGATGATTTAATACATCTCCTATCTTGCTTTTTTAGAGAGAAAAAAATAAAAACATTATTGAGTAGCTTTGGCTATCTGGTACTTTGCAGTATTAGATCCTTGGCAACAGAATTAATTCAAACCAAATTTGTTATTGCTATTTGGTATGTAAAGTTTAACCAAAGCCGAGTAGAGAAGGCTTTACCCTTTCCAAAGAAAATACCTGACATTGCCAGTAGTTACTCACAGATAGCCATTAAGTGAATGGAGAACTCTGGAGAAATTAATCAGCTATTAAGAAAGGCCTTTGGCCATATTTTAGAGGAGGATGTATAAAGTACAAAACCATGGGGAGCAGTAGCTTACTTGCCAGTGCAGCAGCACATTTGTTAAAACAATTTTACCATTCCTAAGAAGTGTTTTTAAAGCATAATTCTTACTTGTAAAAATGTTGTTGCCAGTAATCATGTAAAGTTCTAACGTTAAATAAAGCTGTGATTTTTTTAATTAATAATAAGAATAGGTTATGATGCATCATTCTAATTGCCTACATTCTCTGCTTACTCTCAGTGTAATGTTTCTCCCACTCTGGTCTCTTGCAATTTAGCCAGACTTTGGCCAATTGGATTTTTTTTTCACATGCCAATACAAGATAAATATTTCTCAAAATTAGGGTGCAGAAACCTACATTCAAAAATCCTACTGGCATTGTAAATGAGAACTCCTCCTAATACAGTGCAGGAAATTTGCATATAACCATATTTATAGGACTGTGAAGGACACATAGGAAGCACAAATTGCCTTTATGGTTGCTCCAAACACCAGCATCATCAAACAGCTACAGAGGAACGTGAACAATATTAAGATTCACTGTATCTGGAAAGCCCAAATTGTAGAATTAGGATGAAAAATGGATTTAACAGTCCAAGCACCATACAATGCTAACACTACTATTTTAATACCAAGCAGAGAGTTGCATTTTTGCAGATACTGGCACACATTTGCAGCCATTTTGTAGATACAGTGATCAGCAGTGTCTCCAGAAAGACTTCTGGAGAAAGCAAACCTTCAGAGAGAATTGCTGGCAGTCACTGCATGCAAGGTTTAGGATCCAGAATGTATCTGTCTTCCTTGGTTACTAAATCAAAGTTTAATCTATTACCAACAGCTGGTTGCAGTCATTGCTTAATAAATCTGAAACTGTGCATCCTCTCTGTCACACCATGCAGCAACATAGGGTGCAAGTGCTGCTTTGGGTACAGCCAGCTCACTTAACCTTCTGCCCTACATGCTCAATTCTTCCTGCATTTTCTTAGGTACTTTTAAAGTGTCTAATAAAAATATTTTACTTAATGTGTAGGTCTCAAAGCATAGAAAATGGGAAACAGATGATGTCAGCACATACAAGCAAGCTCATTTTACATATATATAAGAAGTAGCTTTCAGAAAAGAGATGCAATTCTTGTGAGTGAGATTGATTTAATTACATCATGGACTTTGATCCTGTTCACAATTCCAGTGTGAATTTGAGCAAAACTTCACTGAAATGATGCAATTAGAAACAAAGGGAAAATAAGAAAAAGTGTTTCAAGACCCAGAGCTGCAGCAGAACATCTCTGAGCAAGGAAGATGTTATTAGACAGGTGGGTAGAATACATAGGTCATAGCTGTGTACCAACCTACCACACTTATTTACTGCAAAGTCCCCATAGTGAGTATTCTGGTCATATTAAATAAGGCCATCAGAAAACAACGGCACAATATCAGTACCCAAGGAACAAACCTTTTAGTAGTGTAACAATAATTTCATGCATGTGTTAGATTTGTCATCACACTAAACATTTTTAAGGAACTTTGGATTCCTGTTTCCCAGTACAGTACACTGGATTTCACTTTCAGTACTACTACATTAATTAGTAATACGTGTATTGCAGCAGTAGCACAAAAATAGCCACATCCCCCAGCCATCAGTTCTTGCTCTTAAGGGCAATAGGTAAACACCTGGTTAATGCCTGCTACACTCCCTTTGACAGGCTGCTGAACTCAAAGGTTGCTGCATATTATGTTGATTGATTCAGATCACATGCTCAGTGTGAGTAATGGCAAACAGTCACCTATGATCCTATTTCCCTTTCAAACAAGGTGCAGTGCAAAATCGAGACACAAGAATGAGGATCACAGACACTGCAGTTTGGAGTCTATAGGTCTGCTTATCTTGAAATTTGCTCAAGTGTAATAACTGCCTAACTTAGTTGAAGGCAGGAGTGTAAGTGCAAGGTCACAGTTACCTGATATTCATCACAAAGGAATCTACACACTGGACAGCACTATCTTCCAAGAAGCTGAGCTCATGAACCTTTCAGTTCATCACATGCCCCTGTTTGCATTTAGGTGTGGAGCATGTGGCACTTCCTTCTGGGGAAAACATAGATATACTTACCTGTGTAGTCTACTATTGCTATTCTCCATTTTGATCTTAAACAATAGGGGGTCAAAATTCACCTTGGATTAGGGACAAAAAAAGTCTGTAAAGAATTCAAACCACACATTCTGAATTTCATCTGTACACACCACAGTGCAAACAGAACATTACAAAAGGATACTCTAAACGCCCGTGCCAGTATTCTGCCTCCTGACATTAGCAACTAGTCAGTTATCCAGTGTTACTCAGGAGGGAAAATAACAGCTTTCTGGAGGATGTGAAAAGACACCTCTCAGAACAGGACTGCCATTAGCACTACAGGTGAAGAACCACCCTAGGACACACTCCCCTATTAGCCAGAGAGGGAACGGCAGCCTCCGTTCTGACACATGTCAGCATCAGCACCGAGCCGGGGAGCAGCGATGCGGATACCGGCATGTGTTCCCACCACTGCGTCTGCTCCCGCTGCATTTTACAGTCAGAGCCAACTGACAGTCACCACACAATGGGATTTATGCTCTGAGCAAACTATTATCCTACTGAGGTGACCATGTGGAACTGTGTGCAGAGGATGGAACTCGGTTTTAAACAGTTAGCGTGGTTGCGAAGGCATTGTTGAATTCTGCTTCCCGTTCCTCTTCAGGCTTTGGGTTGCCTGAATGTTTTTACCTAAAGGGAAGGAGCAAGAAACCCCTTTCACCTGTGAACAAGGAAATCAAGATGAAAACCCCCTAGAAATATTGGCTTGGGATTGAAATACCTTTTTTCCTACAGCTTTCTAAAAGCTGCCCAGGCTGGTTCTTGCTTATGCTCTTCATAGTTCACACAAAAAGTGAAAAAGCCAGTGCTTTTTGTTTATACATTGGCAGTAAAAACCAAAATCTGGGCATGGTTTCTTGCTATCTCTGTCTCTCATAGAGCTACTTTAAAGTTGTGCTGAATATTAAGTATTGTAATTTGGAAGCACAGAAGAAATAACAGCTGTTGTAACCTGAAATACCAAAAGTAGGCCTTTTCATTGCATGCCAGTCAGGAAACTAACAACATATGTGCAGAATGCATTCCATGTATGGCAGTGACATATTTGCAAAATATTCAAATTATAGTTTCATCCTTTGACCATTTGTACTCTTGACCATTATTCCAATTGCTTCCATTCATTCTAATGCTAATTCCTAAGCAAATGGAAGCAATTGACAACAAACAAGGCAAAATTCAAAAGCTATAGGGATATTTCACTAGTATTCTACTCACACACCTGAATATCTTTAAAATATTTTAGAAGGAAACAGAGTTGGTATAAATTATATACTAAACTCTGATTTTATTAGTTTATGCCTCCAGTTGAGTCCAGTACTGCAAATAATCCCATGTAAATACATTTCAATGGTATCACATGGGATAAGAAAGCTAAAGACGTGCATAAATGTTTTCACTACCAGGACCGTAGCATATGGATGCAAGTTGGAAGTAGAAAGAGGACCCTAAATTAGTTTTTCCTGTCAGGGTTCTGCTGCCCATTATCATTATAGTGAGTTGCATGGGGCGGTTGCAGGAAGGCCGGGTTGGACTGGGCTTTGATCTAGGGAAAGGTGTCCCTGTCTATGGCAGGGGGTTGGAAAGGACTGTAAAGTTCATCCCCTCCCAACCCAAACCATTCCATGATAGCAAAAGAAGTCTCTGGTGTCAGAGGGCTGGCTGCATCCAGGAGGGAAGGAGCCTGCAGGCCTGGGGCAGACACCACTCCTTGCACAGGGGGCCAGGAGCTGGTGACAGCTTTTATTTTCCAAGCAGCTTTAACAGATGCCCTTAGCTTTGTCTCTCCTGGGAGTGGAGGAGCCCCAGCTGCAAAATGGAGCCCTGAAGGAAAAAAAAAAGCAAGACCAAATGGTGAAGTATTCCTTTCTTACCAAAAGCCGACTGTGCCTGAGGATCCAGGGGCAGCCTGGGATAGAGGCAGGCCATGCAGCATTCCCATGGGAAGCGGGACCAGGAGCAGGTGAGGCACAGCACAGCTGCAGTGGGTGGTGGGGCTGCTCAGGACCGAGCGCCCTCGGCCCAGGGGGGCTCCTGCCACATGGGCATGTGGGCCCAGATTAATAAAAAGAATAAAAGTTGCTTGAGGAGAGCAGTCAGGAGTGTTCTAGGATTGTCCCCAATGCAGGATCTTGTCCCCAGTGCAGGCAGTGCTGATAACTCTGCTGGAGTGATCCTGCATGGGCTGGTTTCACACGGGCACAGAGGGGACAGAGGAAACACAGGTGTTCAAAAACAACAAGAGGGGGAAAAAAAAAAGGAATAAAATAACTTAGAGGATTCAGCTTGCTCAACATAAGGGGTTTTCATAATGAAGTGTTAATTAATTTAATGGCAAAATTGTTCAGAATTTCTCTTTCAAGAGAAAGACCTTTGGAAACTAGTTATTGGAGAGCCTGATTCCAAAAAAAATCCTGGTTACTTTTCTAAGGAAAATAAAAAGCCCACACGCTTTAAAAATCTTCTGAATTGAATCTTCGTCCTGTAAAATTGTTTTTTCACTGATGTTATGCATTACTTCCTTTTTTAGTTTTCTACACATCAGAATGTCTAGTAGACCGTTATAAGATTAAGTTTCTTTTTCAGCAGCTCCAAATAAGGAATTCAAGGAAATTTAATCAGAAAGCTTCAGATTTCACCAGAATTCAACAGTCGATTCTGGAAATATGAATTTAGATAGTTTGAATAGGTTCAAGAACAGAAACACACTTCTGAGCTCTCCAGTTTTAATTTGTTGGTGTTATAACACAAGGGGGTAAAAATCTCAGAATCTTGATGTTATTTTTAAATGGTCTGAGTGCTATAAATCAAATAGTCTTTTGAGGATACTGTTTTAGAAATAAATTGAGATTTGAAGAGCTTCTCAATTTTGATCCATCCACAACAACAAAAGTGGACAAAATTAGTGTTTTGAGCCACTAATTACTAAGTAGTTGCTGTCATATTGGTGCTCTGTTACAGGTTAAATATAAAAGAAATTGATTCCTTCCAGTCAATTCTAACATTTCTGCACGCGTAGAGCAATTCTGGACAGATAAACTATTTCTAATAGGTCATAATGAACAGCAACAGCTCTAAATTCTTAATTTACTCCAGCCAGATTCACAAAAAACATATCTGTCCAAGGGTCTGATTATTAAGAAATGTTTTGACAAAATGGGGTGGGAAATTATTTCAGCTAATGTAGTTACGGCTTGTCTGTGTAACCTCGTATGTAAGAAGCAAGGCATCTTCAAATAATAAAGCAGAAAGAAAGCAGTAATATCAGCCTGTAAGACTGATATTCAGAGCCCCAATGCAGCAGAATTTTATATCAAATGTGCTAGCAGGCACATAAAAGGCACACAATCCCATTCATGTACTTTTCAGTGCCCATTTAACTTTCTTTTCTATAGCACATTCTTCCTTATAAAGTAAAAAATATTCTTCTACACAGTAAGAAAAGGAAAGGCATTATCTAAAATTTGTGGCTGCAGCCCAAGCAGTAATAATGCAAGTATGTTTGCAGGTGAAAAATACTTACCTCCAAGCTGCCAAGTTCATTACTTTCTAAACTGATCTTAACTGTCCCTATGACACTACATGCATGGCTCCCCATTGTGATGGGATAAGTATTTGTTTGGTAAAGTTTATTATCCTTTACGAATTAAACAGAAATCATAAGCCTGCGTATCTTTACGTCTAAGATATAATAGTAATCAGTGCTTTCAGCTTTTGCAGTATAGCATTTTGTTTTACTGATTTTAGCATATTGGGCAACAAATTTTTATTTTTCTAGATAATTATCCTTGAAAAATTCTTGTTACAGATTGTTCTCTATCACGTTTTGTTGTGGAATCAAAATGCATGTGGCAAAGCAAGTTATTTGATCATTTACTCTCCAAATTCCTCAAAGGAAATGGTGAAATAAGAATTCATAGGAGGTTAAGTAAAAAACTACCACATCTCTCCCAGTGACTGCTTGTATTTGCAACCTGATAACCATTTCTTAGCTTGTACTTTCCATTATTATGTATTTGCTATATGCAGCAGTCTCACAGATTCAAAATTCTGTGTATCTGTTCAGTCTCAAAAAGCTATATTGAAGTGTGTAACTGAAGTGCAACAGGGAAGCATATTTTATATTTTGCAGTAAAGTAATTACTGACAGTATTTTTATCATCTGTTAAAGCCCAATTGGAAAAGAGAGCAAACTGGAAAATAACACTGATTTTTGTCAAGCTAGATCTGACCTTCTGTGTAGCCCTCTGCTCCTAACAACACCAAATACCAGAAATTTCAAAGGACGCTTGTTCACAATTCCATTTCCAAAAAGAGAAGCACACTTGAGTCAGAAATGAGTGCAGCTAAAAAACCTATCATTTCTAATATTAATCATATTAGTTAAAAATAGAATTGTCTATATTTGATATCATTTTTTATGATAAAATCAGTCACAGTGGGGAACACCTTACAGTAACATGCAAGCCAGGAATTAAATTATTGCAATAGATTTGGTTTTCTAGATATTACAGGAAAAACTGGCAAAATAATTTGTACACTTATATGTATCAAGCACTACATTTTTTTTGTCCAGAGCTATGAAAAAAACCCCAAACAAACAAACAAAACCCCAAACAAAAGTACAAACTTATAAAACCTACTCCAGAAAAATGTAAAGGAGTATCAGAACAAAGATTGTGACAACTGCCTTTGCTAGAATGTGTAAGCACGGAGAGTTGCTTCCTGTAGGTTTGAATGACTTAAATAAATATGAAAGTACTGGTTATCTGAAGGCAAGACAAGGATATGTATATAGGTATATGTCGAGATAAGTCTGTGTCAAGTGAGAAGCGCAAAAGAATTGTTCAACATTGCAGAATAACTGAATAAAGTCTCTGACACTGTAGTAGCTTCTGGAAATTCCAGTAGTATAATTTGTGTCCTGTATTTGGCTGAAGGAGGAAGAAATATTTTGAAGTCAATTTAATGCATGTGCCAGGTGCTTGGATTAGCAGCTCTGAAGGATGAAGTCCAAAGCACAGAGCAGCACTGCTGTCCTATATATTCTGTCTCGTTCTGAAGGTTATGCTTTCTTTAGAGACAAGAGTGTAATTTAATCTCCATGTTCATTCAGCCCCTGGCTCAAAGCCCACAGAATCAGAGAGAGAATATTTCACCAATTTCAGTGGGCTGCAGTGTCAGCCTTCTGTCACTTGACCTGGTCCTGCAAGCCATTTCTCTGGCGAATAATTCTGAGTAAGATGTTCTAGGACTGCACAATTTCACTTCTTTTTCAAAACTAGGAGAGCAAAGAAGTTCTGTGTCTAGACACAGATACGTAACCTCTAGAAAGACCCTCAACATGTTTCTCACTCACAACAACACTGAAAACCTACATTTGTCTTGCATTCTCTCAAGTTTTGTCTGAAATTTCCTTCCTTCCTTCCTTCCTTCCTTCCTTCCTTCCTTCCTTCCTTCCTGCCTGCCTGCCTTCAACATGTTTGCTTTCTTAATGCAGGAGACAGTTCTGTATCTTTGAAAAATTTGGATTGTCTGATGGCACTAGTCAGGTTAATCAGAGCACTGTGTGCAGGACTGTATCCAAACAGCACAGTGTTAGGAAAAATCAAACCTCTATGTCTCAGACATGGAGAAATAAAGTTGTCCTGGTTTTACTTTAATCAGTGATGATTTTGCCAGTATTTCGCCAGGACTATTTAATTAATTTATTCTTAGTTAAACGAGGTGAAAAATGCAACACATAGTCAAGTGTCTAGACTAGAAACTAGTCTAGATAACAACTAACAACCACTCTGGTAAGTATTAAATCAGGAGGAGAAGAAATACAACTTATTGCAGAATGCGGTGACTTACAAAACAAAAATTATAGTACACAGGTTTTTTTCCTGGTCCTAATCACCACCAAGTTCTTTAGTGATTGCAATAATTAATGTTTGTAATATTTTCCTGTGGACAACAGGAGGAAACCACATTGTGGCTGTGACATGAATAATTGCTTTCCCAAATTTACTTACTTTCTGCAGTAATAAATACGCATAAGGCTCGGTTTAAGAATTTCACAATATACTTAAGTTTCTGATCAAGCTGATTTGAATTAAGTCCACCGTGCTAACTTTTTCAGTAGAACTTTACAGCATACTATAAAACTGTTGTTTAAACAATGCTTCCCATAATTACCACCAATAAATGATACCTTTTTATTGCCATTAGAACACTCTTAGTTACCGGTTTCCAGAGATTGCTGCAGTAACCTGTACATAACTTTGTCTTGTGTTGTTAATAATTGTATGGTTTTCTTTTTAGAATTCTGAAACTGGAAAGGTTTAAGAAAACATGCAAAATGCTGAGGATACACGTAAGTGAAATATTTAATGTCCATCATTCATAAAAGTTACATTGTTTACATAGGGTTCATTAGTATATAATAAAAATGTCATCTTAATGAAAGACTTCCTGGAAAATCTTTTATATGTTAATTTGTTTAACATATGCTTTGGCTATACAGCTAAATAGGAATATATTTTAAAAAAATCTTTCTGCAAATAGTTGCTTAACAGTTACAAAACCTCATTACTAAGAATTGGTTATTGTTACACTTGCTTGTTGGCTTGTAAAAATCATTTGTGATTTGGACTGGGAATCTTAGGACCACTTTCTGTAGCATACTTTCTCATTGCATAGTGACCATGTAAACAGCTCAGGGATCCACAAGTTATATCCTTGTACACTAAAAGTCATTGAGGATTTTACATACTGCACTGTTCGTGTTTTCTTATATTGATGAAGAATTGGGGATTGTTTTATTGTTAATGCTGATGGGAATTTCTTTTTGAAACATGTCCGTTTTATACAAGAAGTTAAAAATTAAGAAGTTAACACCAAAGGAAATAATTTTACACTTTGCAACAGTATTGCTACCTCATTCGTTTTGTTTTTAGATATGTAGCATATTAGAACTGCACTGTACTGCTTCTTTTCAAAAGAAAAGTTTAAATTATTTGGAACAATTAGCTATGTGTTTACATAAAGTTAACTATGTTTTCGTCAAATAAAATGTTTATTAATGAAAGCTATCATACAGGAAACAGCAAAGAGAAATTCATCATACAGAAATATACACTATATGTGACAGATGGAAAAGTGCATGCAGATTTTTGTCTCATTTAAAAAAAATTAATTCGGAAACAATAGTACTAAAGTTACTGGGTTTTGATTGCTATGATCTTGGATGAGTGAAAAGTTCTCTTTGAATTTACAAAAATCCATTTAACAGATATGACTAGTACACATTAGCAAGCAAGTGGAATGGATGCACTCAGATTTTATTTTACAAGTACTTGTGCTTGACAAATGTGATTTTTTTTTTCTTTTTAAGAAAAGGTTTCGTCGAATATGGGCTGGGTAGATTGCTGCCAGGTTGCTCTGGTTTTATACATAGTTTCTGTAAATTTGTTTTTGATACCACACAATTTGTTGAAGCCTTCAGTTCTGTTAATTAGACACCATAAAATAACATAAGTTTTGTTAACATTCAGGAAATGACATCAAGTCTTTTATTTTTATTTTTTGGCTCAATAGATTTTTAAATGTATGATTATCATAACCTAATATTGTCTTTGTCTTCACTGCAGTGGATTTCCGATCAAACTTTTCCCCTTCTTTTAATACTTTAGGGAATTTTCAAACGTCGGGATGTTTGGCTGTAATGCCCCATGATTTGTTCTCCCTGAAAGAAATCATAGTGACAATTTATTAAACTACAGAGCAACCTGGCTTTTCGGGGTCTGCAATTCTATTTTGTGTTCAATATACCTAGCATTAAATCTGGATTCATTTCATCATACTGTTTAGGTTATATTTGTCATGCAATTATTTAGCTGCTAGTTTTCTGGCTTTTTTAGAAGTCTAAGACAGAGTTTCAATATCAAATCAGTGGGGCATTACTTTGCATGTTCAAAAAAGGAGGTTAAAAGGCTAAAATCTAAATTGCACCAGCAGTAGCATATACATCGAATAGGAAGAAATTGAAAACCTAAGAAGGAGCTGTATTTTAAAATATTTAAAAGGCCATGTTTGTGTGTTTAATACCAATTGTTCATAGGTACTGCAAAAGTAAAGAGACACACTGGTACATGTAGACTTTAAATTTTTTAAAAAAGAAATAAAAAAAATTTAAAAAAAAAAACAACGAAAAACTGATGGGAAATAAAACTCCTTAGATTCAAAATGGTTTATTCACACAAATTTAATAGGATATATCACAATTGTTTGGTCCATAAATATTTAGGGGAAATAGTTTCTATACAATGCATTTATCAATAAACAAAGAAACATGGACAATTTTGCTAGACCACTTACTGTACTATAAACACGAAGCTCAATATATAAGATTATTGGATTTATCAACTATATCTGAAAGAGTGCACAACTGCTTTCTATGACATGTTTGTCCCCTCTAACAGGATACACCATAAAAAGAGTTTCAGAAATAAGAGGTAAAACAGTACAAAACTAGTGAGGTGTCAAAAGGGCTTAAAACAGTTAATTTAACAAACAACACATATATCCTGATTTTTCACAAACTTACTCCCAAGGTATATCATAAGGCACATAGTAGAACTGAGTTTTAATTAGTCTACTTAATAAAGTAGATCTCTAGTACCATATATTGTTCTGTCAAAGAACAAAATTTATAAGTATCAATATTTTTACCTGTAAAAGTGTATTAATAAAGATCTCAGCCTTACCAAGGTCGTTTGGTCTGGTTAGTGGTAAATGCCCATAAGGTAATAGAAATAGGAAAAGTCAAGATTCAATATCCGTAGAAGATGATAACCATACTTGCTAAATATATAATGGCAAACACACCTTTCTTCTATTACAGTGTTAACATCTCTTCCGTCATCTTTTTTTAAAAATAAGCTACTTTTCTGTGCTAATTTTCTAAAAACCCTGAGCAAAAATTACAATAATGCACTTTAATGTGGGCAGTGAACTGTCAATATGTAACCACACATTTATACAGCCAAAAAGGACACCTTTAAAATATATTAAATAGCCACTTCGACCACCAAAAAGAGATTTGATGGTGTCTAAAAAGTGGGGTATATGTGCAAAGTTATTCTTAACAATCCACTAAAAGCAAGACATAGATCTTGACTGGTTTTTGTTTGTTTTTGTTTCTGAAACTCTTCACAATCTAATTGGTGTTCAACTACAATAAAAGGATACAAATGAACATTCACCACTGCCCAGACCATTCAGACTTTTAGCTTAAATAAAACTAAAAAAAGAAAGATCACTACTGTAAACTAAGAAATGTATTCAGATCAGCATCCACAAGGCTTCTGAGTTTATCGGCTTTGAAGTTATTCACTGCCAATTCCTGGGTTTGTATGATTTTTGCTAACAGTTTTTTTCTTTTATACAAAGTTTAAAAAGTTAAAGTATATGTTAGAGATATTAATGAACTAAAGATTTTAAGTTCCTGTGTTAAACAAAGTGTCTGATACAATCTTAGGAACATCTAAAGTAAATTCAAAATAGTAATGAATAAATTGTACTGAAATCATTTTCCTTAAACATCTTAATAAATTATATTTTGCTTATTTCCATTTTCCCTGAAAAAAAAAAAAAGAATTTATCAAAAATTCATTTTAATACTACATGTGCATGCACCTTCTTGAAAATTATTTTTGTGCTCACTAGAGTAGCTGGGCAACCTCCTGTGTGCTCTGATGGTATGTAGCATGTAGCAAACTGCAATTTTTTTTTTTTAATTCCAAATCAGAGCTGCTTTGCAGGCAAAAATTAAACCCCCTCCCTAAGCAATATTTCAGATCAGTAGCATTCCTCACCTGTATTGTTATTCTGCTATTATTACTTTTGTCAATAATATCATCATTCTGGAGGGTTTTTTTCCAGATCTTGCCTTCTTAATGTACAGGACACAAATTTGGAGACCAACAGCCTGATCCTGCCATCTTCACATACATGCACTCCCATCACTGGGTCTCTCTCTCCAAGTCCTCCATCCAGGCATGGCTTTCAGTGGTGGCCAAGGACATCCCTGCTGGGTGGAGAACTGGCAGAGGAGTGTTTAGCTATCCCAGTGAGAATCCCCAGTGCTAAGGGAGGATCAGGCTTGGGACTAATGCATCAGAAAAGAGCACTGGCACTTCCAGTCTGACAGGTATCAACGATTAGTTTCATTAATTTTGTATTTATTTTTCAACATTTAAAAAATAAGTCCTATAAAACTTTGAGATGCATTATAAAAATAAAATTAAATTTAGGGTTCTGAAATGCTGTAAGTGAACACACAATCCTGAAGTAGCATTCTCTTGGGTATAATTAAACTGGGTTTTATCTGGTTATAAAGGAGGGAAAGAATCTTTTTTTTTTTGTGATAACAAACAANGTTAGAAAAGGTTCGTTAAGGTAGTTTGTGAGGGGCTCCCGGATTCGTGGCTGTCCAAGTTAGAGGTCACTGATGTCACTACAGTGATAGTGGGATTGGTCAGGTCTGTTAAAGTGGTCGCAGTGCCGGGTGGAGTGAGTGCGCCGCTGTCTGCTGAGGGCGGTGCCGGTAGTGAGGTGCCATCAGCTTTATCGACACCCCCATTCTCCTGCCGCAAAAGGTTCCTTCTGAATTTGGCTCTTGCGTTTTGAAACCAAACCTGCAAACCAATCCCAATTGATTTCTTTACCGATGCTTGTTTCGTTTTGCTTATTTTTGTCTTTGTTCTTGCTTTTAAGTCATTTTTGATGTTTGTTTTTGTGTGGCACATCACCTAAGTCATTCTATAGCTCTTCTTGCTACTGGTGGTACTGTCTCTCTCACAGATGCCTCTCTGCCCAGTGCTATGGGTGCTCACTGGAATGTCACAGCCCAATGTGCAGCCCCCACAGAGCAGCCCTAAGAAAAATCTGCTCACTCAGTCGCTCAATGAAAGCAACTTTCTTGATGGCCAAGTACTGCTTCTTGTGTTGGGTAGCTTTGTGCCAAGACACATGATAAAGATTGAGGCAAAGGGTGAATGAGCGGATTTTTGCCAAGGCTGAGAGTTTGCCTTGATTATTTGAAAAGGCTGAAGAGGAAGGAGGGGTAATTACACCATTCCTATCATACAGATTGTTGATATGGGTCACCTAGTCTTTCTGTTCTGTAGGGTTCACTGAAAATGTTTTAGGTGACATGTAACACAGACAAGGAATTGCTGCTAATAGATTCTCCTTCTATCTCAGTTGCTGCCCTTCTTTGGCACTCTGCATATGATACACACCTCACATTAACTTCACTGAGCTAGCACACACCGTATAGGGCTTTTTAAACATAATTTACTAGGTTGTCCTTCATGGGGAAGTGATTTTCACTAGGTAGGCCCTTAATGATAACAGTTGTCTAACAAGCATTGAGAGAGGGAGCCAGATGGTCCTGGAGGGTCATGTTGGTCAAAGCTTGCTTCAAACATATCGGGGGATCTGCTTAATGAGGGGCCACATTAACTACTTCTGGGGAGCCCAAAGACTTCACCCAGCATGCATAAAATTAGTATACTTGCTATCTCTACACTTAGTGAGGTCACCACAGAGAGACTACTGACCCCAGGATATCTGCTGGGCTGGTAGACTGAAGACAGTTTCCTCACGTTGAGGATGCAGCTAATTTTAAATCACACTTTTGTATTTAGCTGCCTTGGGGCAGTAAGGCATACATTCAGCACTCCTGCCACGTAATACCATACCCCTCTGCACACCCACTAGGGACACACCTAGCAAACATATTTCTACATATATTGCTGTCGTGACACATAAGGGAAATGCTATTGACTAGGAGGGGTAGGGGAGAATTCTGTCAAGCCTGTCATGTGGCTTCTTACCTGCAGAACTCTCTTGGTCAGGCCTGTTTTCTGGGCAAGCTGCTTGAGGTCCTTGGCATCTGGGTTGTGGTTGATAGCAAAGTAGGACTTCATGGTACGAAGCTGGTGGTGTTTGAAGGAGGTGCGCATGCGCTTTGTCTTCTGGGATGGGGGATAAGGCTGCTGGTCTCTGTCCAGGTGATCTGCCTCATTCTCATTACAACCTGTTCAATAAACAAAGCGGAAAAAGAAGTTAGTGACTGTGCATCATGTAGGATAAATGGACCAAGGTAAAAATCTTGAGTCACATACTGTTTAGAAGGAAGAAGACAAGCAAGAAAGGAAGGAAGGGCTAAGATGGTCCATGGATAAGTACAGATGTGATACTTAAATCAGACAAAAAAAAAGATCCAGAATATTATCATTTCTTATTCTTAAAACATGCTTTGTCTTCAGGCCTGTACCTACTAAGGGCAGATTTAGAAAGTTCTCTCTCCTTTGGCATTTATTTTCAAACTAGTCTTTTCCCTGTGGTGATTGTTTTGCTTTGGGCATTCAAAGAGTCATTTGAAATCTCATTCAGATTTTGAAATCTCACTCATTGAAACACTCTTAGCTTGAGAGAAGAATAAAGGTCAAACCAGCATTTTGAATGTTCCTGAGCTTTTTCCCAAATCACAAGCACCTATAAAAAGAGATGTACAGCAGGAAAGTTTGTTATGACAGTTCATCGAAAAAGCGTAAAAACTGGAGATTTTTGCTGATAAAATAAATGCTTTTGGAGTCTGCCTGGGAATTAATATGAACTACTCAAAGACTTTCATCTGTAAAACATGTCTAGAAAGCAGTTGCATCAAAGCTTGNAATATTTTTCAAGGTTCTGGAAATAAGTAACATACAATTTTAAGAGGCACTTATGAGAATGATTCATAACCTTCTCTTCACTGATTTGATGAATTTAAAAAATTTGAGTACAATTTAACAACAATAAATGTTCATTTATTATAGCAACATATTACTTCAAACTCATTTGCCAAGTGGCTGCAGATGCTACACATCAAGCTGTTTATTTTCCCAAATATCTTGTGGGTTTGTCTGTTGTTTTTTAAAGGCTTGAAAATAATAATAATTATTATAATAATTATAATAATAATAATGAAGAGTAAGAATTAAAAAAAAAAAAAAA
>WEIV01023855.1:0-18413 GCA_013390005.1 Calyptomena viridis
AGGAAGATATTCCAGGCTACCTGAGTTCCTTAAGCTTGTAATGTACAATGTTATCAGATATCACTAATGAGTAATACTGTTAAATTAAGAACCCTAGATTCAGATAATCCATTAATCAATGTATGATTTAAACAGTTTTAAGAAGTAACAACTTTTCATGAGATCTGTATTTTCTTCAGTTCAGGAAGTTATCTTTTCAGCTCTTTGTTTTGCCAAAAATATTTCTAAACTGATCAAAAGAAGAATAACTTGAAGGGTGTTCTATTAATCTAAAACAATTCTCTGAATATGAAGTTAGATAGATACATATTTTTACCCAGCATTTGTCTTAGTACCAAAAAAGGCAATGATGAAATAAGCAGATAGCTTGAGTGTGTCAAAACTAGCAACTAAGATTAATATCCCATATTAATTCCAATAACAAAAGTAGATATTAACTTATATCACTGTTAATTATATCTTTCCTTTTCTTAGATTTTCATTCTTCATTCACAGTGGCAGTGATCCATAGTTTCAGTTCATGTTCCAGTTTGGAAACATTTGTTAATAGGGTTTGAAATTGTGTCTCCTTAATTTAGCAGGTCATAGAGGAAAAAATCATACTTATTTTTGAAATGCAAGTATAAAACATTTATAAACAGAGATCATCCTGAGGGATTGCCAATAAAATGACATTAGGATAGCAGTTTCAAGAAACAAGTTAATCTCTGCAACAGATTCCAGAAAGCACTCTAGAAGGCATTTCATGCAACTCTCCTAACTGCCTGCTTTGGAAAAACAGATATCCAAACTGGGAGGACTCCTAAGGCTATATGAACAGGTACCTGAAAGTAAATGGCACCAATCTAGGTATGTTTTCAAAAATAAAGTGCTTTTTGATGTGCTGGTTGCTGCTGAATATGCTTCTCCACTTCAAGGTCAAGTGCAAGACTGTGCACTTGAGTCAGAGAAATCTCAAGCAGAAGTACAGGCTGGGCAGAGAATGGCTTGAGAGCAGTTCCAGGGAGATGGATTTGGGGTTATTGGTCGACAAAAAACTCAACATGACTTTACAATGTGTGCTTGCAGCCCAGAAAGCCAACTGCATCCTGAGCTGCATCAAAAAAATCCTGGCCAGCCATTTTCTAGAGGTGATTCTATCCCTCTCCTCTGCCCTTGTTGAGAACCCACCTAGAATTTTGTGCTCAGCTTTGAGGTCACCAACACATGAAAGACATAGATCTGCTGGAGTAAGTCCAAACAAAGAAAGGCCACAAAGATGATCACAAAGCTTGAGCACTTCTCCTGTGAAGACGGGCTGAGAGAGTTGGGGTTGCTCAGCCTGGAGAAAAGAAGGTTCTGGGGAGGCCTTAGATCAGCCTTTTGTTACTTAAAGAGAGGGCTACAAAAAGAACTGGTGAGAGACTTTTTACGTAGGCACATAGTGATAGGACAAGGGGGAATGGCTTCAAACTGAAAGAACATAGATTTAGATTAGGTTTTAGCAAGAAATTCTTTACTGTGAGGTTGGTGAGACACTGAAACAGGTTGGCCTGAGAAGTTGTGGATTCCCCAAGTCCGGAAGTGTTTGAAGTCAGGTTGGAAGGGGGTTTGAGCAGCCTGGTCTAGTGGAAAGTATCCCTTTCTGTGGCAGAGGTGTTGAAACTACATTTTTAAGGTCTCTTCCAACCCAAACGGTTCTGATTCTATGATTCCACTTTTGGTTTCATCAGCAATGTGGCAATGAGTACTGTTCTGCAGAAGGGGACCTCTGTGTATCAGAATATAAATTCCTGCTACAAGAGGAAAATTCCTGATATCATAAAACACTCCAACTTAAGCCAAGGTAATGTTCTAAACTTCCAGGAGGCAAAACAAGTAAATAGCTATAGGATTTTACCTTTCATATAGTAATTTTTTTTATGCTATCAAAAGAGCAATTGTGACTAGGAAACTTCAAAAAGAAAATCTGTTTCCTTTGGCTGCCATGTTCATCAGCAGACTCCAAGTAAAGATGCTGGCACCCTGCACAGGAATCTGCAAAGTTCAGGGCTCCTGCAGAGCTTAATTTGTAACTGGCTTCAGACATGTGAGATGGCTTTTAAGTGACAGAAATAACTGATCAGAACACATAGATGGTAACATAAGAAAAAAAAAATACTTAGCATGTACTGATACAAAGCTTTTCCTTTCTGCTAAGAATGTGAGCTACTGAAAAGCCACATTAAGAGTATGTATTGCTTGAGAATGTGATGGCCACAGACAAAATACCAATTGGATTGTTTTCAGAGGCATATAAATACATCAATAATCTCTGTTTTAAACTGTAATTTGAGCAGCAGTCTGGCTCCTAGTAAGGTCAGGAGAGTAAGGTAGATTTTAAGTAAATGTAGCACCATTTAATATTTAGTATATCTCAAGCTACCAAAAGAATCCCACTGGTGTCAAATCGCCTGGAACAGGCCCAAGTATTTTCAGCATTCCCAGAAGGAAACCAGGGGTTGGTCTGAAAAGCATGAAATCAGATATGTAGAAAGAGTGATCCAAAACATATCAAATATAATCTTCAGCTGCAAAATCTTATAGCAGCTTGTAAGAATCTGATGGCTGACACAAAACCAATTAGAATAAGAGACCCATGTATTGAATTTTTGGCTTAACTGTGGCCTTAATTTTGACATCAAACATGACAGAAGGAAATTGGGAAAATTAAAATATGAGATGCACTAAAGGGAATACAAGGCTGAGAGCAAGTAATAGCCTGAGACAAGTTTTAAAAGGTAATGGGCAGATCTAGTTTCTACAAAAAGAAATTGCCGCTGCAGAATGTGTAAGACAAATTAAACCTACTATTTTAACAGACATCACCTCTACTTAAAAATAGTTCATTTTGGTCCAAATTTCTGCAATTGATAAAATATTAATATTTAAGTGACTTGATACCTTAGTCTCCGAAACAGCTGCAACTATCAATCTATGGCTCTATTTTGCATCCAGGTGCTTTATTTATTTCCCTCAAGACCGTTATCTAAACCTATTGTAAGGCATAAACTCACATTTAGTTGGCATGAAAATTAGAGTCTAAAATGATTTAAAACCCTTAGAGAAAAGAATTGACTAGCATTTGCATTTGGAAAATAAAATTAAAATGTCTGAAAGTATAAAAGGCACTGCAAATATTGTGAAAACAGAATGTTCAGAAACTCAGAATTCTAATAATGTTTCTTGTGAGACCATATATCTGATTTGACAGAATAACAATTTTCATATAGAGGAATGATGTGAGAATTCAGGCTGCCAAAGCCAGTTAACTAGTCTTTTTTTCTTTCTCCACAACCATGTGGAAGAGTGGTTAGCGTTACTCAGATGTTTAGAGGGAGAAATATAGGAAATTTAGGTTTAATCACCCTGGGCACTGTCAAACATAGTCCTCAAGCATTCAGCAAGTCAGACTATAATAGGGCATACATAGCACAGGAATGGCACAAGACTGGAGAGGGATATACAAGTGGAAAAGGAGAGGAGAAGAAGCTCTTTGCTTCAAAATGTCTTAAACAATAAAATTACTTTAACTGCTATTATTGCTTTTGTGAATGGAATTAATTGTATTCCAGTAGTTAATGGAAACACTCCATGTACTTAAAATGCCTGTCAGGCTCATTTTACCACTACAGACAATGTCCTCAGGTTTGACAAGCACGTGGCTTCTTGTTCTTCAGGCAGGCAAATCTTCCATGTGGTAGACAGCTATGTTTAGCTCCTCTAGGCATTGCCCAGCTGGCTTTCTCTGCCTTTCATAGAGACTCCTGTATAAAACAAATTCTCAAGCTGAAAGCTAGAAATATGCATACATGTGTTAGGAGTATTTGCCTCTCCCAGAATGTTAAATGGAATGTGAACTTTGCCAGGTAAAAGACTCAAGAACTGTTGAAAAGAACTGGGAAGTGGTTCTACCTGTAAGGTTTATAGCAGATGCAAATGCTCATCTTAGTGATGCAGATGGTAGAATTCCTTTGCAGTCTACAGTTATTAGAATTTTTATTTTTACTGATAAAAAAAGATGTAGGTAAAGAATTACAGGATGGATTGCAGATATAGAAGAACATGTGGATATGAATCTAGTGTAAGGATTAGCATATATTAGTTCATACACTCTTGATATTTAAGGAACTATTTTCACTTAATTTTAAATGAAATTAACTAAAAATCTTTTCTGAAGAATGAAGCTTACTATTTTTTTTATTTATTTTTCTTACATTAGTTATGGCATGGGAAAAGCCCAAAAGGTTTTCTTTGCAGTATTTCTAATTCAATTATAAGCAAGAACCAATTAAAAACTCAAATGGTTTCCCATGAACTTTTAGACTGAAGTGTTGGATAAATTTAGATTCCAAATAAAACCTAATTTGATTTCAAAACGTTCTGGCCAAGTTTTTTAGAAATAGATCCTTACAGGTAGGATGCTGTGTCTATATTTTTAGGCAATATATAAGAAAGGTCTAAATTTCAAAAGTTCTGTGCATCTAAGTACCCACAATAAATCAACATAAGGAGCTGAAGTTCAGCTTCCTTTAGATCAGACAATTTGTTTGAAGGATCAAACAACTAATTTTGCTTTCCTTATGATCCTATAGGCATAGGCTATGTATGGAATTGAGAAATGTATGCAGTATGGATTGAAGTCTCTAAATCTAAAGTTTGATTCAATTTGTAAAAATCTGGCTTCAAATTCAGACACAATTAGAGCTACTGTAGTAATTTATTGAGCTTTTAAAGGAGAAATGAAGTCATTTTTCAGGGAGATGCCAGTACTCAATCAGGAATTGCTGCCTGCCATCCTACTCCCAATTTAAAAAGGTAAACAGAACAGAACATCACCTAAGAAGTCATTTAGTCAGATTGGGCTTGTCCTTATCCAAACACGGATCCCAAATAACCACCCAGTGTGTGTGTGTGATGTGCACACACAGGAAGAGTGAAACAGAACAGTTAATCAAGAATGACTGGCCTGAGAAGTTTTAGTGAAAGGTTCAATAAACAGGAATGTTTGGCCTGATATGAGAAAGGAGAGAGAGTGGGATTACATGAGTACTTGTTGCTGAAGATCTGGAGATATTAGCCATGAGGAAACTTTACCCTTGCATCTAAAAGAAGATATTTTTTGTCAGCAATGGCCTGCAAGGAAAAAAAAGAATGGAGGTCAAAAGTTTTGCAATTATACATATTAGCAATGTAACTTTTAAAATGATGAGTTAAATTCCCAGTAAATTAACAGATTTTTTTTTTAAAGTTATCATAAAGAATAAAATTAGAACACTGTTTAATTATGGTTTTAGCCATGTATTTAAAGTATCATAAACAAACACAAAGAGAGAAAATGTAATCTGCCAAAGACATGTTAGGAATCACAGAATGGATAAGGTAGGAAATGACCACTGTGGGTCATCTGGTCCAACCTCTCTGCTCAAGCAGGGTCATCCTAGAGCACATGGCATAGGATTGCGTCCAAATGAAGGAGACTCCACAACCAGTCTGGCCAGTCTGTTCCAGTGCTTTGTCACCTGTACAGGAGAAGTTCTTCTTTATATTCAGGTGGAACTTCCTGTGCATCAGTTTCTGCCTGTTGCCTCTTATCCTATTGTTTGGCACCACTGAGAAGAGCCTGGCTCTGTCCTCTTGACACCCTCCCATCAGATACTTACAGACACTGATGAGGTCTCTTCTCAAGGAGAAAGAGGCCCAGCTCCCTCAGTCTTTCCTCATAAGAGAGATGCTCCAGTCCCTTAATCATGTTTATTGCCCTCTGCTGGACACACTCCAGGAGTTCCATGTCTCTCTTGTACTGAGGAGCCCAGAACTGGACACAGTACTCCAGATGTGGCCTCACCAGGGCTGAGTAATGCATCAGGATTGCCTGCTAGCAATGCTCTTCCCAATGCACCTCAGGATACCATTGACCTTCTTGGCCACGAGGGCACACTGCTGGCTCATGGACAGCTTGTTGCCCACCAGGACTCCCAGATCCTTCTCAGCAGAGCTGCCTTTCAGCAGCCCCCAGCCTGTACTGGTACAGAGAGTTGTTTCAGGAATCTACATTTGCTGAATTTGTTGAATTTCAGCCAGTTCCTCTCTGACCATCTCTCCAACCTCCCAAGGTCCTTCTGAAGGGCTGCACAGCCTTCTGGGGTAGCAGCCGCTCCTCCAGCTTTGTGTCATCAGCAAATTTGCTGAGGAGGCATCCAAATCATCCTTTCATCCAATCATTGATGAATAAGTTTTGGTAAGTTAAAAAATACTGGGTCTTGAACCTTGGAGGACAGTGCTAGTGACAAGCCTCTAATCAGACCCTGTGCCACTGATTGCAGCCCTCTGGGATCTGCTGTTCATCCAGTTCTCAACAAACTGAATAAGATTTAAAAAACTTTTTGAAATCCCTGAAAGCATAGATACTATTTTAAATAGTTAATTAAAGTGGATGCATTAATTAAAATGGATGTGGAAGAAAGATTTGTTGACAATAGTTGCACACTGTGTCAGTCTGAACAACTAGCTGATAAAATACCTGTAAGAAAGAGAAAAGGCTTCTTTTTAAGTTTTCCCTCTGCATTTTGTATTTTCTGCTGGTATCAGGATGAGCCCTTTGGTTTTTAAGCTGATATTTTCTTACACTTTTCTTATTTACATAATGTGTTGGCAGATGGTTGCCTAAATACTCTGAATATTGAACATTTTGGTAGCATGGAACTGTCAGATATTACCATTTCAGCATTAGAAAAGTTATGTAAAATTTCACTTATTTAATAATTCTGTTTTTCTTTCTGAGATTTTTTTCAGTGGATTCTCCTTGCAAAACTAACACCCTTGTAATCAGCTAATGTAAATTTTGCCAAACAACAAGATAAAAGTTTTATTCTCAGGAAAGGGTGGATTTGAAGAAACTAAGCTGTCATATGACTTGAAACCAAATAAAACACAGAAGAAGAGTGAGTCTTGGTCCTAAAGCTGAGAGGGCATTTTATGAACTAGGATCTTTCTGTCAGTTGAAATCTTGCTGGATAGATTTGGTAGATAGTCTTGTTACCATCAATACATATTCCCTGGTAAGTTTTCATGAACAGCCTCATGGAGAAAAACTTGGACTAACAGAGCAAACTCAGATCGGTGGAGAAGCTACATCATCTTAACATGTCTCAGCCTCCAGAATTGCCTTCCTGTAGGCAGTAGGGAGCTTAGGAAGTAATTCAAACTCAGGTTTGAAAACCTGTGTGGAGGAAAATACAGCTTAGTAAGATGACAGAAACTGTTAAAAGAGGAATAAGACTGACTTCTTCTCTTTACCTTTCTCCAGTTGTAAGCAATGTTTGATATAGATGATAAAGGCTGTAATAATCTCAGATGTACTTCAAAAAACTTCTTTGGCCCTCTAAACTCTCATGAGGAACATCTTTGAGTCCACTTGGAAACCAAGCAAGACCCAAACTCATGCTGAGAGTGGGAAAAAACTTAAGTTTTAAACCTTTTTGTTCTTCAACTGTAACATTTATACAAATGTTTCAGATTCTGAAAGACTGAACAGATATGGACAGCAGGGAAGATGAATTCAAATGCTTGTAGCAGACAAATCATTTGATATTTTGTAAAAGGCCAGAGTTGGTGAAAGGCTTTCTTGCAAACCTGCCACCAGTATGTGTACATGTACTAGTGAGTACACACCAGCTAGGCAGGTCAGAAGGATGATTCTTCGTAGTGCAACTTGCAGTACAGATCTGTTGGTCCAGTGACCCATCTGTAATGATATCCTGAGAAAAATGCTTAGAGATACAATGGAAAAAAGTATTCCTGGGCACTATGAAATTCAAAATTTGAAGGACAAGTCGTAAGATTTCCTCAATGAAAGAATTCTACTGTGACTATTTAGGATGATGAAACACTTCATGTTAATATGAACTATGATTAAATACCTAATGATGTTGAACACAGATCACACAGTCCAAACTATGACCCTTCAGGAATCACCTTGCTCAAAATAAAGCCCATGAAGACTGACAGGAAACTGAGCTGTCACATATAAAACACAATGACAAAATAAGTATGGAAGGTACCTGTATTATATATACAGAAATTACTCTTATTAACTGTGCTTCAACAATAAAAATAGTTGTTTTATACGCTGACAGTAACTGCTTATAAGAGCAAGATGATTAATTGAACCTGCGCAACATCAGAGCAGAAGTACTTCACTTATAATCTCTGTAACTTTTATTAAGTGTCTCCTTGGGGGAATCCCATGGCTCCATAACCCATTTTTTCTTTTCTCATACAGATTCCTACTGATTTGGTGCTACAGGTATCTATCCTCCCAATCCCCCACCAGAAGCTGGATGCCAGGCACCTCATAACTGGTCAACAAACACATTAAATACTTTGTGCAAGATGCACCACCTTCCATATCTTTTCTTTCCTCTGGATCAGGCAGCTTGTAGCCAGGGAACACATACATGGATTTTCTTTAATGAAAAACCTCTCTTACCAGAATGTGTGTCTTACGGGTGACTCTGTGTATCTCTGAAGAGAACCTGCAATACAATCACCTGTTCCTTACAGTTCTCTCAGTTTACCAAAATGTTCAGATTGTCTTTTACTGTAAAGTGTTTTTACTGTAAGAACACTTTTGGAATTAGGCTAAGCCCACTGATGTGACCTGATCCAGCCTCTGTCAGTGACATTAGAATCAGGCAGTAGAGTTCTGTAGTACTCCAAGAAGGCTTGTTTTTGACAACCAATAGCTTTTCTTGCATTAGGCTAATTTGCTGAATCTTCTTTTTCTATATTATATTTAAACAAAGTAAGACATGTTCCAGTTATGAAATATGCTTCCCATTTACTATTTCCCTCTCAAAATGCATCTTGGATTTAGTAATTAATCTGTGATATCCTGCAGAGTCCACAGACTATCATGAACACTTACATTAGACAACCCTCATTTTTTCCGAAACTCAGCTAAGGCAATCCAAGAAAATGAATTTAGATAAACAATAAAAAGATTTTCCTGTGCAAGTTCATAAATTCTGACAGTTTCGTGAAAGAAGACACTTGAGATGAGTTAAGAAGCTTTAAAAACTCTACACAAAGGCAAGTACACTGGTTGAAAAAGCAGTCAGCATTTTGGAAATGACTAATGTAGTATTACAGCATGTCCTGGTTTAGAACAAATATATTCAGAGGGATAAATATTCTCTGATAAAAACAGGCCACAGTCACCCTCTGTCACCAGGTTCGAGAAAAGAAATATTTCCTCAAAGGAAAGCAAAAGGGAAAAAAACTATTTATTTAACAAACACACAAGAAAAATCTAATAACACTAAATAATANTTCTGCTAGTGGATGCTTCAGCTTATACTGCATAGCTAAATGGGGTATCATAAATGCAGGAGTTATTCTTTGTGAATATGTGACATATCTAACTTCTGGGTCTATGATACTATTATATATCCTGTTCACTGAGTCTTGATAGTAGATTATTTAGTGTTTTCTGGCTTAAGAAGCAATAGGTGCAGTCTATCAAGGACAGGTAAACACAGAACCTGCTTTCTCAACTCAAACTGACAGATGCTACAACAGTCCTTCAAAGGCATATTTTAACACTTCCACTGTAGCTATGTAAAGGTTATATAACTCTTTCCCACTGGTTGGAAAATATTTTCTAAAAAAAAACCTGCAAACACGATGGATCTGTTTGGTGGTGATATCTATCTGAAGACAGATCACATACATCTGTCTGGTCTATGAGGAAAAGCATATGAAGGATTTTCATTGAAAGGTAGTAAACACATTTGACTATGGTTTCAGTCTCTTCTGTCTCTCTTTGATTTTGTTTATCAAACATGTGTGGCCCAAACTGAAAGAAACCCAGAAATTTTTGCCAATGAATAGAATGGAATGATTTCCTAATGATGCTAAGTTTTCATCTACCCTAGGCTTAGTCTTGCCATTCAGATGGAATAACTTGAACCTAAGATTACCTGATAGATTAGTGGATCATAACAGCAGATCAACTGTAACTTGGTTGCTGGAAAAATCACCCATACTAATTTTCTGTTACTCACGGCACTTTTAGAAGAAACAAGGATTTAACAAAATACATTTTCAAGTTAAAAAAAAAAAAAGCTGTGATTGATGGAGTATAATTATCATCTTGGCATTAGCTCTACATAAGAAGCAAATTAAGCATATTCAGCATCGAGAAGAAAACTAAACTGGTTCTTAAAAACTCCAAGTCTCATTCTCACCTCTGCTCTGATTTGTCACGTCAACTTTAAAGCTGTATTTGTAAAATGAAGTTGATGTACAAATATATTCAAAATTCAACTGAAATCTGAGAATGATAATGCTATTCCATATATCCTACAGAAATAGCTTCCCTATCTTACTGTTATAAATTTACTCTATTTACTCTGTAGTTTACTCTATGTTGCTTTTTCCTTAAAGTTTAAACTTTAATTCCCTTAAAGTTTTAAATGGGAAGAAGCACGAAGAATTCAAGCTCACTTGTGTACCACACAGAAATTTCTCTATTCCTATGGGAATTAGGGATAAGCCTATATATGTTCTGAGGGACTATTCATGCATTTTATTAAAAAAAAACTTTCAGAAGTGCTTAAATTCATCAGAAATGAGGTCACTATAAGACAAGCTATCACAAAAGCTGAACTCCTTCACTATTACAGAGTTGTTTAAAAACTGTATGCCTAACATGTATGTATGCCTAACAGTGGCAAACATTAGAGACCAGACCTAAAGTAGTTACTAAGAAAAACTGCAGTATCTAGAGTGATTTTTAAAATCAAGCATAAAGGCAATTCCATCTGCCATACCTGTATTTAGTAAAAATAATTCCAACTCAGAGATGATTTGAAGCAAATTTATTAGAGACCATAAATTATATTTTCATAAAAATCAGCATTTTTTCAGCATGTCCAGTTCTAAATGGTTTGCAGTTTTTCCCTGATGTAAAAAATAAATCCATATAGCATGACAGAATTGAAACTACACACAAATTGAATTACTTTTTATATGGCAACTTGCTCAAAAATAAAACTCTCATCAATTGACTATCGCCTACTTTATATTTAAGAAATAAATTTAGAGGAAAGTTATGGTCATTCAATGCATTTCATTTTTTTGTTAGAATAGTCTTGATCAAGAATCTCATTGTAATAAAATCTGAAAAGTTAAAATATATTTTTCAGTGTAAATATATTACTGCCTCAACATTTTATTGTGTACAAATTTAGTTGTTACTTATGGCAACATAATTGGCTGGAAAGATGCCAGTTTGTCCTCCTATTCTTCCTTCCCACCAATCAAACTGAGAATTTGTTTTAGTTGTGACTGTGATTTTGTCTCCAGCTTTGAAAGTCAAGTCACCTGGCTGTTGTCCTTCAAATGAATAAAGTGCTGTCACTTCTACTGGATCACTCCAAGAATTATCTGAAATTAAAAAAATTAAATAAAAAGGCAATTACTAAAAGGAAATTAATAGTGTCTGCACATACACTAAGTTCTTAAATACAATATTCTTAAATGACAGTAGAAAACTGAAAACACCCACCGAAATAATCTATTTGAGCATATTAACCACTAATGAAAAAACCCTTCCATTTTCACTACATTCTTAAGTAAATGAAAATTGAATTCCAACCTGTTGGCACAGCCTATTTAATACAGTAGTACTCTATACAAAATAAAGATCAGACATTTTTTCTCTATGCCTCAGACAGTCAGAGACAGTGGGAAGAAAAGTGGTGAGTTGAAGAAAGTGTGAGTGCTTCCTCAACAACTGTTAATGGAACTGCTGCTCAGGTTTTAATTTTGGTTGTGTTCTCTGCGACACTTTCTTCACAGAAAAGTAGAGAATTTAATTTTTTACTCAAAACTCAGGATTTAGGATGGCAAAATACAAAATATCTGCATCACTCCCTTCTCTTTCCATAGGGTTTGCAGAGCCCAGGATTTTGGTGTCTCTCACATGTTAAACAAAATACAAAAAACATGCCAATGGAAAGAACTGATTATGGTTTGATGAGTTGAAAGTGACTTAGATTGCACAGTGGCATTTCAGACCACATAAACAAATGGCTTTTATTCACTTTACACCAGACTCTTACACGTCTCCTTCAGTCCTTCCCTGGGTTTGGAATCATGCCATGAGTCTTCTGATCTAGTTTTAAAATCATCAGAATCTTGGATACTATTATCTAGCCTCCATTCCTCTTGAAAATTTTTATCTCAATGTTTATTACTATTGAACTTTTAATCAAAGTGAGTATCTTTAATTTACTAAAAATTCTGTTTTTTCTCAATTCCTTTAACTGTCTGAACTATACGAGCGAGTTGCATTTGTTTAATGTTGATTTAGAAAACAGTTAAATCTCTCACATGAATGCACCTAAAAGTGAAAAACTGAAGGTGCAATGGAAGTCTAGTTAAAAGGAAATAAGATGTTTACACAGTCAGGTGGAGAGATTTGAGGATGTATTGCTGCTATGGACACGATGGCTGCACAAATGTTCAAGCATGCAAGATTAAAGGCTTTTAGCATTAGCTGCACCTCCTTGCTGTCAAAACTGTTGCAAAAAGGGAAAGCCAAGCTCTTAGTCTACACACTGCAAGCATAGAGCTAGAAAGGATGGCCAGAGAAGCATTGACATAACTTTTTTTTTCAGTCTGTCTTTAACAACTGATATCTGTATTTTTTCTTGTTGTTTTTATCATTTCAAAAGAAAGAGGAAAAATTCTTTCCCCGAAGACTCACAACACAAACTGTATCCAAAAGAGGACAGAGAAGAAAATCGGACTAGAAATGTATGCATGAACAGCACAAGTTTTTTTCCCTGGCATCTGTCAATATATATGTTCATTCTGTAAGTCAGTTCTTTATCTTCGTGATCTGCATTTGTAGCAATCATCAAAGACTAACACAAAATTATTCGGCCATTGTTTGCTGGAGAGAGTTGGTTGCAGATGAGTCAAATGCTGTCTTTCTGGATCACACAATCTCTCTTTCCTGATGTCTATATTCATGATCTAAAGTCACACAACACTATTTATTTTTATGTGAAAATAAAACTATTTATCAGGTCCATATCTCCACCAGTTACTCCTACCAAAAAAGGCAGCAATACAGTTTTTCTAAATAGCTCTTTTACTTTCACACTTGAAAGCCCGACAGACCGAGTATTCAGCAATTACATGATCTTCCTCCAAGAATTCAAGCATTTGATGCAGTTGGGAAGATACGATGTGCTCCTATGCAAAGTGTGGTTTGAAGCTAGATATTTTGATTGAGGAAATCTTAGCAAAACCCACAAAAACTAAAAGATTGACTTTTTTAGTCCTAGTATTAATTGAAGAATAGTCAGAAAATAGTGTGCCTCAGGACTCTTTAGGTGCTAAGGCACGAAAACAGTTATGACTCAGTTGCATATAAAGAGGGGGTGTGTTTTACCCCTGTGCCACATTTGGACAGCACACACGGGTAAAAGTGCATTTACATGTTACGATGAAGGCAACAAATTCCTATACTTTGAGTTCTTAAACATATGTGTTTCCATCACACATAATCACTCAATAAATAATAATCAATAAATAATAATCACTCAAATAAATAATCACTCAAAGAGAATTAGTTACTATATATTTATAACTGTCCAAAATATGTGAGTATACTTGGAAAAATTTGATATTTGACAAAGCAAAATTAAGAGACTGAAAGTGCTAAAAGTGATGAGAGAGCTTCTTTTCACTACATTCCAAAGAAAAGCTGTCAAGACCACTCATAGCAATGGCAGGAACTAATAGTCTCCTCCTCCACGGCTGAAATTGCATTAAGACTGTAATTCCCTTTACACAAACTCCTGAGTATTCTGAAATTAGCTCAGTAAAAGTAGGAAGAAAAATAAAGGGAAGCTAGATACAACTTAAAGCGTGAAAAGTTGGGAAAAAAGAAGCATGTGTGAGATATTAAAGTTCAGGAGTTCATTCAATGCACTGCAACCATTTCTCCAACTACTGTTTGTTCTGTTGTATGAACAAGATTGTTTTATGTATTTCCTTTCCCACTTTTTGCACCTGTACATGTGTATCCTTCCAAACATGCAGCAACTTCAAAGCACTACATCTGAATATGAACATTCAACTCTGTGTACTTGCCCCATTTGCTACCTGCTGTCATTCTGTCACCTATTTCATAACCATTTCTACTTAATTTTCCCTAGCAGCTTTTTCCCATACTACAGCTTCATTTAATTTTATTTCTCAAAAAGATTCTAATTTCTGTACTTCAATCCTGTAGTTTTGTAGCATACAGTAGATAGAATGCATATTTACTGCCTCCAGGTTGCAGCATCCCATACATAAATATGCCTCATATTGATCACATAGATTATAAGGGGGAGCTATTTCATATTCTCATTTCAGTTTTACACAAAAGGATTTTAAACAAAATTGCTATATTCAATGTGAAGACTGCTGAATGCATACACAGAAACCACATTTGCAGCTCACACAAGATGGTGCTACAGTGCTACATACAGCTTATGATACTGAAATCACTGAGATTTATGAGTATGCACACTGCAATAAAAGCAAACTACATTGTGGGAAAATCCTTAGTTATTAGTATCTGAATACACACACCACACTTCCACAAACACAATGGTCAAAACAGAATTACAGAAATTTTGGTTGAAGATCAATTAGTGCAGTAGCCAGCATATATTTTCAATGCTGTAGCATACATGGGTATGGCATATGCTTGACAACAAACTGCTCTGACCACAACATCCTTTCATTTTTATTCATCTTAACATACCATAATCATTTGAAGCTTTTGCTGAGGACTACTGATACAGATAAAAGACTTGGTGGGGGTATAGAGTGAATTTACAGCCTCTTGGCTGTGCTGCAGTACCAGTCCCAGGGTGAATGAAAAAGCAATAAAACTATCTTTAATTATGGCACATTTACTGCAGAACAAAAGCATTTTCTAAAAAGTCACTGTAGAACAGATACACTGCCTGCATTTCTAGCAATCAGTTAAAGAGTGCCAGAGTCTTTGGACAACCAACATTGAGTGGCCACATACAGACTAGTAAACTCTCACCATCCAGAGAGGAGAGCCACATTCAAACTGCCTACCAGTGTCTATACTGGAATAGCAACTAAACCACATCCAGGAATTAGTTTGGGAAAGTGCAAGGTGAGAATAATGCCAAGGAGTTTTCTAACAGTACAACCATGTAGGTAAATGAATTACAGTGCTTGGGCCAACGCCTTCACACTGTTTAGTTTGCTAAAAGATATAGTTTCTAGCCACTAGTTTCACACTCTAATGTGAACCTAAAAAATATGAATAAAGCCATGGGCTGTTACTAAGACTGTTTTTTAGATAAGAACAGGCATTTTACACCATTTTGGCTTGAGCTTATTATACTTAAAAACCCCAAATCTAAGTTGGAACACAGATTAATATAGCTCAGCTGTGGGTCCCAAATTTAATTTTATTGGTATAGATGTATATCCCCTAGCTACTAAACGTCCAATGCTGAACAGCTTGCAGAAGAAGTGCTGCTTTTGGCCATGGACACAGCAATAAAGCTGAAAAAAGTTCCATGTACTTAAGGTTAGTGGTGAGATTGCTAACCATCCATTCTGCAAAATTTGCTAATGGTCAGTAATTTGAGAACTAGCATGATTTTGTGGGTCATGTGTGCACCTATGTCATGGTTTAATGCCAGTTGGCAACTAAGCATCACATAGCTTCCCTCCTGCCCCCTCAGTGGGATGCAGGAGAGAATTGGAAGGCTAAAACTAAGAAAACTTGTGGACTCATGGGTTGAGATAAAAACACTTAAATAATTGAAGTAAAATAACAATAATTTAATAAGAAATGTAATGAAAAGTAAAATAACAAAAAGATAGAGAAATAAAATCCAAGAAAAATAAGTGATGCAAATGAACAGCAATTGCTCGCTACCAACCAAATGATGCTCAGCCTGTTCCCCCCCGGCAGCTTTCCCCCAAGCTTACCTACTGAACATGACACCATATGGTGTGGAATATCCTTTTGGCCAGTTGAGGTCAGCTCTCTCAACTGTGTCCCCTCCCAACTTGTGCAGCCCCAGCCCACTTCGCTGACAAAGCAGCATGAGAAGCTGAAAAATCCTTGACTTAGGGTAACCTCTGCTCTGCAACAACTAAAACATCAGTGTGTTATCAACATTGTTCTCATCCTAGATCCAAAACACAACACTGTACTTAGCTACTAAGGGAAAGATTAACTCTACCCCAGACAAGACCAGGACAAACTATGACAGAAACCATAAGTGATCTAACATAAGCTTACTGCTGGTTTTGGATTCATCTCAATCATACTAAAAGAGATTGCAAAAAAGAGACCTGTGACTCTATTGTGACCATCAACAAGCCACCTAATCAAGAGTAGTGAGCTCTGACAGGGTGTCCCGGTTGCTGACTGTCCATATATTATGCATTTTCTGCTAAATACTTCTTTTGTAAATGGACTGTGATTCTGGTTTCTTTTGAAGTTGGAAGGTTATAACATTTCTTCTATTAGAACATAACATACCACATGAAAATGCGACTGTCTATGTAGATATATTTTTCCTTGAAACTGAATAGTGTCTCTATCTTAATATTTTTGTGCAACTGTTAGAATGCATGGGTATAGTAACTGTTATTTAAAAATCAATCTGAATGAGCAACACATTCCACATTTTTACTTCTACTTTCTTAGTGTTTTTTAAAGCAGAGAGAAGTGACTGAAACTGCCACAAAATTTTACAAGTCAGATGAGTCTCCAGCATCAGAAACAACAGAAATTGTATAGTGCTGGCACAACAAAAGCTCCACCAAAAAGTGTCAGCTTACAGAAGCACTGTAATAGAATTCTCATTGTTTAAATGGAGACCTAGATAACTAAGAAACTCCATGCACCTTGTTTGTGCAGAAGAAGTAAGAGAAAACCAACAAACAGACCAAATGATGGAAATCAACTAATAGACTAGGCAGTTGCAAACATCTGTGCTTTTGAAAACAAACATATCAAGTATCAGAGAGGTTTAATATACTAGTACACTGCTCAGAGGCATTGAAAGGGACAGGTATTGCTCATAGGTTTAGGATGAGATGTAACTAGCAGTCAACAGACAAATCTTAGTTCTTTATTCATTATAGGACACTGGGCTTTTGTTTGGAAAGGATTGAGTTTTTAATCAGAGTTCAGGAAAGAATCCAAAGTAGACTGAAGAACTAGGTTAGTTACTGGGCCTACTGCAAATCTCTGAGTGCAAGCAATAATTCTGCCCACTGCCCTCTGAGAGCTTCCAGCGGGCTTGGTGAGGGGTTTGGGGGGCTGCAGTCCAGAAACTGGTCTGAGGTCAAGGCCTTTGCCCTGATGTAAGGGGTTCTGATGCAGAGAGCCGGGGTGTGAACTCTTGGAGGGCATGGTTGAAGATCCCAGGGCTCTGCCCACACCTCAAATGTGAGGGACACAAAGATAATCTCTTCTCCGGTGTTCCAGCTTTGGTCTGTGTTTTGTGGCCCTTAGGACAGCTCTAGGAGCCTGGAGATGTCCCAGAAATTTTCATCCTCAGACCAGGCCCCCTCCTCAGTCTTTGGCCCTGGCAGGTCTGCCCCTGCTGCTGCTCCTGTCCCACTGCCCACCGGGAGCTTCCAGCGGGCTTGGTGAGGGGCTGGGGGGCAGCAGGGGCTCTGTGGGGCAGGTGCCTGGCTCTCTGTCCCTGCTGCTGTGGTCAGTGCATCCATGCCTTGAGCCAGGTCCTGCTTTTCTTCCAGCTGCTGCTTGGGTCCCTGTAATACCACAGGCTTCAAGCTATGAGCTCATCCAAGGGGTTTTCCTTTAAAAATACACAAGGCTGCAAAAATTCACCTGCCAAATTCATTAAAAGGGCCTTCACTTCTTTTATACCTTGAGAAGCTGTAAGGGAGAAGACACTACACGTTTTCTCTTGAGGTCAAATAACACACTTTTAGTGGCAAACTGTAGAAAATAAGGGAACTTGACAAATGTTTAAAGGACAGTAATTAACCAAAATAAAGCATTCCACAAAGCAGTGAATTAACACATGCTAACCAGCACAACTTATCAAAATCCAACCCATCCAGCTTTAAGTTACCCAAAATATCAAGAAAGGAGATTAGGAAAAGAAGAAGAAAACAAAGGGAGAGAAAAAGAGAGAACTATAGCTACCAACAGCTACCCTTCAGCCAGGAATCCAGGAGAGAGCAGAGCCACTCCCATCAAATGGCCACAGGGTGCTGTTTTTATTACCTCTGGCCCCCTTGGCCATGTCCCACCCTGCCCCCCTACCTTCAGGTGGGACTTAAAGAGT
>WEIV01023861.1:0-14148 GCA_013390005.1 Calyptomena viridis
TTTTTTTCCCTTCAAAAGACAGTTTTCAAATCTTAAACTTTTAGGTAAAATAAGGCGAGCACCACAAGTGGCTGCTGAGGAGCCTAAATTCAGAATAGAATTATGAAGTAAAATTTATTCATTAAACATTACTGTGTGGACTGAAAAATACCCAAAACATTTCCTCCCCTTTGGCCTAAAAATAGACAAATCCTTTAAAAGAAAATCTTGGGAGGTAGGAAAAAACCCCAACTTTTATGCAAGGTACTTGTTCAAATCTTTTTTAAAGGAAAAAAGTTAGAGACAGTTTTCAATGCAGCCTCAGTTTTAAAGCTGTGATAAGCTATTTGCCCCCCCCAAAATATGGTCATTTTTGTAATCTTATTTTTACACTTTTTCATGTAGATACATTTCCAGTGTATTTAAACAAGAAGAGCAGACATCAAAACAGATGAAAGAAAATTAAGTATTTGTTTGCATTCTAATTTTTCAGCACTTTTGTGCAACTCGCATTTTTTTTTTAAAACTCAAGTGGTTTTGACTACTGCTATTGTAAATGTTATAAGGCTGCTCTGGAGTAATTTAAACTGAAGTCTTTTGAACACACTGGAAAATATTCATTGTTAGTCATTTGTTAAGTAATCAGGCTCATAAAAATCTAACATGTGATTAATTTGGGAGCCAAGTAGTATTTCTTTCAATTGACTTAACAAGTAGGACAAAACCCCTTTTTAAAATGCATCCCCTTGGAAATGTGAGTGAATTACAGAGAAATATTTTTCTGATTGTACATATTGCATGAAGGAATATTAAAAGCATTTGAAGGCACAGCTAAATCATTCTGCAATTCAAGCACTGAATTCAACAGAGTGGAATATTTAGTGCCATTTTAACGTTTTGCATCATTTCCCAAGATTTGAATGGAATGCCTTTTTCAACTTGTAATAGTGTTTATTACTCAATTATTCAACTCTTGATAGTATAATCATGAAATATAAGCAAAAATCAGCATATTTTATGAAGCATCTATAATCAACATATTTTTCTTTTTAGAAAACATGATGTTGGATTTTTTTCCTTTAAAAACACTGTGGTTGAGGGAGGGTTGTAATTTAATTTAATATGTATTTATGTATTTTAGGCATTGATCTAGTTCCTTTTCAGTGTCCAGCTACAGGAATTGATGTTTGTCCTACCTTTTAGTTGAATGAAAGCTGTCCCTCGATAGAGGGAGTGTCTGCTTGCCAGCTGTCACCAAAAATCCCTGCTTTCTTAACTCAGATGTGCTCCTCTTGCAGCAGGCATGATTCACGGGAGTTCTCAGCAGGCATTTCAAAAGAGTTAGAAGGAGGCAGCCCTCTCATTCAAAAACCTGGTTTTGGCGGCTTTGGGACTTTTTAACATATTGAATAGCTGAGCTGAATCATATGAATCATATGTTGGCTACTGACTGACGGATCTGCCTTCTGATGCAGTTCCAGGAGAGAATAATTTTTTGTTTGCCAGCAGAAAATGACTCCATATGAGAGGTGGAAGGGGATTGGGGATTTTCACTTGTTTAACCTTCGTGTTCTTATTTTTCTGTGTTAAAGAGGAGCGTGAAATTCATTTGACATGTCTGACTAATGGAATGGGCTTTTTTGGAGAGTAAAGGACAAATTCCTTGATGTTCTGTAACCAATAAAAATTGCTTCTTAGAAGAAAAAGTTACAACATTTTCCCGTGTTTGTTACTCTGTTCATACTCTTATAGCAAAACTCAGACTTCAGAAAGGGGACACAAGCTTCCTGGAAGATCTTACATAAATGGCTTCGTGTCTTTCATCCATTTTTCTACTTCTGTTAATGTAAAGGTCAGACAGCAATATCCATGACTTTTTTCCATATTAAGGAATGAGAGGTGAGTCTAAAGAATTAGTGTTTCCTGGAATCCAAGGGAATAATCTCAAATAAAGATCTTTTCCTCCTTTTCATTACCACTTCTGAATCTATTAATCCAAGTACTGGATTTGGTGATTTTAAAATTCCATCTTTTGAACACTGGTTTCATGGTTATTGACTTTCAAAGATGACTATGCTGTGCTTTATTGAGTTCATATAAGATCTCTTATGCTGATGCTTACATTTAGCATAAACAGTTCCTTGTTATCAAAAGACAAAAACCTTGCTTTGGGAGTGTACTCAGTCACTGCTATAGCCCTTGGGAGAAATAAAAAATGAGAAAAATATAAATCTTCAAGATGACAGTGCAGGATTGAATCGTCATCCTTGGTTGAGGCAGATTTGTCTTTTTTACAGTCACTGGTTCATTTTTATATTTCTCTAGTGTGAGACTTGTAACTATGACATGAGTACTTCTTAAATGTCGTTAGAGTTACATTATTGCATTATGTCAAAATGCAATATCAGAAAAGTTATATACGTCTATTAATTTATATAGAAAACTAATTGTCATGCTTAGCTTCAGAGATATTTCGAATCATTTTTCAAAATTTAGTGCAAAATACTTCAGATTTTAGATATCAAAATTATAATCAACTCCACGGCCTTGGATTTTATCAGCAATGGTAAAAAATGGGAAATACTTTTTACTTGTGATTCTTTGTGGCATGTAGCCAAAATTGTAAGACTAGTCTGTCTACACTTTTTGATTCTGCTACATGGAATGTATTCTTTGAGAGTTGCTTATCTGCCTGATTTATGTCAGTTTAATATGAGCCTGTCAACTCTAAGGATGAGGCAGTTTCTGAGATAACATTTACATCATTCAAATTGGAAGTCAGTTATTGTCATAGTGTGTAATTAATATGCATTTCTATATTATGTATAGTTCTCTTACCCCCTGAAGTTGGAATAACTTTATACCTACAGCTCTCGTTTTTTTTTAAAATTTTAGTTTAGTACCATAAAGAAGACTAAGTGGGAAAACCAGTGTTAGAACATTGCTGCTCTGGAGGTGATGATCCCATTCATTTCTATAGCATTTTTGACTGACTTCAGGAGAGACAAGCTTTTCCCTGAACTCCAGAACTTCTCTGCATTTAGAAACACAAGGCTGTCACAAGTCACATCTCTTTCCAGGCAATCATTCATTTTTTGTCATCATTTGGGGACTGATGACTTGACATGTAGAAGGGTAGAAAAGAAGGTTATAGTACATGTGTATGGAACTTCTGTTTATAAAAAAGTTGGAAAAAAAGAAAAAGTGTCAAGGAAGAGGGCACTCATAATTAATAGGCATATGTGCCGCAGAATTTCCCTGCTTCAGGCAAGTGAGGATTCTTGTAGGATGGGGATAACAAAATACCAGTATCCCATAGGAATCAAGCTCATAAATGTTTGTAAAACTCTGAGAATGCTGTGATGGGTGGTAGGGCTGACAGTCATAAGAAAGCCAATATTAATGGATCTGTGTGCAAAGTATGTAAAAAACATACAGAAATTGGATAGTGAGCCTGACATACTAAGAGGAAAAAACTTTATAAACATGAAACTACATGTTTATAAAGTACCAGGAATATCTGATTATTTTTCTGGAACTGCAGCCTCAGCTGTTTGCTTTATTTAATGGATGCAGGCCTTTATGATAGATCTCATAATAAAAGTGACACTTCCTGTCTTGCATTTATTTGGATTGTCCTTTAACATGTATCTGAACTTCCATAATGAATCCCTTTAAATATTACAGTTTAGGACTGCAGTTATCTATAGTCCAGAGTGGTAAGTGCTGCAGGAGTATTGAGCAAGACAGGAATTAGCAGCAGGTCAACTATTGGTTTCCATAAAATTGTTTCTGTGTATATGGCCCTGAATTCAGTCTTTGTCTGTACTGAATTTTTTTGAGTTGAATGCACTTTTACGTGGCCTTTCACCCAGCACTGCTGGGTAGTTAATGTGGCTTAGATGAGAACAGAATAAACCATCATTCCTTTGCAGTAAATCATTGCTTCATCCTCTCTCCCTTCATGTTTTCCTAGTCCCACTGTCTTGTGTCAGTTTCTTAGAAATTTCCACTCTAATTCTATGCAGGATTTGTCATTTCTCAGGAGACTGTGCTGTTCCTCTCCAGAATACCAAGGTAGCTGAGAACTGAGAAGCTCGTTGCTTTCATATGTGGCTGCTTCTCCACTGGGGGAAGAAGTTGCAGACGAGGTTCTCTTCATGCTAAGGAGACTTGGAACAGGTTGCATTGAGTTTCTAGGCAAGAATAATGAATTATGTAATCCTACTGGCACAGAAGCATTATGTGGGAATAGAAAATGCATAGGAAGGATGGAATCTTTGAAGCATTTTACTACCTAAATCCATAATGCAAATTTCAGAAGCATGTATTTTAGACTGTTGCTGAAGTGTAAAACCAGAGCACTTTAATACCAGGAGACAGTTTGTACCATTATATAAATTTCAAGGACTTATATTATAAAATGACTTTTAGGTGCTAGTGGTGTTGTTACTGCTCATGTTATTATGTGTGAGTAAGACAGTTTGTTCTTTGCATTCATGGCGGTAGCCAAACTACATTCATAAAGCTCTGTACAATTAAAGTTTTTTCAAAAGATAGAGAAATTGATCATAATGTGGTGTGGAAAATCCTGACTCACTGGTAGAAGTTCAGCAGTCACTCAGTTTACAAGTAGAATTGCCAAACCATCCTAGCTTGTGTGGTGCTTTATCTATAGATTCATTCTTTTCATACATCTTACATGGCAAAGGAAATTCTTGGACAAATATATTTAATCTTGTTTTAAAATCTTGTTCTGATTATAAACCAGACCTGGGTTCTTGTCTCAAATTATTGGTCATTGTAATGCCTGTAATACTAGAAAAGGCTTCAAGAATCAAATTACTGTCATTGACAAAAGCTGACTGACTTCATTGCAGTAAATCCTCCATACAGCTAAATGTATTTTAGCAATTACAGCTACATAACTTCTTAATATGCTTTTATTTATCTTAAATCATGTTGTCATGAAAACTGTAGTAGTAGCATATTTCTTTTTTCAGCCTATACTCTACTTGACATTTAACCACACTTTTTCTTTTTTGCATTAATTTCTATATATCATTAGACCTTTTGATCAATATGAATCAGTGTCATAAAACAAACACACACCTCTGTCCCATGTGAAATCAGTGTCATAAAATACACACACACAGAGTTACTGCTCAATTCTAATAGAACATTGCTTCTCTGTTCCCAATACCTAGTTAATAACCCTACTATAATGAATTTAATGGCTGTTGGTTTTGTTTCTAAATGTAAAGAGATGTAAAGAAGTCGGATTCTGCTCCTCATAGAATTATGAGTATTGTCTGAATCATGTTGGTCTGCTTTGGACAATGAACTTTGCATTCAAAGTGAAATTGCTGTCATAGAAAAAAGAGATTTAACTTGGGGAAATTAGTTTCATTTATTACCAATCAAATCAGAGTAGGATAACAAGAAATAAAACCAAATCTTAAAAACATGTTCCCTCCACTTGTCCCTTCTTCCCAGGCTCAATTTCACTCCTGAATTCTCTACCTCCTCCCCATCAGTGGCATAGAGGGACTGGGAATTTGTGGTCAGTTCATCACACGTTGTCTCTGCTGCTCCTTCCTCCTCAGAGAAAGGACTCCTCATGCTCTTCACCTGCTTCAGTGTGAGGTCCCTCTCATGGTAGACAGTCCTCCATGAACTCCAGCATGAGTCCTTCCCAGGAGCTGCAGTTTTTCCTGAACTTATACAATCTGGGTCTGTTCCATGAGGTTCAGTCCTTCAGGAACAGGCTACTCCATTGTGGCTCCCCCACGGAGACACAAGTCTTGCCAGCAAACTTGCTCTAGACAGGCTTTTCTCTCCATAGGGCTGCAGGTCCTGCCAAGAGCTTGCTCCAATGTGGGCTTCCCATGGGGTCACAATCTCCTTCAGGCATCCAACTGCTCTGGCATGGGGTCCTCCAGAGGCTGGATGTGAATCTCTGCTCCAGAGTGGACCTCCATGGACCACAGGGGCACAGCTGCTCCACCATGGTCTTCACCACGGGCTGCAGGGGAACCTCAGCTCTGGTACATGGAGCACCTCCTGCCCCTCCTTCTCCAGTGACCCTGGTGTCTACAGAGCTGTTGCTGTCACATATATCTTTGGCTGCAATTGCAGCTGCACAGCAGTTTTCCTCCTTAAATGTGTTATCCCAGAAGCACTACCACCATCACTGATGGACTCAGCCTTGACCAACAGCGGGTCCATCTTGGAGCTGCCTGGCATTGACTCTGTCAGACATCCAGGAAGCTTCTAGCAGTGTCTCAGAGAAGCCACCCCTGTAGCACCCCGCTACCAAAACCTTGCTACACAAACCAAACAGACGGCATAAAATACTTCAGTTGATTTTTGAGATGTTTTGTTCTTAGGTAGATTGCTTATTATTCTTTGTTAATTGCACTAAATGGTGTGTCATTGCATCTCAGTTTTCAGTAACATTAGTATATTTAGAGTTGGGGTTTAGTTTTTTTTCACAGTTAGGCATGAGTACATAGAATCCAGTTCTACTGTAGTGGAACAAACAATCATAATCCATTGGATTTTAATTACTAAGGAGGAAGAATTTGAGACCAGATGCCTAACTGAAGGAGAATTTTTGCAGTGCTTTAGCCATTGAGTGTGTAATTCTGATGGAGCCAGAGAACTGATTGCTGAAGATCTTACTCTGTTTAAACAGAATCTCTTTTGTTTTCTGCACTGTCTCTGGAGGAAGAAAAATTGCTGTTAAAATTAAATCATCCTGGAAAACAAGCAGATAATGGCCAAAAAACAGTGAGGCTGGGTACCATTGATAAGAAGAGTTTTTTTCACTTTTTCTGAGTTGGAGTTTAGGTATTTTTCCTGTCTTCAAAAGCCTTCTCAATATTCTTTTCTTAATGCAACTCTTAATTATGATGATAAATACATTTAACTCAAAACATGTTCTTTTGGGAAATTTGAATATGTACAAATCTCTTTCATAATTTATTTTTCATCTTTTATTAGGGATCATTCTGTTTTCCTTAAATCTGCTTAAGAAAGCTTTGAATACATTTTATACTTGGAAAAGCAAAACTGGTAGTATTTCAGTTTTTACTTTTATTTTTACCTAGCCCGGAGTGCCAATAAATATTATGGAAAGTAAGAATTGAAAATCAGGAAGTAAAAACAGATGCTGGCAAAGTTCCTTACAGTTTTGGCAGCTCATAGTGTTTGACCTCTCTCCTTTGTTTAGAAAGGCATTTGATCATTTCATTTGCTTTGAAAAATATTTAAATACACATTTCAAAAGATGTTGTCTAAATGAGATTTGTGATTCTTGTAATACTGAAAATTAAAAGATAGCTCAAGCAAAGGATGAAAATCATATGCCTCGATTTGTGACAAACAGAATGATTTAGGAGTCTGGTCATGAACTAAAATCCAAGGATTATAATTTCTAGTTTGATTTCACCTATCAGTTAGTCATAAAAACAAGTATCATCAGATAATAGTAGCTTATCTTTAATCCATGAGTCTTATTTAAAGAAAGTCTTGACTTTATAATGGGTACAGGCTGAGAGACAGAAGCATTTCCTAGATGATCTTTGACGTCCCTTCCCACCTAAACCACTTTTCTTTTCCTGTGTTGCCATCAATGTATATTAATGGGATAGTTTCCATTTTTCAGTGGTTGTAGTGCTAATGGAACAGAGCTCAAGCCAAAAGACTGCTCTCTTACTGTGTCGTAAAAGTCACAACCAATAGTCATACACGTGAAATACCATCATTTTATGGGGACGTGTAGGTTTATCATGATAGTGCCCTCAGTCCTGATGTAAGTTGGCTTTGTAAGTTGCCGTAGGCTATAACTAAGTGCTAATGCATATAGTGACCTTGTTCACAATAGAAAGGGAAAATATCTTTGTGAAAATTTTGTCCATGCAACAGCTTAAATTTAAGGGTATAATTTCAATACATATATACATTGTAGTTCAGAATTAGATTCAACAGAATGTCTGTTCTTGCTCTTCCTTACAGAAATTGCTGCAACTTAATGTTGCACGCATCATACATCTTGCTTCATTTGGGAATTGATTTTCAACCTCAAATTTGGAATTTCCTACTCTTGGTTTGTATTAGATCTAGTCTAGTATCTTAGTGTCAATTATTATTCAAGTTGCTTTTCAAAAAGAAATTAGACAAAGATTTGTTGTATTCTGATTTTTATGGTTTTTAAAAGCTCATTTTGTTTACTAGGTGTTGATGTTACAAAACTTAAGAATTATCTAATGTCTTATAAATCTAGAAAAATGTTGGATTTTGCAAACAGTCAATCTCAATATGTGTCTAAATCATCATCATTATGCAGTCCAAATCATATTATGTTACTGTGCTTGAAATTCCTCAAAACAATGCAAATGACAAGGTTTGGTTTCTAGGTATGTTTTAATCTAGGGGAGGCTTTAGTCTGGCCTGTGCAGCTTTTTAATTATTGTGCCATATAAAAATGCAAAGTAATTCTGAAAAAATAAACAAAGCTGGGGGTTGACACAATACTGTATTTAGGAATGAACGAATGTACAACACATACCTGAAATGAGCAAAATGAAAAAAATACACTCTTTAGCTTGGTGTGAACATTACTTTTCATCATTTCCATGTTGCATAATGACAGAAACTACATGTAGCAAAGTTTGCAAAGAGGGAATGATACTGCAAAATGTTTTGAACTGTCTGCTTTGGTTATTGAAAACACTTGGATAAGTAAATATTGGACTGGAACTTGTAAGTTTGATAAGCTTTTAACAGAGGTTTGGACAAATGGACAAAAGCTGGAATTGCTCAGTGAGACTTTCCATAGATATACACAGATAGATAAGCAGGAGAACACAAAAGCACTTGAAGCTTGAAAATGAATTTGTAAATGACAAAGAGATTTAAAGCTAAGGGTTAAAGTAGCTTCAGTAAGCTACCGCATGATATTGAAGCATTGTGAAACTAATCAGAAAATAATTAGACATTAGACAGGAATGAGATAGTAATGACACATATATTTCTATATATTTTTATTAAAAATATGTAAACTGTATTTTTTTTTTCTGAATATGTTTGAAATCTGAAGACATCGACACTTGCAGTGATTTTCTGCTCTCCTAGGAAAAGTATAGCTTTTCAAAAATTAATCATAACACCATATTCACTTGGCGTGTTACAACTAGGCTTCGACATACATCATTGGTTTTGATACAGCTTCACATGGGCTCTATTTTAAAATAATTTGTCTATGAAAGATAAATAGATAATATATCTAATTACAAATAGAGACCCAGCACTGAAGACTGGCTGTCTAAATAGTTCTGTTGTCTGTTTTGGGTAAGATTGCCCCTAACATAGTATCTTTATGTCTTCAACATGAAAAAATTACACCCTAGCTTCACATAAATGAACACAGCAAGTTCATTCTAAAATCAGTCATTACCTCTTCAATCATTGCCATGTTCACATAATGTATTTTTGTTATTTTTATGTAATGTGTAGTATGCAAGGACAGGCAAGTTACAAAACATGCCTGCTATTCTGCCCTGCTTTGCAATGTTTGCTTTTCTTTATCATCATATGCAAATATCAGATTTATATACAATTTTGGCTTTAGGTCACAGTGTCACTGTTATACTGATCCTTATCTTGGCACCTTTTGAGATTGGCAAAGGAATCCTGGATGACACTATTTAAGGTCTGTTCTCATATCTTTAAACATTTAGCTTGACTTTCTGAGAAAACACATAAACAGTCTATGTGAGCACAAAACAGTAGCTTGTGTGGGTACCACAGGGTAAACTGAAGACCTGTGGGAAATTTTAAAGGAGTTTTATAAGGTCGAATGTAATCAAGTTCCTAAAAAGCTTTGTTAGAATTGTTAACCAAAGGAAAGAAAGAGTTCTGCTTCACTGCCTTTTTATGTAAGCTCATTTGCTAACAAACTCTAGGAAATCCACATAAGACAGAGATGTTAAGAGCTTCAGCCAGAAGTCAGAGTCAGCCTGTGTAAAAGAGGTCATCAGGTGCCCTCGTGCAAAATTCCACCATATGTATGGAGCGGGGTGGGGATAAGCATGTGAGGGATACACAGCCACAATGCTCTGAGAATGGAGAAAGCATTATTGCATGAAAGCAATAGTTTAGGCTGTAGTTAGAGCTGGTAGCCCATATACCTACAGCACCCATATAGCTCTGACTACATAGTGTTAGTGCATCTCAGCGCAGTGCAATCGAGATCCTTGATAAAGATAGAAATTAGCAGATTGGGGGTTTTATGACCAAATTGAAACAGTTTGCAGAACAATGAAGCTAAAATAAAAAATTTTAAGATGTACATATGCTGTGAATAATGTAATTGATAATCCTGAGCTTATTGGACATTTTTTATTTGTTATGACAGCACAGAAAAATCAAGAGATGTCTGGATTTTACCTGTATTTTTGATTTTGTGGAAGGCTTATTGGGATAAACCACTTAAACTTTTAATTTTGCCTTTTCCCTTGTAAATTCAAGATAATGTATGTTTGCTTCAAAGGACTTTTCGAAGATACGTGAAAGAATAGGTAATATATCAGGTGTAACATATTATTTTTATTAACTCATTGCTTTTTCTTGAGTGAAGTACTGTAAAGTTGGGAATTGAAGACTAACAGTTTTCTTTTTTATCACATGTTTCTTTTATAGTTCAAATATTTTTGCCATTAAGCACTTATTTCAGCATGTGCTTCCCCAGATCTCTACTACGAGAGGATCAATTTAGAAGAGGAGAGTAGATTCAGTCCATAGCTATTTGATACTACTACAATTATGATGGGCATATGGCAAAATGAAGAAGTAAGATTTAAATTCCTAGGGGAAGAAATAAAATCTGATTATTCACAATTGTTGACTACTTACACTGTGATGATTTAAACTGGACATGCTACAAAACCATCAGGTGTCTATGTACTAGGCTCTGTAAATAAATTTTTTTATTAAACCCTTCAAACTCTCTTTCAAATTTGGATAAGAACATCAGAAATTAAGTAGCTTTATCTCCTAATGATTTTAAACCTATTTCATATAAAATTGCAAAAATTTCAAAACAAAATCAAAATCAAGTTTACTTATTTTAATCTTGATATATTACTTCACTAATCATATATTTTGTTTAGGAATGTGTATATAACAGAAATGCTCAAGAAAAAGAAAGTGAAAAAAAGCTCTTTAATAAAAAGTCCATGTGCTTGATCTATCCAAATGAAAAAAAAACTTGTAAGGAACTAGGGCATTTAAACATATTTCAAGGGAAGGCTCATTTATATTGTTCAAATTATTCTTTCTTTGTTTCTTTCTTTAAAAAATAGCGAACTAAATAAATCAAACCAACAACCGAATGTTTGATATGATTAGATTAACATGCCTCTATAAAGAAAAATGTTAGGTTTGAATTCAGACATTTCATTCTGTTACTGTCATCAGAATTGACAAATCTGTTACTTCCCTTTGCAAATCTGTATAAATATACTAAGGTACACTGGAAAAATATTTTAAGAACTTGGAAGATGTCATTTTGGTACCGTTAAAGTATAAAATAAAGATTTGCCACGGCATTTCAGCCCATTTCCAAATCATAGTTAGGAATTTAGCTTTTTGAGTCTTCTTTTAAGCAAACATAAAGCTAGAAAGATTCTCCTGGCACACCTCTTCTTCTCAGGCCCTGCAACATATAATCTATTTCGTAAAACTGTCCAGCTCACTTAAAACTCTTCGAGTTTCTGGCCTTTAGTAGCTCTTCTGGTAGGCAGTCCCATAACTTCACTGTTCTCATGGTTTAGAGAGTTTCCAGGCTAAATCTGTTCATGCTAAGTTTCTAGCCTGTTGCTCATGTGCTTTTTAAGAATATATTGTCCTTCTCCCTTGCCAAGGGTGGAGAGAGGGGAGGTCTAATAATATGATATATTTAACTGCTCATATAGTTCTTGCTCTTGCAGTATTTTCTTGCAAGACAAGCTGTGTTCTGAAAGACTCTTGCAGAATACAAGACAGCCAGATATTGGCTCAGATGAGATCTCACTAGTATTTTTGTACTTATATTAACTCTTTGCTGCTTCACTTGGATTTGCCTTGTGTAGTATGTCTGAAGAAGTTATTTGCATTTTACAGAGTCTTGGGTCAGAAAAAAAAACTATGTTTCCCTCCTGCCTGGTTTCCGGCTGATGAGCTACTGAAAAGTAAACTTGAAATAGTCATTGGGGAGATTTTTCACATCAAGTTTAGAAGTCTAAAGGAAGTCTTCCAAATGTCCTTTATGGATGACTATAGAAAGATGGAAGAATCTCCAAAGAATCTCCCATTTATCCCATTTACACATGTGTCAAAAGTAGATAATATAAAATTACCAGTGGATTTGTTCATGTTTTTCTAGTGATTGTATAAGGAGACTCAACAGCTGTGAAGACACAAAGTTTGTGGATGGATTGGATGAGATGAATCCCATTGTAACTAGGAGACACTGTACTTTGTACTTTCATCCCGTGTTTGCTATTCCAGTCCATTTTTTCCTTTGCATGGCATCCTTGCCCCTTCATGCTGGCAGCACTTCTCATTTTTTCCCTTTTTTTTTTTTTAACTTCTTGCTTACATTCCTATTTTAGGGGTGAAATCACAAAAGTTAAATTGTAAACCAAATGAATGCCAAGACTGCTTCAGGAGAAGCCCTACTGGAGTAATCTGTTTTAGCCCAGAGGTATCCCTTTCAGTTCAGTTCAATGGTATTTCATCTGCAACAGTCACTTTAGTCAATACCTTCATAGTCTTATTCTAACCTTGGGTTTTTTTCCATTTTATCAGGTAATCTCCATTGTCACACCTTATCAAATGTTCTACTAAAGTTCAGATAAAATCTAATCTCTCTATGCTGTTCTTTTGTCTGGAAAGTCAGGTATCCTATCAAAGATAAAAATCAGGCTATTCTGACATGACCTACCTTTACTAAAGCCATGTTACATTTTATTCTATTGTCCATTTACCTTCAAGCCATTAATTATTCTTCCCTTCAAATTTTATAATAAGATTAACATAGAGCCTGAGGTGTGAAGCGATAAAGAGTTTTAATTCTTTTTATTCTCTGATGTTGGCACAAATCCTGTTATGATTTGAGCATATTTTGTAGCTCTACATAAGTAACATCTTCATTAAAAATCTTTCTATTGGATCTGGTAGTACATAGCCATTTCTCAGTCCTGAGGTGAAAGTGGGCTTGTGAGTAGACTCAAGTGTATTAACCTGTTTAAGCTTTGCTTGTCCCTTGACTATGATTATGGGCATATATTTACCTCACCACACAGACATCACTGAAGACTTCCATTTAATTTGAGGATCATATATTGATTTCTGCTATGGTATTGCAACTTCTTCATTACAGCCACTATTTTTTTCCCCAGTAGATGAAAAAATTTCCCTGAGCTTCTTTTTTTTCCAAGGAGGAGTTAATTGTGCTATTTAAAGTTTGGGGGGATTTTATTCCATCATTTTGGGCTTTCTGCTTTTTCAAATGTAGTTATTTTTCCATTTGCATCTGGAGACGTGAGGTAAAGGGATCTCTTCGTCCTTGAGATGCAAGTTACAATTAATACTTAAACATTGGATATAAAGTTATTTAGGTATCCTNAAAACACTTTCACTAAGGTATTAAAAAAACTATTTTAAGTCATTAACAGTAGTAGCCTAAAAGATGTTTTGCAAAGGAAATGTAAGAAAATACTGCAGTGGCATCACGTTGCTCAGTAACAATTACAGATTTATTGTGCTCTAACTTCACCAGGTGGATGTGGAAAGTTAAAAAGAGCAAATACCTGTAGACATGTGCCCCACAACAGTGGATGTGGCTCTCCCATGACATGGGCCTTTTGCTGTCTACATTTAGAATTGCTTTGAGATGCCAACATGTTGAGATGTTTGCTTTAAAGGAAAGGAGAAATGCAATTGATTAATGAAATTTTGGACTATAGCTGCTTTGTTTGCTCCTTTGTTTGTTTCTCTTCACTAACTGGAACATGATCCTAGCAACCTAATTCTATAAATAAGAGAGCACAATACAGTTGCAAAGGATATCACAACTAAATATTTTCTTATGAAATTAAAACACCTCACCATCAATGACACCTG
>WEIV01023861.1:15253-34681 GCA_013390005.1 Calyptomena viridis
AATGTTAAGTCAATAAGGTTTTGGAAAATTGCTAATGAAGTAGAGAAGCCAATATTCCCTTTTGCAAATGTGAAAAGAGGCTGTTATATGCCCCACTGGAAATGCGCTGCACCATTTGCTGTATGCAAAAGGCTTTGCATGCCAGTCAGAGGTTACCAGTCTCTTAAGGTTATGGAATGAAGCAGAAACGCCTGTTACCTGCTGAGATACCCTGATGTTTAAGGCTGGGATCAGTTGGTTACCCTGGGGTTTTTTTTAGATTCAGTTTAACCTAATCTAAAAGAGATTAGGAGTAAGCCTACATAACTTTGCTTAGCATAAATATTAGGTTTTGTCTCCATGCCCTCTCACAGTGGCTATATTCAAGCTAAGACATCTCATTTTCCCCAAATTATGGATGTTTGCAGAAGACAGTCCAGATTTGGATCATGTCCCTTTTATCTGCATATTCAAAGTTTATCTTTCCAGAAAGAGAGGAAGAAGAGGTTGGAAAAGAAAATAATTCATATTCAGACAGTCTTACGCCTCTAATCGTTTGGCATTCCTCAATCCAATTCATTCTTATCTGATCATTGTTTGCCGTGTCCTGTTTTAGGGATGTTCATGTTTAATTAGCCCATCTGAACAAGTGGCATCCTTCCAGGCAGACTGGCATTCATGCATCATGACATTGGACATCAACAGTTAGGCATTTGTTGTCTGGATTCCTTTTTTGAACCAAAGGAAAGAAATGGGCATTTGTAGCGTGTGACTCACATGATCTATTTTAGACATCTGTGTACACTAGGGTGGGAGGAGCAGCAGGTTAGAGACACCTCTTTGTCTCCACTGACTATAAAAGAAGCCTTGCCATCCTNAAGCCTTGCCATCCTGCACAGTTTTAGGGATTGTCAACCTTAGGTGGGGTGATTCCCATCCTTAAGGCTGTTCTTTTACTAGGCTAGGATTTTAACAAAGTAGTGATTCATGAATAAGTCCTCTCCTCATCTTGCAGAGCGGAGAAATTTCCATGTCCCAGAGAATAACTTCTCATTCTCCCTCTTTGCTTACCTGGCGATTAGTGTAGCCATACATTATGAAGCTGGGACTGTATATGTAGCTCAGGGAAGAGCTCTTGTTTAGGAACAATTCCAGAAGTGACATTAACTGCTTTGAGTGGCATTAACTGCTTTGAGAGGTTCTGATTCTTCTTCATGACACTGGGATGAAGGCAATGAAAATCTGCCCTGGAAAATCTGGGTGACAGACAGGAGTTCTCAAACTTGCTCTTTTCTCCTATAGTGATCTTCTATAGTTTCAGGACTTTGCCAGCATTCTGTTTGCACCTGCAAAAAACAAATTGGGATAATCACTACGGAAACTCAAACAAAGCCAGGCTTTCATAGAAACAGTGTTCGCAGTGAGTAGAAACCATTTTAGGTGTTCCAAAACTGGCATAATTGTGGGTAAATGTAGAAGGGGCATTTCAAAACATCCATAGTGTCTGAGTATGAACATCTTCAAACACTTTAAGTTGAACCCAAATCTGTGTGCTCTCATGTTCAATTATGAACTGATGCTGTCTTAAGACTCCTAATTCCTGATCCAAAAATAAAGCACTAGTATAGGGAAAAGCACTTTTCTGATAAGATTTCTCTACAGAAATATCATCAGGCTACCTTTGTCCCAGCAGGCTTTCTTTGAGGCTTCCATCACTTCAGCTTTGTATAGTCTCAGGTATTTGATCTGCATTTAGCATAAAACCAGCACAAAGTCATAATGTCAGCATAAAGAGCTTATTATAGCATGCTTTGTGAAATGTGAAAGTAATGTAATGTCCACACCTGATCTGGTGCAAAATTGAGTTATAGTGGGTGATCTGCCAGGGGACAGATCTGATATAACTGTCTGTGGAGCTTAGATTTTATCCTGTTACACTTATGTGAACTTACCTGTCTATTCTAAGGAGAGTAAAGAGAGAGTCATAATAGAGAAAGCACCTAGTGAAGGTATTAGGATGACAAAGGTGCTTGTATTGCAGTTGCAATAGTGTTCTCTTGCTCTCGGGAAAAGTGCGTAATGTTCTGGTTCCTGGGAGAAATAACAAGGGGACATTCTCATTATAACTAAAAAAGAAAAAACCATTCATTTTAGTAAAACAGATGTGTTAGTGCTTGATTTTTTCATTTTATTTCTATATTTCATTGTAGAAAAAGAATAAAGAAGTAGAGATGCTCAGCTTTTATTACCCCTTTGTGGTTCAAACAGTATTCCAATTTTTTGCTGGTGTAGATTTCATTAATTAAAAAAAACCCCAGTAATATTCTCAACATACTAGATATTTGTCTACATTACAAAGCACACTAGGGCTTTGGTTTTGAAAGCTAAAATATAGCAAGCTGTTAATGGAATTTATATTTGTGCTCCCAAGAGATTTAAATGAAGTCTTGAGGATAGCCACAGTCCCTGGTGAGAATTCTCTTTCCTGTTAAAGCTGACCTGGACAGGACTTGCTTTCATGCCACATTGAAATTGTCCAGAGAAAAGAATCTCTGTGGGAGACAACACACATTCTTCCTGTCTCCCTGCCTCTGACCAGCCTAGCAGAGCCACTGCATCTTAGTCATTAGCAGGGGAGAAAAGGAAACCAATACTTCCCAGTTCTGGAAAAGAAAACCACTCAAGAAAAAATATACTTACTAGATCCCACAAACTAGTAATGAAAGGTCTATTTGATCTCTAACAAGTTACTCTTGACCTTATGAACTGGAAAATATTTTCTGTTCTCCTTGGGTAAGTCTTGTCAGTGAATTGTTTCAGGATTTCTTGGGATGTATGAAGTAACTTAAAAGGTGACTTGTTTAGATTTTAAAACATTTATTTATTCAGTGCACTTCAGTTTGCTAATTATTTTTGCTAAATAAAAACTTGCCTGCTAAATATAAACTTTCTTGTTAAATATAAACCTGAATTCTTAATGGTCAGATATATAAACTTGTTTGAAATTGGATGTATAGTGTTGTTATTGTACTAATTTTTAATGAGGATAAAAACCAAAAGAAAGAAAACTGATGGGATACCATATCTAACTGTATGGGATCTGACTCTGTGCAGTGCCAGCCACTTTGTAACTGGTATCAAACTTCATGAAAAAGAGATCAACTTCTTTTTAAAAAGAAGTTGAAATAAAAATCAAAATAATTAGAAAAAGAATGGAGAGGAAGAGGAACCATAAGTTATGTGTGCAGTTGAAGTAAAAAAAAGTAAAAAAATTTTAAATTATTTTCCACTTAAAGCAATAAGTGTCTGCTAAATATTGACAATGGTAGTAACTGATTTTCTGACAAAACAAAACAAGAAACCAAAAGAAAAGAACAGAAACAAACAACCCCCTCCAAAAACAAACAAACAAAAACCAATCAACCAGAAAAAACCACCACCAAAATCAAAAGGGATACATGATCATGTGCTATTTAAGTGTCAAATAAATCTGTCAGGAAACCATATAACTACTCTAATACAGAATTATCACTCTGGTAACTTACATCAATCTTAGAAGGTGATTTGAACTGTCTTGCTGGTAAATATGAAAACAGTGTGAAATATGTCCAATCACTGGGCATATGGCATGCATCCACCTTCCCGCATGAGAGCCATTATGGCATTAATGTGTATTTCAGAGGCAAACTAACTTCCAAAAGGCTGAAGGATACCAGCCAGCTGCCTGCATAGGGAGAGAAACCAAAACTCAAGGGGAGAACACCACTGCTGAAATCCTTTGTTTCCTGTGCCTTTGCACCAACTATGTCTTATAGAGCTCTGAACAAAACCAAACAGGAAAGATCTTAGACTTGTTGCACTGCCAAATATTTTGTGGTCTCTGGGAGCTTGAGAGTTGAACTATGAGACCTGTGTGCTACCTGAAAGGGCTGCAGAGAATTGTTTCAAGTCGGGAGGCAGTGACAGCGCTGCTGGATCTCAGTAGCCTGCTGAGGTGCCAGATGGCCTCTGCCTTGGAGTTTAAAAAGGACAACTGAAGCAATCCAACAGCTAGTAAGTTTATCCATTAAGGTCAGGTGAACTACAAACTTCCTAATTACAGTGACTTCTCTGCTTGCCACAAGGAGGGGAAAATGCTCTGGCATTTATGGAATGGTGTTTATGGAATCATTTCTTTCTTTTGAATATACCTTCCAGTCTTTTAAAGCTCTCTGTTTTTCCACAGAGCTGGTACACCAATTTTGCAATGGAGTTGTACAAGTTGCAAGTTATAGTTACAATATTATAGTTACAATACCGTTTCTCTGAGGAAAAGATGCATTATAAGAAATTTGTTTGCAAGGCTGTCTTCCTAATCCTGCCTAAAGGTCATTAGGGGCAATAAAGCATTCTCTGCTACTTTTTTTGTTTGATAGACTTTTAACTGATAATACAGCTAGAGGGCATGTTGCAAAGTACTGTCTTAGGTATTCTTTTTGCCTACCCTTGCAGCCAGATCTTTGCTTCTTGTAATAATTGTGGTGATCAATCCCTGGGATGCCTTCCTCCCATGGGATCATAATGTGTTTGGAGTGAAAAAAATATAAGCTGGCTTGCCACTACAGTACCAATCAGAGCAGGTCCAAAAAAACCTGTTGTGAATTCTACTTTCTGCTGCTGTTACTGCTCCCTGCTGCCTTACTCAAGAGGCAGCTCTTTTTCTCTTTTCCCTCCCCCTCTCTGGCTTACTCCTGTGACTTCTCTCCTCTTTCTCTTCCTTCTTTTCTGAAACTCATTGTTCTTAGATTAAAAGCAGGCTCCAAATACACTGTAAACTATTTTCTTTGGTTTGAAACAGTCCTTCCTGTGCATACTGTGTGTACAGAGTGACTGGCTAACAGTTTGGAGGAAGCACCATTCACTGGAGACAGCAAGAAGGAATAATATGATATGCATGCTGCAAAATTCTTTATGAGGAGAAATTACATGTAAAGACTCCTCCTGACTTAAGAGCAGGGCACCATCACCACCAGTGCAGCAGCTATGATGAGAATTCCTTGGGATCTCACCAAGGGTGGCATGGGATCTCATGCAGTGAGTGGCAATGTCTTTTTACCGAATCTGGGCTCAGTGTAATGACACAAAACGATTTTTATCAGTGCTACATTTTAAACTGTATTAATGATGCAAGCATACATTTTCACTTCATCAGTCCTTAAGAGCAGCTGAAAAGTTTCAATTCCCAGTTAAAACTCAGCAGCAAGGTCACTTCTAAGTCAGCTTTAGGATTTTTAGATGTGTATCAATTGCGACAATTGATTTGGGGGAGGTTTTTCTTTGAGCCTTGCCTAGGTTTAGTACCTAATGGAGGAATGAAGAGAATGTGGGTTTTCCAAGTAATTCACTTCATTGTGTGGACAGGTTTGACTTTGATCATATCTGTGGTTTGGTTTTAGTGTTCTTTCAGAAGACTTGTTACTTCACAACTGAGTCTGTGACTTTGTACTGTGAATAAGGAGTATGAACCAATTTTTTAAAAAATAGTCAATACTAAAATTATCTTTATTAGGCAAAGATGTCAAGGCTGATAATTTTTCATCCCTTAGTCAGTAACAGAAGATTTTTTAGGTCTGAGAATAAAACCCTGCAGTTGTCCAAATGATGCACATCCTTACTTTTTCTGCTTAGTGGCTCATTGTTACACATTTTATCACAAGTTGAAGGGTTTTGTTTCACTGGCGTATTCCCAGCCGTTCCAGGTAATCTGACTAAATTCTGTTGCATCCTACTAAATGATGAAACATGTTTTGTAGCCAGGAGAGTTTTCAATAAAAGTATTTACTCCTCTTTGAAACTTGCTCCCTCTGGTGTTTCAGTAGATCAGTGCTTGGTGACATTGAAATCCAGAGTTATGATTTATTTGCGTAATAATAATGAGGAAACTTTTTCTTTATAAAATCTGTAAAAATGTTACAAAAATTTACTGTATCTTACCTGAAAAAAAAAGATTTTTCCATTTTTTTTTAGTGTGTTCATAGAGGCACTCAAGTGTCATTGCAGTGATGCAAACAGTCACACACATACCTTCCCATACTGGACTGAAAGCCATCTTTGCTACATATAATCGTTCCATTTTATTATATTATTTCATTGCATTCCCAAGTTTTATGCTTATGACATTAAAAAAAAAAATTTGTCAGTCTAATTTTGGAACCTTCGTGTAGAAAACACTTCTTTGTTTTTGTTCATAAAGTAATGCTATTTGTGTCTGCCAAGCTAGAAAAAAATGGCATGTAAGCATGCTTCTAAGTTAAATTATTCCCAGTTCTGCTATTTTAGAATTTGGATATGTTCTTACAACTCAAATAAGATTGACTGGATGAAATATGAAACACATATTATGTAGAGAAAATTTGTACCTAGCAATTGAAGTGTTTCTTGCATGCCTAAGATTTTAAGTCACTCAGACAAGCTTCTTACTGCACTGTGGGGAAATACTGTCACCTCTTTGCTTTAGTTCTCTGAGCTTAATAAGCTGGAGTATTTTTCCCAGGCTTTGACTCCTGCAGTCATCTTTATATCCATTTTGTTTGGCTTGACTAAAGGATATTTTAAACAAGCTGGAAAGGAAGAGTTTAAACTTCCCAGGTGAGCATTGTGAAAGGTGTTTTTAGATTGGCATGTTACATGGGGCGTGTTGCTGCACTTGCAAATGGCATAAAAAGTTACTGCCTGTCAGGTGAGATGGAGTGACTGTAATGTGTACATTAAACCTGTCCCCACAGTGAAATAAAATGTTTGCCTAAACAAAGGAGGAAAGAAAGCAGGTACAGGTTTCTCATCTGTCAGATGGCAACTGCTTAGGTTTGCTTGTTTGATCTCTTGTAATCATCTTCAACGCAGAAATTAAAATAAGAGCAGGAGTAGGAGCAAAATCAGCTTGTGTCTTCGGGGTGTCTAAAATTTTATTAACTGATGCTCAGCCTCTTATATTGAGAAGAATAAAATCCTTGAAGACCCTGATGCCATTGAAGCCAATTTTGCCATGGGACTATGAATAAATCCTTAAGAGGCACACTTCTATCAATCTGTAAAATATCTTACTGTAGTACACAGCTGTGGTTAAATACCAACAGCTACACACATATCAAAGTGTATAAAGCTAGAAAGAATCAGATAAAAATTGTTTAGACAGCCTATGGCATGATACCTTTTGTTTCTATAAAGCACTTCCATTCTTTGGGCAAAAACGTAGATCCTGAATAAACCAAGAAAGACTTTTATTACCACAATGCTTCTAGTGAACTAATCATGAAAGAGAATAAGATTAAATAAAAATTCCAAGAAGATTTTTATTATAACCTTTCTGTATTTTTTTGTTCATAACAGCATTTGATGCTGTCCTCCTACCTTCTAACAATGCATTTCTGTAGATGAATGATTCTACATACGGAAAAGCCATAATTCAAATGCCTAACAATTGAATGAGCACGTAAGAATTTATAGTCCACTCTCTAAAGATTCTTGAAGTCTTTATGTAAAATTTAAATTTTTTTTAAGTATAGTTAGTTTTTTATTCTATCCATTAGCCCATAAACTTACAATGGTAATAATAGCATTTTCCATAGAAGTATATTTATCTTCCTGTACAAATACATCTTACTCTCAGGTATGTGCAAGTATGGCTTTTGTTTTACAGCAACTTTTAGCAATGAATACAGATATGGGTAAATTCATGAAAGATCTGCATATATCTAGTATACTATTACCAGCCAGAGTTATGTTTTAGATACTCAAATGATTTCTGATGCCTGAAAATTTCCATTTAAAAAGAAAAAGAAAATATTATTTGTTTCTTTTTGCTTGAGTCCTTATACAGCAGAGAAATTCCTTTTAAAAAGCAGTTGTGATGTAGCTACTATTGCTGATATAATTTTATATTGATCCTGATAGGAGTGTTTTAATGATAAAAACAGAGCTCCATTTTGTGTCCTGTATCACTATAAACAGTCTAAAACCAGCATTAATTGTAGATATATTTTCCATACTCAATTCATTTCTTCCAGCAGAAAGGAGGTAATAAAAGAAAAAGCCCATACAACACATGATATCAACACAAGAATCGCATTAACGTTCAAGTGTCAGTCCAAAACAAAAGTGAATGAGGATTAAAATTTTGTCTCATTATTGCAGAATGTATGATGCTGAATGAACACATGCTGTGTATATGTTATTGCCTTTGGCATGAAAGATAATTTAAAGCCTGAAGTAGAAATGCAATTCCTTACATATCTGTTTTCTTGGAACTTCATAACCAGTCCTGCAGTCTGGAAAACAAAAGAGGTGTTGTGTTTCTTCATAAACATTTCAGGAAGATTTTGGCTGCTCCGTGGAAGATGCTTCTACAAACTTTTAATTATATAAATATGAATTGTTCATGCAGTCTTTGCTTTCATAAATGCTCCATCTTGTTTGGCTAAGTCCCATGTAAGCGAGATTTGAATGGCACTTCCTTGCAGCCTAACGGGAGTCCAAGTGGTAACCAGGCTCTTCCTTTCTGTTTTTTCTCATCAAAATGTTTAATTGAGGTTGCAGTGAGAGAGGAAGAGAATTGGAGCAAGGCTGGTGGTGGTGGTGGTGGAGATACTCCTGCTCCACAGCCCACCCACCAAGGAGAATGGCATGAGGATGCCCAGTAGTGCCCACTGATGTAATGGGCAGTGTGGGTTCCCAGACACCCACTGCCAGGTCTGCCAGACACTGCAAGAAACCTGAAAGACTGAGCCCTGTGAAGTTTGCACTAAGAAACAGCAATGGCCTTTTAACTCTAGAAGATATTCTGTAAATACACTGTTAATGTAAGAGATATTCTGTAGCCACTTAAATATTTTCGGGGAGACTTGGAACTAGATGATCATTAAGGTCTCTTCCAACCCAAATTCTATGATTCTGTGATTCTATGATTCAATGATTTTTTATCAAGTATATGGATTGCCTTTAATTTCCAGAATTTTCTGCTAACAGCTGCCGAGATCCATACAAAAATGGCCTCAGAAATCCAAGAGTTCTCACTTTAATAGAACCTATAGATGACCCGAAATGGCAAAGTGCTCTATCTAAATAAACTTTCCAGAGTGCCATCCACTTGCTGCAAGAGGTCTCTTTTAAAGATAGAGCACTCTTAGACATGTGTCCTGATGTGTCTTCAAAAAAGTTTGGACTCTCCTGTCCACATTGTAAATGTAGTTTCTTTAACATGCAGGTTTGTTTAAGCATGTATGCAAGATTGCAGTCACCTTGAACTGCCCATGCTAGCATCTCTCTGCAACTCTGGCATAGAAACAAAAATTAAAATAGTAGTGGAACTGGCTATGAGGCTAAATGATCTCAGATTAACAGTTAATTAATCTCTGACCAGAATGAGAAAAGATCAGGCCTTACATATTCATGTGGCATGTAAGAGGGCCTGTGTTCACATAATTCCTTTTTTGGCAGATTCAGGTTGCAGTTTTGGACTAACCAAGATTTCCAAAGGATGAGCTTGAAATACAGAGCCAAAGACTAGTTCCAGTCTCTGATGATTAGGACACACACACGCAGAAGGTATTGTAAATTTGAGTCCCTGTTGCCATATGAAGTGGCATATGAAGAGGGTCAGTCAGATAATTATTATTAAAGCACAAAACCAAAATCACGTCAGCAGCAGGATTCAGCAGACTGGAACCATGTTCCAGCAAAGCAGAAACAGTACTTCTGCCTGCCTTGCAAAATGGACTTGTGTGCAGTAAGCAAGTGCCAGTCCATGTGCATGTCTGTTTCTCCCTTATTTCTTTTTCTTTTGTTTAAGGGCTTCTCTTTAACCTGACACAGGATAGGAAAAAAATGTGGAATCCCATAGAAAATTTGTGAGCTAAAATATAATTGTTTCTTGCACAATGATGGTTAGAGAAACCCTTTTTCCTCCTCATCCCCACTCCTGGAATTAATCTGGGTTAGTCACTGTTCATTTGGGTTCTGTTCTATATTGAGTTTACTTTTCATCTCTTTGCCCTTGTTTGGATAATGTTAAAACAGATCAAGAATCAAACCAGGAGAGAAAAGAATACAGAATCACAAATAGAGCACTCAGAAAAATTTTCTTCATAACTTTTAAATAGATTTCTCTGGACTCTAAACTCCAGTTTTCATGTTGACAGATTGGCCAGCAAAGACCTTTCCAACGGCGCTTCAGGTATAATTTCAACTAACTTCTTTTCCATTCTCCATAGGAGAATGATGAACTCAACACACAGGCTTTGCACAAAATAAGTCAATTTAGTTTTTCAGTTTTTTGAACATTTTTAATGGAGACTGTACATCTTGTTAAATTTCTGGAAAGCAGGTTTTTTTCTTTGTTCTCAAGCTGATCACTATAATACTATAAAATAAACAGGTCTTTGTGCTCATAAGAACAGCATTAGAAATTGAATGTTTCCCTCTCAGTCCTCCTATGGCAAATGAGCTGGTACAAATGGGAGAGGAATGGTCTGCAATGAGAGTAGCATGAAGTCAGCAGTCTCTCTCTCTCTCTCTTGTTTGGATGACATTTCAGATCTCTGGTTTGTGTATTGTGCAGATTGGCAAAAACTAACAGAGCTGTGTTGCTGCTCCTTGCAGAATTTGTTCCTTCTACTACCTAGTAGGAAATTTTTCTGATGGGACCATAGGCATCATTATCCATAGGTGATGCTGATAAAGCAGTGAATGGAAATGGGGGTGCATATTCACCAGTAATATATAATCACAGTATGTTAAGGAACAATAGAATATGTCTTGCATTTAGCACACCACTGCCAAAGGGATGGGTAAGGTGTTCCTAACACATCATTTTCTAGCCGCTTTTTGAAGACCTGCACTTCCAAAGATCATACAACCTCCTTGGCACCTTTTCAGTGCATCAGTACTATTAAAATCAGAAACTTTCTTATAATTTCTAACCTAGGTTTACAGAGTAAGCTTACTGCTTCTTGGCTTGTTGACCTTGGTCTCAGAGGACAGATTATTCCTTTTTTCTTTTTTGCCCCAAGCATGAGCTTTTTACATGTTATTATTTCCCTCTTAGACTTCTCTTTCAGCTGTCAAATCACCCAGGCTTTTCCATGAAGCTTTCCTCCACACCTAGACCCTGAACCTCTGATGCTTGGTGTTTGAGGATCACTGCCATTTGGGACCATTTTTGTGAAACTGCATGTTTCAGTTCTGTTCTGCCTTTTGAAAGTTTAGTCTAGAAATTTAAGGTTCCCAACTAAGTCCCATCTGCTGTCATGGAAGCCAATAAACAGAGAAAAAGAAAAAATTAAGAAGGGGCGGGGGGGGAGGGGCGAACAAACAACAGACGAACAATAGGAAATAACAGGAGTTTGTGCTCCTGACACCCATGCTTTGATGGTTCTTAATATCAAGGAGGCTGTGGTGCTTCGAGATGATGTTGCAGCCCCACCCAGGCATTCCCTCGGCGCCGCCAGCCCGGGCATTGGGAATGTCGATGCCAGCGAGGCCGCGATCCCGCGGGAATCCCGGGAGCGGCCGCCCCTCACTAGATGGCACCATCCGCCCGCTGGACCAGAGAGAGAAATAACGCCTGGAAGGATGAGCTCCCGCTCAGGGAAGTTGCTCTCTCTCCTTTCAGTGCCATATGACTGAACTATTGGTATGGCGAGCAAAGGCGCACACACAGAAGCCTTGTGTCCTCCAGCGGTGCTGGCTTCTTGGAGATCAGCGAATGCCTTTATACAGCGTCTCGCCGCGGGCTCTAAATGTACCCTGACTCTTTGTCATTTAAGCTCTTTGAGTCGTGTCCTGATGGCCACTCTTTGTACATCTTCCTGTTAATATTCTCTAATACACCGGGACTGGAAATGGACATTTCTGCAGCCTCAGCCAGATTTATGAAGCTCTGTAGGCCAGAACCATGAAAAGTACTTGGTATATGTGTGATTTAAGAGCTGTATTAACAGAATAGCTAGGGTGAGATCTCAAGCAAGTAAGGCTTTCATTGTATGTATTAAAATGTGATGGTAAGTGTAACAGAAGATGGTACATCATCTACAGTAGCAGTAGTTATTATTGAACACTACTTGTAAGTTACAAAAATTGTGAGATCACAGAAAGCGCAGGACTGATAACTTTCTGTATATACAGGCTAATTGTGAATATGAGAGGTGAATAGCCTGTTGCAGATCTCCTCTATTCTCACACTCTAATGTACTGCCTTTCATTTTCTGATATTTTAATAATGCAATTTAATATGCCTCATTTTAACCATAGTTCTTCCCCCTTACCCCAGTCTTGTGGTGCTTGTTGCTTGCAGTTTCCTGTTGCCTGTCAGACTATCAGAGTTTAACAGGCATGTAAGTATGCAGAGTTTGTTGGGAAAAGTAGGTGTTCAGTGCAAATAGTTGTATATATAATATAATAATAATATATAATATAACAATATATGATAATGTAATATAATTAGATAATATAATCTAGTGTATATAGAAGAATAATATACTTCTGTGGCAAGCATGTATGACAAAGGTATATACATATGTATATATAAGGCTCAGCAAATTTAGTAGCCTTAGTATAGATGAAGATGAAGTAGATGAAGATAGAGATTTCCAGAATATTTATGGTAATTTCCCACTGAAAATTTGTTTTCCTGTGAATATTAACACCCTGGCAATACTCATATAACAAACAATCCATGTAAATCTTCGGTGGGAGGAAAAAAAAGTGTGTTGTGTTGCTTTGAGTAACCACTATATGATCTTTCAGTCTTTTATTTCCAAGCATAGATAAGTGTGTTGTGTGAATCCTATTAGAAGATATTCTTGACAATGGAACCAACCAGATTTTTTCACCTGCAGATTATTTATTTTAATTGTTCACACAATGCACTAGGTAAGATCTGAACATCTGGAGAATCAAACTAATTTAACTGCATGTCTGTGCAGCAAAAAGTAGTTACCACTGCACGGGTTTAGTGCTCAGCCCATGGGTTGTAAAAGTGTCATCACAAATTGATTGGTCTCAAACAGTTTGATAAATTTGGTCTGTTACACTGCAAATTACCACAGTAATGTAAAGCAAGGGAGTGAATTCTTTTGAGAAAGAAATCATTTCCTCTAAAATGTAGCAACAGATCCTGTCCTACCTCCAAAGTACATCCTTCCTGCTTGGTAGTACATTGTGAAAACATTGCTATGTTGATATAAATATTAACATAAAACCAGAAGGAAAATTAAAAAAAGGAAAGAAATAAATTCTGTTTTCAAGTTTTAAGTATACAAAACTATGGAAAGTCATTCAAACTACCTATATCAAGACACCTTCCTTACACGTGTCATGTGTTAGCAGTCATCTTGAAGTCAGGCTGCAGATTTTGCCACATACCATGTGCTTCTCATTACATTTTTTGTGTTGTTACCCTTTACTAAAGCAAGGGATCTGCAGGCTTGGAATGAGATGGGGCAAGGACTCCAGAATGAGGCTTACTGTGACAGTGGGAGCAGTTATACCAACAAGTGGAAATTGGTCTGAGCTGCTCTCAGCCATTTGGGAGAACAGAAAACATGAGAACATAAGAACAGAAAACACAGGAAAATAGTCTGGGTTTCTCTTCACTGACCACGCACCTCAGTAAGAAATAACACTACATGTGAAAGCCATGCAAGCATCTGGCTGTGGCATTGTGCTCCTAGGAGCCTTGTTTGTTCTGCAGCCTGGATACTGCTGATGTGATGGGAGATGAGACAGGGCAAGGAAGCAAGAGGGTAAAAACTAGAGGTAGACTGAATGGGATCTTCTTTCAGATAGGAAAGGGGGGGATGGAGTGTCAGGAAATGGCACTTTTTAAGCTTGCTTGAAAAGCTTTTGAGAAAAAGTTGTTAACAAGCTATGTTTTTAAGATACAGCCTCACATTGAAGCTGGCTTGGATTACAGCCAGCCTTGAGGTTCTGGGCTGGCCATCACAGGTCTTCAGTCCTATCCTCCACTAAATATGAGATGGGGGAGTGATGTTCAGCTAAGAGATGTCAAAGCAACAATAGCTTCTAATTCAAATATTATGACTTCCAGTTAAATATAGCTAAAAGTCCTGTGCTGTTCTTGACAGCTTTTGTCATGGGAATCTCACCTCAGAATCACAAGAGTGGCAGGGAGAGGGGTGGTTCCTGCCGTGTAATATCAAACCAGAAGAAACAACATCTGCTCTTGGGTTTCTTAGAAGAATTTCTAGTCATTCCGCCTTTCTTAGTTGGAGACCTATCTTTAACTACCAATGCATTTTAAATTTTGCAGTAAATTTCTCATAGGCCACAGGAATAGAAGAGGAAGTGACCCATGAAATATTTGCAGAGGTGATGCTTTGTATGTGTTCTGCTGAAGTATTTCCTTCAGTATATTAAATATTTATATAGCCCTGCAGTCACTATTAATCCAAGTAGTCATGTTTTTCCTAGTCCACCATGGATCTTTACCTTATGGTCACCCCCTTGAAATTAATCAAGGTGAGCATAGAGTTGTTATCACTGGGAAATAGTTTATTATTTTAGAAAACATGATCTGTTTCTGCCCAACCAGAGCTGGATGTTGCTAAAAATATTGAGAAGTTTAATGTTACGTGAGTGGTAAGCATCTTCTTTAGCAGATACACAGGCAAAAGGGGCGAATGAAGGATCAGTTCATCCTGTGTTTCCACTGGTAATAAGTGGTTTGTTGAAAACTGAAGTGCCATTTGCAAAGCGTTTACTTTGGGATCATAAAAATCGCAACTTTCTAATAACATAGGAGAAAAAGTTTTCTTTTTAATTTGGTTTGACATACTGATACATGTTCCCCATTTATGGGTATGCACTACTGATAGAAGGCAACCTATCCTTAATACTGGTCTATTTTTCATGTCTCTTCATATTTCTTAGCTCTTCTCTTCTGTCTGACTTTTGTATTTTTTTCCTTTTTTTCCCCTATTTTGTTAAATTTGGACATACAAAAGCAGCTTGAAGGATACTCTGTTTTATAAGCAGCTACTTGTATATCTGGGCACATAAGCTAATTCTTAGCTACAACAAGCAGAGTTTCATTGTGCTGCCAAGTTCAGTCTCATGATGGGCAGCAACTCTCTGAGGTGTCAGTTCTGAATTTCTGTTCTCCACTGGCCAACCCACCCCTATTCCTTTTTTCCCCCCTCTTTTCTCACAGAAATACTGCTTCCCTCTTTTTTCAGGTCAGAATGAGAGATTTAGTACCAAAAAACTGACATTTCCTTTGTCTTCAAACTTAGTATCCTCTTTTCATATCTAGTCCTACTGAACTAAGAGGAGTAAATAGCTGGTATTCTTCCAGCCTGAACTGCACTACGATCCTTAACCCTTTGGTCTGTTAAACTGTACAGCAAAGACTTGAGACAGTTGCAGAAAACAGAAAAGTACAGAATATTTAACATCTGTCAAATTTCATTTTTGCTCATATGACATTTGCCTCTTCCAAACCTATTATCTTCCTGGACTGCCATCCCTTTATTCTGTTTTTAAACATTTTTGTCTCCTGGGGGAAGGAGAGGGATGATTTATCTCTTCCTGCTGCTCCCTGTTCCTGATATCTGCCTCATCCCAGGCCTCCAGAATGTAACCATATTTTGTCCAGTCATCCCTGTTTCATTCTTCACTCTGTTTTCTTATCTTATGTTAACATTTCCTTCCCTCTGTCTCTCATTTTGCTTCTCCTGCTCCTACTAGACTACACACTTTAGTTTAAATGAAAGGAAATGAAAGGCTACTTGTCTAATGTAACTTTAACTATCACTACCTTTCTCATCTACTTGCATTAGATTAAATTAAAATTCTTTTGCAAAACTTTTAGTGACTTAGGTATATTGCTTGTATTTCTGTTGAATGCTCATGATACTTGTTAGGTTTGTTTATTTAGACAAGAGAAAAAGATGACAGCAGTGGTCACAGGAGTGTTTCTGTTCACTCTAAAAACCTGAAATTCAGTGAGATACAGGGGATAGCAATATACGGTGAATATATCATCTGTATCATTGCTGATTGTAACACAATATTGCAGCTTTACTCTGTTAGTCAAGTAAACAATTGTTACCTACAAACTTGGATTCAGACAAAAAATTAGGGAAGAGCTCCCTACTTATGCAGGCAATCTGGCTGGGTATTGTTAGCTAAGCTATCATATTGCTTTTGAGTTTAAAAGAGAGAAAAGTCACATTCCTAAATAATACTTTCATTGTAAGAGATTGTTAAAGCCACTAAATACAAGCTGCAAGTTGGCAGCCGAAAGTTTTTTTTTCTTGGCTGAATTCTAGGGATATTTTTTTAACCTCATACCTCTCTGCTTGGCTAAATTGTATAAATAGCAGATAAATTATTTTTAATTGAACCAAGTAGGTGCCTCTTAGAAGCAGTGACAATACTAAAAAAGACATTGTGTTCCTGTGTTTTAGTTCTGGCCTAAAATCTTGCCAGAAATGTGCCTCTTGAACATTTGCTCATTTTATAATCCAAATAACAGTTAAGGGATGAAAACTACAGTGTCCTGACAGTGAGGATTTAGAGACATTGAGTCCAAAGGAGTCCAGAGCCAGTAGGTGTAAACTGATCCTGCCACAGAGAAGCAGAGAGCACAAGAGAAATCCACAATTCTTTTTTCCCAAAATACGGGCATTATATTAGAACATCAAACTGCACACTTCAATAATTTTGCAACTGTAGTAGAGGAGGGTAGTTGGATTAAGGGCTGATTGTTGTCTGTGCTGGAATCCACGACAAGTATTGTAGAGGCTCTTTCTGAGTTTGGTCTGGAGGTTCTGCATTTCCAGCTATATTTAATTCCCATCACACTTGCTATCACAGTTGTATTAGATGCAATTGAACTGCAAGGCAAGACAATGCAAAGCACATCCTAATTAAACTACAATGTTAGAAGAGACAAGAAAAAATAAACTTCAAACTGGACACTAAGAGAACCTCTGATAATACACATAGAAGAAATTATATTGCTTTGAAAATACAACAGGACGTCAACTTGATAAGAGACTCTGGCAGGACTTTAATACATAGCAGTTCTAGACAACTCGTTTTAATTGCTTATATTTCTATCTTCTGCTTAAAAAGGAAGTAATTTTTCTGAAAGGATACTTGATGGGTTGCAAAGACAAGTATTATTTTTGAAAGTGCATTTAGAAGATGATTATAAATCTCTACAGAGACTAGTTGCTAATTTGCTATCCCAGACTGTATTTTAGAGATTTCACATAAACTCCAAGTTATTTAGTAACAAGAATGGAAATTGAAAAAAAAATGCATGTGCTCCATGGCAACATATATGTAATAAATTCCGAAGTTGTGCATAAATTGCTTAGATTTTGCTTTCCCGCTCCCCATCATTGTATTCAGTTTTCTCATAAAATCACAGGGGATACATATGTTGATTGTTATGTTAAATGTCATGGTCTTCTTGTTTCAATTTTTTTTATTAAATACTTTCATTTTGAGTAAGCATTCACACTACCAAAGAGCCAGATGTTACTCATATAGGCTTTGACATGCTTGAAGGTAACTGAAAACATTGGAGACTTTGAGGTGAAAGTTGGGACAATTGATTTTTTATTGTTTTGTTTTCACTGATTTGTGGGTATGCATTAATACATGTCAGTGTCCATAAAGCTGTATGTTAAGTGATATTCTTAAAACAGAGAGATAAAAATGTAGAGGTTTTATTTTAGGCACTGTACTGATAGCAAACTGTCCGTTGTAGATCTGGCAGTCACCACAAGTCCCCCACTTTGATACAGTGAATTTGTGGACTAACAAAACTTTTCTAAAATGCACTTATAGTTTCATTTTTAAGAGTATTGTGCAATTTGGGTGGCCTATAAGCATTATCAGGAAGGTATTGCAAAATAGAGAAATGTCTCATTTCTCAGGAGTTCTGTTTTTCTGAAGAATTAGTTTTCTGTTTTTAAAGAATGGAGCTGTATGCAAGTTGCATAAAATTCACTTTTATTACTATTAACTCACTTTTGCCTTTCCTCTGTTGTCTCCAGTAAAATTAGTTCTTCTCTGATTTCTCACTGATGCTTTGCTTGATAGCATATTATTTTTATGGTTTGCCTGCTTTAGATAAACAAAGTGCAGCATATGGCATAGTGGGGAAAAAATGCTTCATTTGTCATTAACAAATCATTCCATTTATTGTGAAGGCTTGACATGATGCTATTTCTCCATTACATGTTAAAGTTCCCACAACTCTTTTTGCCAACAAGGTGCCTATGGCTCTTCTGTACTCCTTGAAACTGGCTCATGCTCTGGAATAATAAGCAAATTTTTCAGCTTTTATTTTATTTTGCTTTCAATCAAATCTTGCAAGTTTTGGTAGTTAAACTCATTTACAGGTATGAGTATGTATCCCATCCACCAAACTGTCTTCACCAGATGCAATAGTATGTTAGGAATTAAGTTGAACTCTACTTTCCTGGGCCATGCTGGCCTAATTACAGTAGAGTGTGCTTTAATAATAGTTCTTCTGAGCTACCTCTGCCTGATATGGCAAACAGCCCAGAGGCAAACTTCAGATCTCAGTGTCAAGAACTGATTCGTTGCTCGCCTGCAATTAACAGCTGAGCTTCAAGGTCTGGATAGAAAGCTAGAATAAGACTCTCTTTCAGCTCATATATTGAATCCAGAGTTGTTGGCCTTTTCCAGTGCAGATGTAACTCAAAGGCCAAATATAATAGATTTATCACATAGAAGATATTGCACAGATTATGGACAAAGAAGACAGTGTTGATTAAATTAATGCAAAGTCCTTAAATTGCTTCAAAGAATGGCCTTGGAGGAAGACATTTCATAAGGAAAGAAATTGTCCAAGAGTAAAGGTCATATAAAACAGATCCTTTTGTCTGAGAGTAAAAAGAGTGAAAAGTCACTAGTTATATAAATTAACTTTGCCATGTTTCTTTTAATTGTTTGAACCTGTGAGAGCTAATGCCAAGCCTGCTTTGTGTTCCCCTTCATTCTCATCTAATATTGTGTGCTTTCTAAAATACTAAAGAAGAAATGTTGTCTTAGCATAGCATATGAAATAGAATTACTAATGATAATACTGAAAAAAACAGTTTCTGCTCCTAGAAACTCTTGCTCATCCCAAATAATATTCATGCTGCAGGAAAGAAGGAGGGAAAACACAACAGGAAACCTTCTTTTTTAAATCTGCTTTGTTTAATCAAAAAAATCATTGTTCTTGGCTAGCTTTCAAGGCAAATGTCATGGCATCCCATAATGCCGGCTGCAGGAACAGGCTCATGTTCCACTGGTACACGCAGTTACACAGGCTGACCTAAATAAAGTGAAGAACTGGAATAGTGACCTGGTTGTGAGTTGGGAGATTTTGTTTGAAAGACTTTCCTCAGATACAGTAGTTCACTTTTT
>WEIV01023862.1:8049-32772 GCA_013390005.1 Calyptomena viridis
TGCCGTAAGGGGTAACTCGAGGTGCAACCAATATGATTGATAGATCAAGCTGCCAACTTTATTGCGCACTTGTAATTCCTTAAATACACATTTTGCTAATTATGCATACTACACAATAGCTAATTGGTCACACATCAGAAGGCTCTATTAGCATAACCAAACCTCTTGTTTACCCCCATTCTCTCAGTCTTTAACTACAACATCCTGGCCCGGAATCGTTGTTTTGGCTCAGTCAAGGACGATGTTCTTATCTTGCATTTTCCCAGCACTTTCTCTGTACTTTCCCAGCACGTAGTCTGTGGCTCTTGCTGCATACGTGATGCACTCGCTTGCTCGTTATGGTGTCTGGCCTAGCAAGGAGTTTGCTTACAGAGCCCTGTGAAAGACCCGTGCCCCAAATCATCCAGCCATTCTTCAACATCTGCCAACCATTCAAAGATTTTTCAGAAGGTGAAAAGAGATTAACAGTGACGAAAAACTGAAAAGTGGAAGAAATGCCTTCACAGAGGCTGATAAATACTATGGCCATTAGAAAGGCTATAATTTCTGGAACCAATTAAAGTAATAGTTTTGAACCATACCAATGACCTTTAATATATGAACTACATGACAAAGGAGGAAAGTGCTAGGTGCATTAGGCCACTTAAGTTAGTTAAGCTCAATAGACTGAACATGCCAATGAAATGGCATCCCCTAAAAATGTCTGTAAAAGGGGAGAGGTTTAAACAACAAATCTAAAGCAATTCAAATGATGATGTTTGAGATGAATTAATGTATCACGCTTTGCTTAAGTCAATGAAAAAAGGCTAAAGTAAAGCATACTAAATAACAAAAGTTTGAAGATTATTCATACATAACAGTTATGGGCACTGTATTTTGTCTTGCAATGTTACAATACAGACATTAAAATAATAGGTGTATGGGAAATTTTTTTAAGTTCCTAAAATGTTTTCTGCAGGTCACTCATGGTATAAAAGTTTTCATTTGTCCCAGAGGAAAAGGTGCATATGTCCACATTTTTAATTCTGTGCTTCCCATAGAATTTGTAGGTGCAGTAAAACTGGAGGAGTTCTGGTGTTTGACCAAGTATTTTTTTTTAAATATATATAGAATATGAAGTATTTCTTTCTCAAATAATACAACACTGATTGGACAAACCCTGAAAAGAAAATTTTAGATATTCTTACTTAGCTGCGTGTGAGTTTATTTTGATAACATAGTGGGGATTATTTTTGCAGAAAGGGTGTAACTGGTACAGATACAATTGTACTAAGTCAATAAAGATTAAGAATTACATTTACTGAGATGCTGAACACTTAATTTTGCTCTGAGCTTTATCATAGAAAAGGGAAAAATAGAGGACACCACAGGCTTTATTCTCATTCCATTTTCATTGGCAGCTACTTGGAGATAAGCAGTCCTGTTTCTGAAGGCATCTTCCCAAGAGGCACTTGGCAGACAATGCACTGTCTGCTAACTGACTTCACACAATGGGAATTGGTGGTTTTAGCCAATTGACTTCTGTACCAATTGAGAAGTCAAACAAGCGAGTATGACAAAACCCTCTCAGCAACACCCTGACAGTCACCAGTAAATTCAACTATACTGGAACGAAACAGCATTTGGCAACTAGTTCTGCCTCCTTCTCCTCCCACCATCACAGAATACCTCCTTGTTCCTCACCCACTTCAGCTTCCAGTGCAAACTATTTTCTCAGTGGTTTAGGCTACTACCCCAAACTCGGAGACAGGGAGGATGCAGTGCAGTGCAAGCACATACTCTCCTTGTCGGTTCTGCTACAAAAGCAGTAGCTGTCAGCAGAGACAGTGCCTCATGTCTTAAAACATAATTCCAAGACAATAGAGCTACCAAGGCCATATAAAGTCACAACTTCTCTGTTAGACTAAACAGAAACCCTTTTCCTGTACTTTTCCCCAGAGAGCTAACTCAGAGCTTCAACATGCAAAATTTTACTCAATTAAACCTGCAGATATTTAATACTTAAGAAATTCAATATTCCATTTAAAGGTTAATGAGGTTTTTTTGTTTTGGTTGGTTCTTAGGTTATTTTTTGTGTATATGTGAGAGGGGTTTGTTTGGATTTTTTGATTGGTTTTTATTTGGTTGGTTTTTGTGGGTATTTTGGTTTGCGCTGGGTTGGTTTTTGGGGTTTTGTTTGTTTGTTTGTTTTAGTTTGGTTTTGTTTTGGGGGGGGTTTTGGTGGTGGTTTTTTATTTTTAATTTTTTTAACACAATTTAAATACAAGGTAATTTATCAATGCCCTTGGAAAAAAAAAAAGGGCATAAAATTGTCAACATGGAACATACACTTTAAACCTGGTGTTTAATAATATATATCAGAAGAACGAACACCAACATGATTAACATCACTTGGCTTCATGCAACATTGTCCCAGATGGACTAACAAGGTAACAAACACAAAGCATTTTGTGCAGAAACAGACCAGACAACATTTTTTTCAAAGGAATTTTGTGTTGGGCAAAGAGGAAGAAATCACTGCTTCACAGAGTATGGAGGAGTTGATTGAGGTTAGGCTTTCCACTGAGAGAAAGGATGAAAGAAATGGATAGAGAACATGGCAAAATATCACAAAACCATGAGCATGTGCTAAAGGAAAAATAATGGGATTATGGAGCTTCAGAAAGTAAATGTGGATTATATTCTTATTAAAAGTAACCTGCTATCCATATAAGAACAAATAAATAAGAGGCAGAAATGGATGGAAAAATAAAATCTCACATAAATAAGTTGTCGAATTTTAATCACATGTATAAAGGAGGGCTAACAAAGTTTAATGTCAGCCTCACAGGAAAACATTATTCATATGGAATACAATGAAGCAAAGACAAAAGGAAGGAAAGATGTAAGCACCAGAAGTGTTTGTGGAGCATGAAGTTCGCTGAAGCATAACATGACAGACTGGTAGGACTTGGCACTGGATTCTGCAAATACAACCCATGAACAGGGAGAGCAGGCAGAGGAACTTGTTCAGAGTAAGACAGTTTGAAAGCATTGTGTATTTTTCAAACGTCAGTAAAGTATAAAAATCAGATGACAATGTTCAGCTGAAAATGCAGAAAAGATTAACAAATAAGGAAAAGTACTGAAAAGACTAGAAAACATCTGGCACAGGTAAAATAGAAGTATAATGCCAATTTTTTTCTGGTGTGCATAAGAACCTGTTGACGGTAGTATTAAAAAGATTAATGAATAAATAATAATTTGTCTGTTAAAACCTGTACATCCTTCAGAAAACAACAGGGAGGCAGCACATTTCTCTTTCCTTCTCTCCCTGAGAACTGGGCAGCTCTTGCTGAACTATGTGCTTAAAATGGTGATTAAGGTAATAAAACCATGTGTGTGGGAACTGTACAGGGATGGTGGAAACACAGTGCTCGCTATACCCTTCTGCCTTGTGTTCAGCAACAACTCAATATTCTTAACGCTACCGTGACAACATGGTCTCATCTCTTCGAGTGTTTACTGTCAGCTTCCATTTTGGCATTCTGACAACATTATCGCCAAAGGAATAAGTGAAAAAAACAGATTATTTTGTGGGACACAATCACTCTTTCCAATCTAATCTCAATAGGTTGCTATAAGCAACAGTTGCAGACTACTTTAAAATATGAAGCTTTAAAACACTTTTTATTGTATGATAAGAATACTGGAATGTCACAATCTTTCTGCGTGTTGAAGTTAGTTAAAAGCAGAGAGGATTGAGGTCTTTCACAGAGCAGCTTTAAAGACTGGCATACGACCTGATTCAATGTTAGAAATATCTGTGGATGGGACAAGAGGATTACATCTACAAACTTCTGGTTCCTGACAAAATCCTAACAGCTAATTCAAAGGCCTAGGACTCCACATGGATAATTCAAGGAAAAACATTGTGCAATGTGGACTGGCTGTTAAATCATGCAAGTGAGTATTAGGTTGCAAAAGGCAAATGAAAGAAAACTAAAATTCCATTGATAAAAACCTGACAGTTCACTGCCATTTGGAATATTGTATTTAACTGTGGTCATTGAAAAAAAAAATTAGAAAACAATTCAGAGAAAAAGGAGGAAAATAAGACGTGGTAAGTTTTGGCATCCAAAAAGATTGAATGGACTTGGAAGAGTTGGTTTAGAGAAGAGATGAATGAGGGTGGCATGCAAAATAGAAGGTGACAGGACAAATTATGAAAGTGAATGCATTTTTCTTCCCTCTACAAAGACAAAAGAATGTTAATGAAACTTTAAAAGATTATATTTTAAACTGGAAGATTTTGAGCGCAATTGCCTACTCCCCAAATTTATTAACTTAATATAACATGAAGATTTAAAACATGGTAGGGTTTAAGGCAGATTGGATATTTGAAAGAAGACCCTTTTTTTCCCTGAAAGTTTGCACATTTTCAAGCTTCAGAGGAAACTCCAACATACATTGGGAGTAAAGAAAATACTTGTGCTATTGGTGTTTTATGTCTGAAATCGTGTATTTCTGTTTCCAAAACATTCTCCAAGGACAACTGATGAGGGCCACTGGCCAGGGTGGAGTGCTGGTTTGATGCAATCTCAGACTTCCTTACTTCATTATTAGTAAAACCTTTTTCACTCTGTAAACCACTCATGTTCCAATCTCTTCTCTCTCTCTCTCATTTTCTTTGATGCCAAGAAGGTAAATATATTTGCCATCCATAAGAGTCGTAAGAGAACTATCATTAACTATTTTCTTCACAATAAAGCAAGGAGTGTAGCATAAAGCTTTCTCCATACAACCATCAAAATATATTAATTTATCAAAATTTCAATTCCTCTTCAACTTAGTGACAAGTAAACAGACAAGATCCTCTGATTCTTATCAAATACTCACAAGATTCTCTACTCTAATTCTTCCACTCAATTTTCCCCTCAATTTCAGACCATTTTGTGTGCCTTATTTTATTTCTTTCTTTTCCTGTACCTTTCTCTCCTTACCTTCCACTCAACAGGAAAGTTTTTTTCCCTCTGTATGGTAAATGCAGCCTACCAGTGGCTCAAACCATATCTAGCATATTCTTCTGTCCACGTTACTCAGCCTGAGTCAATCACTGGAGTTCAGTTTTGTCATCACACCAATATTCACTGGTGTGCATCTGTTTAACATAAAATAATTACTACAGTTTGCTTTTCTAATGTTCTATTTCTCCTTACATCAGCTTTTAAATAAACGTATGTTCAAGTCTTATGGTATGAATGGTGTTATTTAACTGAGCAAAATACTGTGATCTGCATTTTATTTAGCCAGCATCTATGAATTAGATACAATATAGAGCAATAAAAGATAGTTTACACTCTATCACTATGAACTATATATCCTGTACATATTTATATGAGCACACATATATATTTATATTTCAATAGAGTATGGATCTTGGAATGTGAAAAAGCCTCACTCTGGAATCCTAATTCTGCCTGGCCTAGCAGGAAGCATTGGGGCTCAGTTTGCAATCTGTTAAATGCTTAGCCAAATACTGCGGTTGTTGTTACATGGTTACTTTTACTCTCCAGGACAACAAACTGCTGAAGATCACAGCATTCCATGCTTAAAACTCAACAGCATTTCTTACATATGTAAGAAAAGTGTAGTGAACAGATGTCAGTCTTAGCTCCAGTGATTAGCAGCAGAAATATAGCGGGGAATGTTTGATACAATATTTTTACTCCTTCTCTATGCACACAGATGCACATATGCAAGTAAAAACGCCAGTAGACAACTCATTAAATAATAAAAACGGTCTTGTGCAGCCTTCTCAGGTACTGTGCATGGATTTTATGAAAGAGTCACTTTATTAGCAAGCAGAGGGACTTTTCTGAGAGGGGTGAAAGGTAGAAGTGTTTGTATTATATAGCTGAATTTGGTCAGGTAAGGTCAGTCAGGTCAGTCTTAACAGCAGTAATAATAATCTGACAGATGTGATTATTATTCACACCCTTAGAAGAAACCACAGTAGTTCCAACCCTATAAAGTTCAAAAACACAGCTCAGATACCAACAAGCCAATTAAAATCTCATTGTGGAGACCTGTTTTTGCACTTTCAAGAAAATCAAAGGCTTATGTACAACAGGATATATGTTCAGGAGATGTCTTCCCTTTTACTTCAGGCATCTGTTCCCCTTACCTTCCTTATCTGAAATTTTTATCACCATCTTATATCATCAAGGTGCTCATGAGCTTTTTATTCTGAAAACCTTACCAGGTTGTTGTCACAGTACTTTCTCACTATTTCCATAAAGGGAACTCGCAGCTTCCCTTCCAAAAAACTGCCCCCACCATCCCCAGAAGAAAAAGATACTCATGTTGCTGGGTCCCTGCCTGTTTTGTCAGCAAGCTCAACCTTTGCTTTTGTTGCTGCACAGAAGACAATGCACCAGTAATTTTCCTTCTGCATCCACACAACCTCTCAGCCACATTGCTTTTAAAGACAGAAGGCCCTATAGCACCCTTGCTATGACTCTGCTCTATGGTCATATTGCACATTTTGTACATGTTTCTGCTGGATGTGACATGTCACACAATCCTATCAGTGTGCATGCTTCTCTATCCACAAGTACATGGTATTAACAAAAAGACTATACCTTACTTTTACTTTCTCAGATTACCCTCTGAGGATACTGCTTTAAGCAGAATACTTCTTACTGGTGGTATTAGTTGATGAGCTTTCATGCAAAGATATGCTTCTTTAATAGGAAGTCTGATGAATAAAGTGACTGAAGGTGAGTTTCAAAGTTTGATCCCAACGAGCTGCTCACTGACTCCCCACAAAATGGGATGGGGGAGAGAATCAGAAACATAAAAATGAGAACACTTCTGGGCTGAGCTAAAGACAGTTTAACAGGTAAGGCAAAAGCAAAGCATGGAATTCACCACTGCCCACAGGCAGGCAGGGGTTCAGACATCTCCAGGACAGCAGGGCTCCATCCCGCGTAACAGTGACTTGGGAAGACAAACATCATCACTTTGAACATCTCTTCCTTCTCGCTTCTTTCCCCAGCTGTATATGTTGAGCATGATGCCACATGGTATGGAATATCCCCCTTGGGATCCCAGTTGGGGTCAGTTGTCCTGGCTGTGTCCCCACAAAATGCAATGTGCACCCCAGCCCACTTGCTGGTGGGGTGGGGTAAGAAGCAGAAAAGGCCTTGACTCTGTGTAAGCACTGCTCAGCAGCAATGAAAACATCTCTGAATTATCAACACTGTTTTCAGCACAAATCCCAAACATAGTAACATACCAGCTACTATGAAAAAACCTAACTCTATCCCAGCCAAAACCAGCACAAAAACGAACACTGAAGGACACAGGGTTTTATAATTTGCAGTGAAAAGCCACTCACTTGTAGGAAAGTAAGAATTCCCCAACTCTTTTGAAACCAACTCAGAAAGCAGTCTTAACTATGAATTGTGAGTAGTACATAGTAAACTAACTCAAAAGATAACATAAAGGTCTTAAATGTTTTCATATACATATATATTCTTTTTATATCTTAGGTGGAATGTGTATACCAAAATTCCCACCTTATAAAATGCATAAATTTATACACATAACAAAAATGAGTACGTAAGAAAAAACTGTTTCCTGCAAGTCCATAGAAAAAAAGTCAGATTACGCACATTTCAGTAATGGTTTCTGGAAGATTTGTTGGGATCTCAGTAAGGCCTTTCCCACGACAGTCCACAATGTTGTTACTACAGGTGCATGCAGCAGGGCAGTGCAAGACACTGCAGGATGGAGCCATAAAGGACTGGTGACCTGCAAAGGAAAACATAACATTTTACACTTACTTGAAAAATTTAAGGCAGAACATCTAAAATAAAGATTGTAGCCTATCAATACTTTCAAATTGCATAATTTAAATACACAATAGTAACATGTTGATACAATACTGAGAGATGAAAGACAAATGCTCAGCTACTGAGCTAGCATTACATAATTTTTCAACTTCTTTAGCAACAGCTATTCAAAACCATCTTGTTAAAGACTGTGTGATCCATTTTTCAGGTATATTTATTGATTTTTTTTAAATTAATGAATGAATTAATTAAGTTTTCAGAACTTTGTGTAGTATTAAAAGTGCATGTCAAGAGAAATGAATGAACCGTTCTACATGAAATGAAGGTGCTCTGCTAGTTACATTGTGTTCTGCAAATACTTATTTGAATATGGTCCCTCAGTTCTGTGTTGCTTACGGACAATTTTGGAGTTATGAAATTTTCATTCTGTCTCATGCAATAATACAATAAAAGCTTTGACACAGCTCTTACTCTCTCTGTTTTAGATCAGCAGACTTCTTCCTCCCACAATGTTACCATTCTTACTAACTCAGGTGGCTAATTTACACGAGTTCCCTCCTGATTTCTTAGTGCTATATGCTAAACTCAGCATTTTTAATTGCATTTAAACATAATCACTTCATTTTTGGGTATGTTTTAGAAAGTAAAAAGCTTATTGTATTTTCCTGCAAATAGACAGATTGCACATTTTTGAATATATTAATGCACTCATTCTTCTCTCAATTTAATGACACGGAATAGCTGTTTTGTAATGATACAGAAAGAAACAGGAACAAGAAAGGCATGATGTCCTCCTTTTCTTTCTTTTTTCATGAAGTTAAAAAAAAGCTAGAGATTGTTTTGAAATTCTCAGGAAAAAATCCCCAACAACTTCTTGGCTATGAAAACACAATTTAATTTAAGATGTCCATCTCAATATTTGATGTCATATATTAATATAGGAAGGGTACACTGATAATGTAAGTTGCAGTCAGTGTTGTCCCTACTTACAACTTCGTATAACAATTGCCCAAGTTTTAAATTGCTGAAAAGATTGATCTTTTGAGGCCAGGTTGGATGGTGCTTTGATAAATCTAGTCTGGTGGAAGGTGTTCCTGTTCATGGTAGGGGAATTGGAACTAGATGACTTTTAAGGTCCCTTCCAAATCAAAACATTCTATGACCATGAGGAAGAATTTTACAATATAAAAATTTGATTTCACATTTATGTATGTGTTACAAAAGTACAAACAGCTGCCAAAACTAATAACACACACCGCTCTTTTAATACTAATAGGGAGGAAATTTTTCACCTACCTTTATTAAACAAAAATACAGTGATCCAGGGAGAAAATATGGTAATTCCCCTTCCTAATAATCAGCATTATAATGACCAAGTTATAAAACTGCTCTTGACACTCAGGCTCTGCAACCATAACATTTACAAATAAGATACACGAAATGATTTTGTTAGGAGCCCTTTCAAATGAACATAAAGGTAGAATTAGGGGCAAGAATACTGTCGGCATTTGCCATATGAAGACGGCAGTGCCTTGCACTGGTGTCAGAGGTTGTTTAATAAGAAACATTGTTCTCTCCATAAAACTCTTTTAAAAACATAGATATTTTGGCATATTTGGCAATATGATTCTGGAGCTTTGCAGAAAATCAACCAGTAGAAGAAACTCTGCTGAACCACTCAAAAGACAGATAGCAATATTGCAACTGGTTTGTAATGTATTTGAAGTAATTTGAAACAGTAGACAAAGTTTACAGAAGATTTTCAGTCTGAGTCTAAAAATATTTAAAAAAGAAAGATAAACTTGCCTTCTTCCTCATCTAGAAGATACAAATAAAGGAAAAAAATTGAATAGAGAAAATGTGATTAGTAATGAACTGTTAGTCATTTCATTATTTCACATCAAAAAATCACCTGATGCATTAAAGTATACCGATAAAATTCAGAAAGTTACTTAGAGATTCAGTGTAGTATTTAAATGGCAGAAAATAACAAGAAAAAGCATGAAACTGAAAAGTTAAAAAAAAAAAAATTGTATTACTAAAGGCTTTATCTTCTCAAATCAGCACAATTTTATTTCATTTCCTGAACCTCTCCCCCATAATTATACTTTTAGAAGGCTATACAATCTATGTGAATGCAGCATTTACACAAAATTTGTAACAACAAAAGCACCCCCACACGAGATACAAATACTAATAAAAATGATCAGGTTTTTTTTTCATAAACACTAACTGGATTATGCAAAAGCCAACAAAAGTCAACATGCAGCACTAGCCATCAGCACGGAGCAGCTGGTAGGTGTGTTTCAAAACAGAGCTCGATGAGCACATCTGTTTCCCTTACCACTGCAGACAAACTCCCGCTTTTGGACCTCGGCTACGTTGTGTCCCCGGAGGTGGGACGGCCCCATGCACTGGGTGTAGAGCCCGACCCGCGGCCGCTGCCGCAGCCAGTCAGACAGCCAGGCCAGGTGGCAGTCACAGTACAGGTTGTTGGAGTGAAGACGACTGCATGGAAAGAGACATGTCCATACCCTTAAATTAGGAAGAACAAATAGAAAAGCAGCCGATTTGCCCAGCCCTCCCTCCAGCAAGTAACTATACCAATTTATTAATAAAATTGTTAATGAGGAATCACTTTTTTACATCTTTCATTGAAAGTTTGAGAGTTACAAGACAATAAAGAAAACTATACAGGCAGGAAAATTACTTTTTGTTTGCAGTCTAATTACTTGGAATAAAAAGAATGCTTCCTAATAAATTAACTTATCTGTAATTGCCTGCCTCTTGTCTAAAAGAAAGTAAATATACAAGAGCTTGAAAGCTGCCGTTGGACTCTTTAGTCCAGACCTGTACAAATAGTGAATAAGACAAAAATGTCTCAAGAAAATTGCCCTAGAGTGATAATACACTGCCAGAAAAAAGAGTTAATAAAAGATTTGGTTTCCAATTAGATATATCTGTAAGTCTGGCCATTATTAGTTTCTATAGAAACAGCCTGAAAGATCCCTTTAACAGGTCATACTCATTTTCTGCTGAACAAGATAGAGTAATAACTCAATATAAAGCACCTTCTTTCACACCTCTTTTCTGATTTCCTCTCTTTTTGTTTAAACACAGAAAGTGGGATTAGCTGCTTTCGGCTACTAGGGACCCACATTCTAAGCAATGCCTGAAATTAAAAGACCAATGGAAGAAAGCGATGGAATTAAGGAAGTTGTCTCTCGGTTGGAGAGGTCTGACACAAGACCATGGCTCCTTGCCAAGTGGCAAAAAGCACTTTGCCATTGATAAAATATCAGACAAATGTATTCGCTAAATTAGGTAAATTGCTCTTCTCTGACTCTTACATTTTCTCAAACTACAGAAAACTATGTCCACAGCTATAAATCAAATCGTTACTCAGAATTATCCATAACAAGGTAATGCCATTCTGATCCTTTTGAGCTGATGTGCTCAATTCTACCTGAGTAACTGGAAAGGAAGTGCAAGAAATTCAGAATGTAGAAAAGGAGTTTAATTAATCCATTACAAAACAAATCTGCAAAGCAACATTAAATGTGTAAATTACATAAACAAAAATATTAACTAGCACTTCCCCCTTCCCATAAATGACTAGAAATTAATGGCAATATATTTCCCTGTATTAATTCTTGGGTGGGTGCTTTGCAAGTATAGATCACAATACATCACAGTCATTCGGTGGCCAGCTGGAGGCAAGAACACTATTGCAAATAAGAACTAGTGCCACTGAAATCAATACAGCTATACAAGCATATTCTGACTGCAAATGGGATGTTACAGCTATAATGCGGGACTCTGTGTGTCCAGTTTAATATGTTTCTAAAATAAGTTTTCAGAAGATTAAATATTCCAACAAAATAAAATGTAAATATTGCTCATTTAATTCACTGTATTTTGTGGTACAGAAGAGAAACTGTATTTGAAGGTTTGAAAGAAGTACAGACATGCATGTTTTCAAGAGTCAGATCTGAAAGAATGGAATTAAATTCTATTATCAAAATCTAGCTGAAGACACCAAAAACCCATGGTAAGCACTATTTAAGAGCTCTTGTATTTGTTCAAGCAAGAAAAGTTACAATTCTCTTATGAAATAAACAGAACCATTAACCTGTGTGAAGTTTCTTTAGTTATGAACAGTATGTTAACTTGGGTGAATAGCTCTACTGATTTCAAAACAGTTGTGGAACATAACGTGTGTAAAATAAACTAGACAGACTTATTGTAAAAGTAGTTCTTTAACAGTAGCAGCTACTCTTGACCTCTGACAAAAAAATGCCATTCATTTTCAATTCCCATTTCACTGGAAAATCTGTTTGAAAGTGAGTCTCAGGATTAAATCTTGATATAATCTGGTTTTGCCACTCAACACAATATACAATTATTTGTAGTTGCTATAAACATACCAAAAAATAATTACAACCTGTCTCACTTGCATATACACTCTTTTCATTGTGCTTTGTTTTAGAAGACTGAAATGTTCCTCTGTGAAAGTCATAACCTCTAAAAATGGGGACCTTATTGTAATTGCTGACACAACTTTAATTATAATAGCACAACCGGATGATGCTGTAATTTTATGTTACAAAGAATGTTGGCAAGCCAGTTTAGTTTAATTAGGTCTGCTAGCAGTACAGTAATAAAAGCATAAAGATTTCCCATTTATCACATCTGACAGTCAATCAAAGATTCTCCCATGTTCCTAAATGAAATGTGACCCATTCAATAGCTCAAAGTAAAACAAATTTTTGACTTTCAAAAAACATGAATTTATTTCTCTATATAGCTGTAACATGTAAAAGAGAATTCCTCCTGCCCTCATCTTTTTTTGGTTAGAAGGTGAAGGTTTTCTGTGACTGAATACAGCACAATTAAGTTTTCACCCATTTGGGAAGAGACCAAGAAACCATTTTCATAGGCTTATTAATCTCATATCCTAAAGGAGTTGATGGAAAAGGATGCAACTGCTCCTTTCTCTCCTGAGCCCCAAGTATGGATTTGGGGTCACTTGTTAGATTTTCTTAGCAGAATTATTTTCCCTAGACACACACACAGACTTCACACTCGTCAACCTCACGATATATCAATATTTTTTAAGTGAGCTTATGCTTGCTTTGCCTATATATGTATTTACAGACCCCTGACAAAACCTAATAGAGGTAAATATAATGTATTGGACTCACAAAAATGGCAGCCAGTTCATGTGGGGCTACTTACAAAGTTCTGAGTTTGGGCATATGGTTGAAACTTGCCACAGACAGTCGAGTGATGTTGTTGTTGTTGAGAGTGCTGTGAAGTCAAGAAGAAGCAAATAACACCTTACAATTACATCATATTTACCACTTTTTTAAAAAAAGGCATAGCTAATGAAAACCATGGTGTACTGTTTTTAGGGATGGATATCAGGAAGAAAGCCCCTTTTAGCTATATTTTTCTTCCCTGTTGATTCCCTAGTAAAATATTACAGTTTTACCATTAATAATCTAAGTAATGTGATGTCCCAGTAGCCGATGATTCACTGAAAAGGAAATTGCACCAATGTTGACAACATCTATGGCATTCAACCTAAGCTTGACATCCTGATGTAAAAAAGAGAGTACTTGGAGAAAATGTCTTCTAGGATGGTTCTAGGGTTCTGATTTCTCTTTCTAGCTTCTAAGAGTACATTTTTTGACAGATTACTACAAGATCTGAATGACTTTTTCCCAAGAATTTTAGGAAAATATTAACTCTGGGCTGCAATTAGGTTTTTATATGGAACAAGTTGCTATAGATGAGCCAGAGCTGCATGAACAATAGGTGAGTTTCTAATGTATGATGGAAGGAGTTAGGAATTATAATACTTTAGCAAACTAATAATTTAAATTTTAGACAAGGTGTCGGGAAATTGAGATAGGAACTAGAAACAAATCTTAGCCAGTTTTTGGCTAGCTCAGACTCGTCATACTCAATGAGCGTAACTTATAAAGATTTGGAAACATTACGAACAAACTTGCAGCAAAATACTGTCTTTAGGTTTCAAATAAAATGCCAACAAGCTAGACTCCAGAACAAGGAAGCAAGGGATAGAGTTTAAAGTTTTGACTTAGAGATTACTCATTTGAACAGAATGGGGAATGAGCTTTATATAACCATAATAGTAATCAATAATAATTTCCACCGAAAAAAGATTTTTCCCTTTTGAAGCAAAAAGTATTTTCCTTTTGTTTTTTAAAGCACAAGGTGTAATTTTTGCCTACTTTAAATAACTTTTTAAGTACTCTCTGATCTTGAAACACAGAAAGGTAAATTCACGGCACCCTGAGCAGGATCAGGCTATATACCTCCACATTAACCAAGCAATTAATTACTGGTGCAATTGCTGCATTTTACCTTTGTGCAATTACTCATTCCATGTCCTAAATCTTTTGTTTGCTGAGCATAAGGGATCCCCCTGTGTGTTTTTAGGGCTACATAAAGAGAGAGGAGAATAATTAAAAAAAAAAAAAAGAAGAAAAAGGAGAATTGTGTCCTTTTTTAAAAACAACAAAAATGAAACAACGAATGGCCAAGTGGGTACATCTACAAAAGGTGTCTTAATGAAAAAATGACAGTCAGTAAATCTTGGCAGAATTTTCTTTCAATGTCCATGTGGTAAATGATGGTTTCCACAGTCCTTCCTGCATAACTTCTTACAAAATTTTAAAATCCTATCTTTTCAATGAAGGGAAGCTGTTAAGAGAAGGTATGTCTACAAATGTTTTAATTTTTAATTTCATGTGTTTGATATTTGCCTTGGTATTTTGTATATTCAAGATATCAGTTTATTTTGCAAGGGTAAAAAAAATTTGATACAGGAATAGATGTAAGGGATACATAAGGAATTAAGTAATTTTTATGGCTATTTCTATCTATTTATCAAAATGCTTGATTCCATTAGAGACATGTAATTAAAAAAGTTGGCTCAATACTTTTACCTAAGTGTTACATACTACAGCAAATGTTGTGATGACTGACTTTTTTCCATTTATTAGACACTTTAATGTTTTTATATCATGACAGCAGTACATATTTTCCCCACAGTGTTTCTCGAATACAGCTGATTTTCCATTAAAAAAAAAAAAACCACAAAGGAAAGCTAACATTTCACTGAAATTCACACGGAGGACTATACTTCTAGTTGCTTTTGTCTTTCAGGTTATTTTGCATCTTTAACACTGACAGCCTGAAAAATTTTACAATTATTTAATCAATATATAAGACACACTACTTCGGTAAGCAATTCAAACTGTCCCTAACCAGGATTACGACCTATTTAAAAGCATTGCCATGCATTTGAATTTTGAAGTAATATACACTTTCTGCGCTTAGATGGAATAATTAACTCCAAACAAAAACAACATACAGAGTCTTATTTGCTACTCAGTGCATATACAGACAGTATGCTCTGATCTACACATCATCTTTAAGCTATATTGGAAAGAAGCTCAACTGGATAAAAATCTTCGGTACTGTTAGAAATATCTACCTTAATTTTATTTTTAAAAAAATTAATCACTACATAATTTTTTTATTACATAACATATTTTAAGATAGCAAAAATTCAGTTGAATATTTGAACAATGTTTACATACTATGTATATTCATTCACAAAAGTCTATCTATCTACTTTTCAGCAGACTGTTATTTTAGAAGTTTTTTTCTCTTTGGCACTCCTTGAAATCAATTTATAAATTTTAAATTTTTCAATTGGCAAGGATGACTTTTTTTTGAACACTAAAATTCCAAGCATTAAAAAATGCAAAAAACCTTTGGTCTCTTTTTTTCTAAATAAACAGTTAACAATTGCACTTGTAAAGAAAGGCTCGTATTAAAAATAAAACCATAATAAGCAGATTAAGCAATCACTGGAAAAATTATTCTGTCACATACACGTGTTCCAAAGACAAAAGTCTCAGGTTTACTGACAGACAACCAACAATTCATCAACTTAACAATTAGATGTAGTATTGAACCCACACAGTACATTTTGCATGGTTTATACCAGAAAGTTAACAATAAGATTGTTATTCTATGATTGCAAAGTAAAAGAAAAAAAATTCAATTCAGTTGTCATTTTTATTCATTCATAAGTAAGACCAACTTGTGCTTAATAATAAAAAACTTTACCATCAGCTGCTCACATACTCTTTAGTTTCTTGGACATGCAGGCACTGCCTAATGCCAGAGAAGCTTCTTTACTCCAGAATATTTTTTATAAAAACTCCAAACACAACAAAACCTGCTCCCTCACCCTCCTCAAATTGCAATTTTCCGAGTGTGATTCAAATTAACATGGAGTACCTCGCTGATATACATATTCTTTCACTTCTCTTAATGTAGAAAATCCAGAAAAAATGTGTCATTTTGACTGACAGAGCAAATATTTCAGGAGTGTGTCCTGTGCCTCGAATCTTAGGGAACTGAGGCACTTTGCTCATTATAGTAACTATTTTCCGATCAGAGGTCACTGATGGTAATTTTGCAAACTTTAACCTCACTGATGGACACTTTGAGACAGTGAGAAAAAGTATGCAAAGGAGTATTGCAATAATAACCTTCTGTGATACAAAAAAAAAATATATATTTTTTTCTACACATATGTACGTATTTATGCACATAAAACTTAAAATGTTTCGGAAAAGAGCTATCACCATGCACATGCTAAAGATCTTAACATACGGAAGTGGTGTTTGATGGAAAGTGCCTCTTTAAAAACACCTAGATTGTCAAATACATATAGCATATTGTTCCTTTAATAGAGTCTGAAAGATCAAATTGATGTCAGAATACACAACAAAAGCAGTCCTGAAAATGTGCATAACATCAACAATGATGGATAATTTACAAAATTAATTGGGTTTATTAATACTGCAGCCCTCCCCCCTTTTAAGATGAAATATATTATTTTCTCACGGTATCTGCAAATGGCTTTTTTTTTAATTATACTTAATGGCTGTCTTGCAGAGTAAAGGCGTATCTCTGCCTCTCCCCATCTTTTTACCATTTTATAGCACATCACAGTGGATTATTTTAAGACATCTTTTCACTAGACCATCCTGACACCAGGCTGCAGCTCACAGATAAGCTTCTATATTAGTACTCCCCAGATGCTGAGCTCTTGCTATAAGTAAGAGATACAAGGAATACTTACAGCACTTCCAGGTCACGCAGAGCCCTAAATGCCCCATCTTCAATACAGCTGATCTGGTTGTAATCCAGTTGCCTGTTAAACAGATTAGGAAGGCATTTGTAAGAGAGAGGTGTGTTGGCAAGGCGAGGTGCAAGGGAAGCCTCCTGAAGGACCGGCAGAGCTAGGCCACGCGAACTGAATGGCTCTGGCCATCCCTCCTGGCCGCTCGAGGCTGTCGCACAGCGCGCTGGCCTGCACACTGCCACAGAAATCCCTTTTTGTTCTCAACTGTCTGCGCAAAACAGCAGCGCTGGGAAAGCTCCAGTAAATAATAACTGCACCTTATATTAAATGCCAAAGGAATGCAATTTCATTACATCAAGAAAAGCTATCCATTAAAAGCTCTCAGCGTCATCTTGCTGAAACAATTTCATTAAGGTAAAGGACAGTAAATCACTTAATGTCACACGCATCCCCTCGGTGACCTAACAGAATCCATTTATCAGAGCAGCCCAGCTGCATGTTAATTCTGCCCGTCACGGCAGGGACCGGGGAGAGACACCACTTTTAGGGGTCTCCCTGCATGCGTGCATGCAAGACTGGGTGGGAGGTGTTACCCTCATGTGTGTGTGGGGATTTAGAATAATTACCTTCTAGAATACGTCTCTATGTAGAAATAACAGTGTCCAAGGCATTTACAGACTTGTTTACTTATCTCCTTTAGTTCTGCTCCAAATGAAAGTAGTGTTTCTGCTGTAACCTTCCGTATCTGGTTTTCTGTGTACTTTGTACTCTCTGCAATTATATGCAGAGTATGTTGTAATGGAACACTTGAATTCTAGACATAAAACTCAGCAATCCACCCTATACATTATTAATCCTTAAGTATTAAGTTATGAAAAATTTAGATTCATTTCTCTGAAGAATATTATTACCTTTTCCATTCAAAACATTCATACATCACATACAACCCAATTAAAAATGTCTGCTTAGATTAACAACCATGCAAATACAAAATCATACTTTCTCTATTGAGAAAAGCTTTCCCTATAAATATTGCAATGTCTTATGCATTTCAGTGAATCACTTGCAAAGCAAAGATGGTAAAACCTCACTTTAAACAACATCTCCAAGCTGTTAGCCTGTCAGCGTCAAATAATATATATGAGTAAATGTGTGTGAACAATACTAAGAAAATGAACAAAATACAAATGAACTCTGCCCCTCTGTCTTCAACTATATATTAGCTAGCAGGGCTATTGATGCTTTTACTAAAGCATTTTCTGTGATTCTTTTGAGTCTATGATAACATTTTACTTTATTAATAAATTATTACACCCACTGCTGAATGTAATGTCCCAACTTCTATAAAGTTCTTCTAGTTTCATCAGTATTTTTCATCTGAATTACTACTACATGGGACAGTATTGTTGTAACTGTAACAGTGCCTCTGTGTCTGTGTACGGAAAGCTAAATGCAAACTATCAGTTTCTGAATATGATCTTTAATCATTTTGGTGCAATGTTACAGTACCAGTGCTGCAGTGTTGGAATATTTAAGCCTTCAATTTTTACTAATGAATTTCATTTAACAATTAAGCTAATAGCCTTTTTATTTTAAAGAGGTAAAATATATACACAGTACAATTATCTAACCCCTCGAACAATTTATCAAAGCTATTTAAATTAGTACAATGGCATGAAATGTTACCCTTGACACAATACAAAAGAGAAATTGTTTCCAGACAAATTGGAAAAATCTTTTAATGCCATCAAATTTGCCTAATGCAGTCTGCAGGTTAATCTGTAAAAGGGTGAGCTGTATGTTTGCCCATATCTTATTATCCTTAGCTGTCAATGTATAAATCACTGCTGACACAGCTTCTTCTAAATCATCCATATTATACACAAAGGAAAATCTTTTAACAGCAGAGAAAGCACTTGAGCAAATCTTGTCCTACACAAACTGAAAGGCAGATTTCTTCCACTAGAATGGCAGCAGTTGTGGTACACCCAAAAACTTTTGGACTTCTTCCTTTAATGAATCACCATGATCACTACCTTAGTGAAGGGTGAGTTGTTTGCATTTAAACCTTCTTACCAGAAAGATTACTGCGTTTGTTCTGAACTAATGAGTCAGTTTATTTTTGAGGAAGGGAATTTTGCAGATGGAAGAGAAGAAATATTTCTGAGTTTTAAAAATGACTGTCTGAAAGATAGTACTGTTTTTATGTTTTAGATTACCTTCCATCAGTTACAACCATGATATAAAATGATTAGACACACACCATGAAGAACTATTGGTGTGGGTGTATATATATATATATATATATATGAAAGTTATGAAAGTGACATGACTTTGAAGACTGTGTGCCTGGCTTGAATAGCAATTTATGGTAGAAGTAAAAAGGTACATACTTTTCTATTTTAAGTTATATTTTATAATTTGTTTTAAGCATAATGGCTTTCAAAAGCATATCTAAACATCTACAATACCATAATGAAACCTTTCTCACCACTGAGTTATTGAGTATACCAATAACACTAACCCCATTTTGGAAAGCTTTTCTTTTCCCTCAAGAACTGCTTTTCTTCTTTTCAAATCATTAGAACACTCTGAGAACAGAAGCTGACTAGACATGGACCAGCAGCTCTGGCCCATTCTCATCCTTCCCCTCTCTCCAGTATTTTCCATCATCTTCCCACCTGCCCCATCTCCGTTTTGGGTCTTTTCTATGTGGGACCTCTCCATACTTTTGTAAAGTTGCTGTTCCTTTCAGTCTCCAACATTAACAAAGCAGCTTCAGCAGTGCCATTCCTCTGAAGCTCATAAAACACAAAACAACTTTCACATTTAGAATATTTCCATCATCGCAGAGAATTGGAAAATACGGATTTTGCACCCATATGTGCAGCATTACCTGGGTATTTCATATCTTTACTAATCTACTGCTACTTAAAATGTTAATGTTTATGTGAGTTCAGCAATAAGAACTAGTAAGAACTACATAAAAAGCATTCAACTAATTAATAAAATGTCTGCTTTAAAACGTTTTTCATTTATTGCTCTTGCTGATATATCTTACACTGTAGAAACATGTTGTTAACTTACATTTTCTTCCTTTTTAGCAAATATTGTCTTCTAGAGAATGACAAATAAATATCTTAAAATACACTTTGTGATTCCCACAAGAAGCACATTTAATGACTAAGAAAACATGTTGCATACATTTAAAAACTATTACCCTCATTCTGAAAAAAACTGTCAACTGACTCTTGACAGAGAAAACCTTCTTTACTCATTCCTACAGACTGTCAAAAACTGTGACAATTTCAAACAATCTGTCTGCTTTACTCTCCTGTTCTTCACAGGTGATCACACACATGGTGATCCCGTGCTAGAGGTACTCTTCAGCTTTACCTTCTTCTCCTTTGTTCAGAACTAATTACGGTCTCAGCTTAATGATAAACTCTGTTTAAGAAGTAACAGAAGAGCTCAGATCCCTGCGATAGCTTTCTCCCTAGAAAATATTTAGAAAATGTTTCAGCACATTGTATGCTGGATTTCATATAAGTAAAGTTTTTCCTTGAGTGCACAATATTTACCACTGCAATACAATTTTTGGAAGCAGTCACTGTTATTAATGTTTCCTTGTATTTTTTACAATGAAACTGAGTGAAGTTTATTTCCTACTTTCCTTCTTAATTCAGGATGAACCAATAATTTTAGAGGAATTAGTTGAGAAACATGTAACAAATTAATGCAAGAATCTATTCTACGTTTTTATGAAACTTCAAAGAACTGCTTGTTTCCCATGACTATTACTTTTTATTGTGCTTATTCTTTCATTTGGCAGTCAAGTGTGGGGTTTTTTTTCTTGCTCTTTATTTTGCTAATTCAGTTAATTTTGGTCTTTACTAAATTTTCCCTATAGAACATTTCAAATTAATATTTTTTCCTAATATACATTATATAGAAAATTATTAACCTTTTCCTTTTATCTCAAATCTAACAAGCAAGACTTGCAATACATCCAAGTAAAGTATACTTACTGAATAAACTAGAAAAAAAGGGAGAACTGATTAATTGCTCAGTTCCCTCAAAATTATCTAGCACTCTACTTGGTTAAATCAGAAGTATCTTACAGGAGGAAAATCAAATTTAAAAAAAAAGTAAAAATGCAACAGAACAATGCCATCAAAAGGAGAATGTACACAATATGAACAAAATGAACAATATCTTATGTGATGCAAAGATACTATCACATCAGTAAGAAATAATTTATTTAATGAAATAATAAAAATAAAACTTTAAAAATAGTATTGAAATGGTATTTATTTAAACAGTCAGAAAGAGCAACTTTTTTTCCCCCAAAGGTCACAAAGTCACCAACCTGTTTGGTAACAAGAACTTTAGAAGGCACTAGAAAAGTGTATCTATTCTTTTCCTTCATGCCTTCAGTGCTATTTTTGATTTTAATAAAACTCTTAAGCATACACAGAATACATTTCTGTAACATCCTGTGAAAATCCTTCTCGATGTGTACCTGAAACACAGGTGGCTGAACAGATTAGCAGTCCAATTGAGATTCCCGGTATGCACAAGCAGGAGAAATAATGAATTCTAAATTATTAAAGCATGTCTTAGACAAGCAATGCATTCAGATCAGTACTTGCACAGATGAGTAAAGAAATATACTTCCAGTCACAGTGGAATTTTGTGCATGATCTGAGAAGAAATCAGTAACTAGAACATTTTCAGCAGGACTCTCTTTTAAAACTGCTAATAATTGCACTTAAAAAAAAGTCCAATCATTCCCCCCCCAAAATTAATACAAAATTCATTTATGTCTTTAGTGGCAACGTCCGTTTTAAATCTTTCACAATCAGCATAAAAGAGGCATCACCAAGAAGTATCAGTGAAGGTTTGGGACAAAGGTTAGTATAATGAGAAGGACTTTGATTGCATTCTGGTGACTGTCTCTCTCCACTAATTCTTCATTTTCCCAGGCAATTTAATCTGTGAAGCTACTACACTGCCCTGCAGCCTTTATTCCTGGTGAGACAGCTACAGTCCACCCTGGGGAAAAATGGAACCAAATGAACACAAAGAAGAGAGCAGTTGAAAGTAAGTGCCCAGAGCATGACAAGAAAAACAGGGAAGAAGATCTTTGCAAAAGTTATGCAAAAGTTATGATGAAAATGTTCCTTGTTATTTTTTGTATAATTTGAGTTTGCACATATTTATCATCACAATTCTGCTGTGAAGTTGGTATATTCCTTTCCATCCTCTGCCAAGTATTGATTACACAGAGGGAGAGGAAACTAAAATCTTAGAAAATTTTACACACCTGAAATGCAAAAGTCATAATGCCAAAATCTACTAAAAAAGAGAGCATAGCACTATTATTCTTTCAGTGATGCTTTACATTTGTTTGTAATCCTGTTATTTTTCTTCCTACTAAACAGATTCAAAAAATAACCTACTCAAAATCTGAACAACCAACACATTTTCTTACCATCTTAAACACAAACAAAATTCCAGAGCTTGGGAAGATTTTAAACATCTTTCACATCCAGTGTGAGTACTATAACATCAGGGAAGGTTACAAAACCATTGTAAACATGTATATTGAAAAATGTTTGTGTTTAATTTCTATTTACTTTTAAAAAACAGTGGGTGCCACTGTGTTCTCTGAAGAATATAACTTCTTGGTGAATGCTTCTTTCCCCGAAAAAGTAAAAAGTTAGGAGTAACTTTCAGAATTGTATTTCCAGAATTTGCACCCTAATTACTGTCAAATGCCAGGTCAGTAGTTACACTAAAAGTGTATTACTCTTCAAGTCATTCAAGAACAATTTCTTGAACAAAACAATTGAGACTTTGACACACAGCAGCTATTTTTTTCCTACATTTAAACTGCCAAAATACTGGATACTGGGTTTCTACTCTGGGAAATGGCTACAAAATAAGCTTCCCCTCATTTTTTGTTACTTCTACTGAGGAATTTAATTCATTACAAACAATTTGGCTGCATTGGTGAGAGTGAAGCCAAGGATGCTGTTCGGCATTTGTGAGATGACATCTGAGTTTGTGAGATGGCATCTGGTGTTAGACTCCTCAGCAGAAGACAGAGACCGAGTTCAAACAAGGCCACCAACATGAGAGGCTTGAAGCAGGGACAGTCTGCAAGAACTGCATTTGTTCAGCCTTAAGAGACAGGGCAAAGAGGGGAACTTATTGCGCCTACAACCACCCCAAGAGAGAGCCACATTCTTCTCGGTTATGAGAGGCATAACAAGCTGGAAAATAGGTAGTTACAATTAGATGCAAAGTAGATTTGTGAGGCCTGAAGGTTTCTCAGGGTTTTTTTCTTCTTTTTACTATGAAGGTGTGGCAGGTTGCTTCGGTTCTCAATTCTCACAATGTCTTGCCCATTTTGCTTTTCTCTTCTACAGAACTTATACTTTGAGCATTATTAAGATGTCCAGAAAGAAAATATCATGGAGGCATTTTATGGAAACTAGACAACTTCTGAGAAAATCAAGAGGACTCCAGAGCTCACATAATAGCAGAAGATCATAGTGGTATCATTAACCTTAAAGGAACCAATTTCCTTTAGATTATTTGAGTGAACATCTTTGCTCTGCAAAGACTAGACGTATACAATAAGACATTTTCCAAAATATATGGAAAGTATTTGGAGGAAATGAGAGAATGTTGAGTTTCTATTCAGGAGCATAAGATTTGCTATCAGGTCAAGGTCTGTGAAATTTGTTAATCATCTTTGAAACGGCTTAGTAGAGCTACTGTATGGGATGGTTATCCGTTGTTCCATGTTAAAAAACCCACAAAATCAAACAAAAACCAAAATGGTCATTAATTTATATTGAAGTTGATAAAATTACTGCTGTTATACAAAGCAAATCTTGGATTTACAACATGTTCTAATACAGATTTCTTTACTCTTTGTACCTTCACTCATCTCTTACATGAGTTTGGAAGAGATTAAACATCTTTAACAATCTGGGCAATTACAGAAGAAAGGCCAAAACTAGAACTAATATTGAATTCTGTTTATGACAATTCTTGATAAGTATATATATGTATTTGATTCCTGCACCTTAAGTTAAACACCTTCATAGACTCATAAAATCATTTAGGTTGGAAAAGACCTGTAAGACCATCGAGTCCAACTGTAAACGTGACACTGCCAAGTCCACCACTCAGCCATGTCTCTAAGTGCCACATCTACATATTTTTTAAATATCTCCAGTGAGTGATGGTGACTCATCATCTTCTCAGGGCGGTCTGTTGTAATGCTAGACAACCCTTCTGGTGAAGAAATTTTTCTAATATGCAATCTTAACTCACCTCTGGTGCCACTTGAGGCCATTTCCTCTCATTCCTTCACTTGTTACTTGTGAAGGAGACTGACACTCACATGGCTACAACTTGCTTTCAGGTAGTTCAATTCCTTTGGTTGCAAAGTGATACTTTCTCTACCTATAACTTATGAACTGTCTCTTTATTTTTCCTGAACAATTAAATAAAACTGATAAAATTTTTGCCATCACCCTTCTTCTCTAAGTGTAATGTCCAAAGCTAGATGGGAGGCTGGGGTTTTTATGTCCCTGCCCAAGATTCTGGAAAGGCACAATGGCCTGATCCAGTTACATAAGTGCTGCACTAGAATTCACCCAACTCACACTG
>WEIV01023863.1:0-14821 GCA_013390005.1 Calyptomena viridis
CTGCCCCCCATCCCCAGGTGAAAGCCAGCTGCATGGGTGGATTGTTCCTACAGGAATCTTAAATTAAAAAAAATATAAATAAATAAAAAATAAGGCAGAGTTCCAAATCCTGCATTTCAATCTCAACGACACCATGCAACACTACAGTCTTGAGGTAGAGTGTCTGGAGAGAAAATGGCTGGGAGTGTTGTTTGACACCTGGTTGAACATGAAACAGTAGTGTGCCTAGATGGCCAGGAAGGCCAATGACATCCTGGCTTGTATCAAAAAATCAAAAATAGTGCAGCCAGTAGGACCAGGGAAGTGATTGTCCCTCTCTACTCATCACTGGTGAGTCCACACCTCAAATACTATGTTTAGTTTTGAGTCTCTCACTACAAAAGGGAAATACTGCATTGGATTTTATTTGTCTTGGTGAATAGATGCCTGTAACGAGAGGTAGAAACTGGATGACTGCGGCAGTGAATACCTGTCAGAATTGCAGATCTCTAGCTATAAGCAATACTTAGAAGAAAAGAAGTACATCAGTTCCTTATGCCTGCTTCTGAAATTCCCTACGCTTTTTTGCCAGACTTATATACAGATCAGTGATTGAATGGAAGCTTGCTTTCTACTGGACTCACCCTGAAGGTGAAATAGTTACAGATATAATTTTTTCTGGAGTTTCGAAAAAGTCAGCAACAATGAATCACTGACTGTTTCCTTTAAATCTTTTCCTCCTGTTTAGGAACTAGGGAAAATGCTAGCTAGAATAGGGATAACAACTGGAATAAAATATACTCAAAATATACGCAAAATGTGGAAGTTACAGTTAGATAGAAAAAGTCAAGACAGAAAACAAGAATCAGAAGCAAACCAGTAAGGATAAGCTCCCTGAGAAGCTGCTTCCAAGATGTGGAGAAATTAGGGCCAAAGACCTGTGTTCAAGATACACCTATACACCTAGATTTTCTATTATGTAAGAACAAATTAACTGAAACGAGAAAATAAATTTCAAAGGTTACATGTCATCGGCAAGACAACCAAGCTTCTGCTTACTAAATAGACTGACACCTTTCTTTTTCTTAAAATGGTTTTTATTCACATTGCTATCACAAAATCTCTAAAATGTGAATCGTATAACTTGTTTGCAGTCTTAACAGCCCCTTTTCAACATGTGTGCTTCTGATGCCATCCACAGGAGTTCAATAAATCTGTTCTAGCCACCCATGTATGTTTAAGGTCTCAGTGTTGTATTAGTATACTACTGTATCTCAGTAAAATAAGTGATTCTTGCTTTACTAATAGCAAAACAACAAAGGGAATTATTTACATGGGACCCATCTGTGGAAGAGATGATGAAGGTATTCTTGATAACTAATTGCATATCAGTTCTTGAGTTATAAGGAAAAAATGGACCAAACTCTTGACAAGAAATTTGTCAAAAAAAAAACCCCAGCATTTTTAATTGAAATCAAAATAGGGAAACCCTTCAATAAAACCAGTAAAAACGTACTTTCACTAGGTCAGGTACATAGACAGCTTGGTGTATGACCCTGCAATGAGAAGTATGGCACAGCCTTCATTCTGAGCTGTGGTTTCTGAAAATGTAATCATTAGAATAAATGTGGTATTTGAAATAACTACTCCACTTCTTGGAACACATACAAAAAGATCTGAGTAGTTATTTTCAGGCATGAACAACAGGAAATATCGATATGGTAAACCACTACACTCTGTAAAAGCAATCTTTGGTGTGTGCAAAACAAAGGAAAAAAAAGGATGCTTAGTCCAATTAATTTAAAAGACAGAACTCTGGCAAATATTATTGTTTAGATCTCACTTCTTTCCATGTGTGGAATTCTGACAAGTTAAATCTTCTGTGAAGCATTGACCGTCACCAAGTAAAGAATTTTCACAGCTGCAGAACATTGAGTATTGCAAATTACAGGAGCTTAAATATAAAAACAAAAGCAAAAGTTGTGATGACTGATATAGCAATAACTGCAAGGACTATTATATTTTGTGGAGGAAGCAAACTACTAGAGACTTGGTAAAGATTATAACAAAAAATAAGACAAAATATATGGCATTTCCCATTGTTTTTTTCAGTAATATATGCAATAGAAAAATATTTGTAGAATGTATATAAAACGCTCATGCACACACACAGCTGAGGGCATAAACTACTTTCTGTTACAGTAATGTTAAAAAAAAAAAAGAAAAGAACTGTCATAAATTGGATAAAATTAAAATTATATAAGCCCAATTAATTTGTTCTGCTTTTGGCAGGTTCCAGTTTGGGCAGTCCTGTGGTAGTTATACAAAATAAATATGCATTTCTTTCAGTAGAATTTAAGAGTCACTGAAAAATTGTTATTAAAATTAAAGACATCCCAAACTTTTATAGGCATTTCTTGTGGTATTCATACTCACAGTTTTCTTGGCTTTCAAGAAAAAGTTATGCCAAATGGATATAAAAGATATTGCCTTGAGACAAAAGATTTGAAAAACACTTTTACTTCAATGAACGTCTTTTGGACATCTAGTTAGAACCCACAATACATTTGGGAGTACCTTATCCATGCATCAAATTATGCCTACTTCATTTGTGTCTTTGACAACCAAGGGTCACAAATACCTTATAATAACAGACTTTTTAGTGCCGAAATAGCCCAGCCTCACAGACATTTTATTCAACCATCTTTCATGCCCAGTCTAAACACATTCCAATCCAATAAATCAGCAGACCCTAGAGTTTGATTCCCTTAGTATCCAATCAACAAAAAATAAATGCCTTTTTAAATGTGCAAGACAAATTTTTCCTGCTCCCACTTCCATTTTTGTCTACCAGCAAATCCTCTCAGTACCCCAGTGCCCTATGACTTCACCAGTAAAAGCTGACATAATGGTCAGCAGAATGGGTGGATATTTGAAAAAATAGATTTAACCCATGCAATTATAGAAGTTATTGTAGGAACATTCCATAATAATTTTTATGAGATCGTCAGTAAAACAAAAAAAGACATACAGAATATGAATATCCTTCTTCTTTGATAACTCCTGCTTTTCATGCTGACGCACCATGTACCAAGCTAAGAGGGATTTGTCTTCAAGATAAGATGGGTGGCATCCACAACATTTCAAAGTACCAATTTTTTTGGAACTGATGAAAGCTTACAATTCCTTCTCTAGTTTTAACTGACATTCTGTTCATTTTAATTTGGTAATTCTCACTCAATTTTAACTATATAGAAGTGGTGCTGCAGGTAAGTGCAACTATTTTGGATAGAAAAAGAACATTCTCAGTGACGCCACGTTAAGGCTGAATGATGCTTAATTTGGAGCTATCACTGCATTATCCACAGTTATGATTCAGCAAGTCTGAAAGGAATATTTCTGTACTCCATTTCCTTCCATTGCTCTTTCCTCTCTACCCTCTGTAATCTGTTCACAAATTGGACAGTTTGCAAAAGCCATCTGCAAACAGAAAACCAATCTCACTTATGTTCATACCTTGAGAAGTATCAGAGAATGATGAGAAGTTACTCATCTCATGCCCTGTTTTCTCTTCAGATACTAATATCTCAGGTCTTGAGATGATGAATCTGCCTTTTACAAGCTGTCATTTTCTACTGAGTGCTGAGGATTTATCTGTGAGCTCTAACATGAAAGATGCTGTGAATCGTGGATATTTGTTCATTCACTGATTGTAGATATCAGCTGCATATGCTTCTTGACAGGGGGGCTTCTTAAAATCTGAAGAAAATTAGTCATAAAAGCAAAACACTACACTGTTACCAGTAATGAAAGAAAAGAAAATTGTAAAACACATATGTATTGAGAAAGCAAAATTGAACAATCCACTTAATAAAAAATTATGTATGTGTAGTATAAACTGTGAGTGTCCGAGTTCTCATGTCTGTTACACTCAAACTTGTGTTACTGAGAAGTAATTAGGATTAAGTGTGTGTGTGTGTGTGTATGTGTATGTGTTTTGTGTGTTTCTACATCATCTTTGCAAGGTTAGGGACAGGAATTATTCTCCTTTAGAGGTAGGAACAGAGGTGTATAGAGATTCGTGTGAAAGAAAGAGAGAGAGAAATGTTGAAAATCCATCTTGAAACACCAGGAATGCTAAGGATTTCTCCAAATCAGATTACACCTTCTCAAGCCAGGTGCTGAAAAAAAAATCTGTGGGGTGTATGGTAACCCCCTATGATTTACATAATCTGTTTATGTTATGGGAAAGCATTGCTACAGGCATGTAATAATTCTCTCTTTCACGAGAAGAAAACGACAATTTTAACAATTAAATCAATCTCTCTTTTCTAAGTTCTTCACATAAAAGCTTTAACATACCTACAAATGAGGATGGAATTTTACAGATAAGATTCACCTTCAGAAGTCTCCCACGCTGGGTTGATTCGCTGATACAGCTATACAGGTTAACGTTTTCTAATCTAGACAAAGCATTCAGCTACAGTGTGCTCTGCCTGTTGATGCACTGCATCTGGGAGAGCAGGGAAAGAATACTTAGTTCTTCTAAGTGAATATAGGAAGGAACAGCCAAACAGAAAAATCTGCAGAGAAAATTTCAGTTTTATTATTTTAATGGCTTCATGTTTACAGGCTAATATCTGAACATTTTCATGACTACAGGTTTAAAGAAAGTGTCTTAATCTTATTACATTGCAGGTATTTTATGTCTTTCAGATACAGGAGTGCATGTGAAAAAAACAGTCCAAGGAATTCTCCGCAATGCAGTTTTACATAAGGGCCTGTAGGAGCAGGCAGAATGTTATTAGACCATAAAAGCACATCAGGCTGATTTATGGTTTCTGATCAAGGTTTCTGTGAAAATTACTCTGCATCAACAGCTCAAGGTGACTGCTACCATTAATGTGTGGAAAATAAATGAGGTGGGGAGACTGATATCAGAGGAAGTCAAAGGAAGCGCTAAGCCAGTTTATATAGCACAGGATTCCCATTTTGTTTTACAGTGCATAGAAGGCTGTCATCAAAATGATTGCTTTGGGGCAGAAAAAGCAATTCTTGATAATTAGATCTTATGGCAGGCTTTCTTACATCTGGTATATAAGAACCATCAGGTATGATACCTTGCCACTATACGTCACCATCTCCTCTGTCCTGTAAACATTCTTAGGATGCAGAAAATTAATAATGTGTCTTTTTTCTCTGAAGTTATTTTCCAGGAGAAATAAAATTCTAAACATGGTTTTACAGGAGTCTTAGTGACTAGGACTATTTTACACATGGTCTGATAGCAATTTAAATTTTGACCGGTATTACAGTAAAACCCCAACATCTTTTCCACAGTTCAATGTCCTTGTATTACATGCTGTTTCATTCATTAGTGCTGGATTTTTTATTCCATTTTTATTTTTTATTGAAAAAATAAAGCTATATTGCCTATTTAAATACAAATGCATAGCATATTTTTCAAAATGTAATATATTGTATCTCTTCTAATGCATCACAGGTATTCTTTACATATAATTTATTTTTATTAAAGATACACACATCTACATAAAGCCAATTCAAATTTTCTTTATTTTTTATTGTTTAAAATTGTCTGGATATTATTGCTGTTGTTGTTTTAGTTGTTGTTATATTTTCAGCATATTATCCAAGATATGTAAAGGAAATAATAATGAAATTAAATTCATCCATGGTACGTATTTTAGTGAAAGTACTAAACTGTGAATCCCAGATAATAATGCAGTCTGCTTCAATATAATTTTTTAAACCATTCTCTAATACTTTATTTCTAGATTCTAAAATGTCATATGCAGAATCATTTTGCACATTTGCAGAACCTTGGGGCAACTCACACAGCTGGCTATAGAAACTGACCTTATGGGCATACAGAGTGTGCTTTCAAAGCAGTGTATGAAACAAAGACATCCATATCTTGGGGAAGGGCAGGGTCAGAGTTTTGATTTTCAGGATATGATGACATAACAACTGCATATTATTTTAAAAAATGGACTCTTGATTCCTAAACCAAATCTCTTTCAAGTCACCATCAGAATAAGATGTGGCGTATTTTTAGTGCATAGTACTAATTTTTTATGGATTTTAAAGCAGGTGGTTTGCTATTACTATTAGTAAGAAGATTACAAACTGAAAAAAAAAAATTTTAACTATTTGTATTCTTCACATGTACCCTGAGACAAAAAGGACTCTTGTTTATGCGCAAGGGTGATTAGCTTGTACTGTTAATAGGATGGATTTCCTGGTACTTAATTGAAAGCAGGTGGATAATTAAAACCAATGTGTAGCTAATCAAGAGCCAGATATCAGGTGATCATTAGGACATGCCTGATTCTATTCAGCATAAAAACATAACTTTCAAGCCTTTTTGCTTTGGAGTCTAATGTAAAAGGGGTGAGAAATGCTGGTTTCTGAGGAGACAATGAGAGTATCATTTTATAGATACTAAAAATTGCTGTAACAACCTCTCCCTACCTGAGCCTTCTTTGCTTAGTAGTATCTTGTGATTTTGGTTTGTGAGGTTTGCTGGTCAATGTTAAGGATGTTTTTTCTTGAGATAGGTTCAGATTTCTATTAATGCTTGTCTCTTGCCTGCCCTTGCTGTTCTGCAATGTGTATTCTTAATGTTCATACACTAGAAAATGTTAGTCTAAATCTGCAGAATTGTAACAGTTTAATTAAATGTGATGTTGATCTTCAAATAGCTTTCCATACCATCCATACCAAAATCTTGGTAACATCTGAAACTCTCAGGAAAGCGTGGTAGAACAGAGAGAAGAAAGGATAGCTGTGTACAACAGCGTATAAGTAATTACTAGTTTTCCCATACTACAATTTAGAGTTGCGTTTTACTTTTGATAGCATGACCATGCTGAGCATTATGGTGCCTAAATCTTGATGGTAAGTAGAACCTGTTGTATGTCAGTTACTTTTCTCTTCCAACCCTTCATGCTAGGGGGAGGATACATGATAATATTGGAATCATAGAGCTGATTCCAATTGGATGAAATTTATGAAGTCCAGGTGCTGGTCTCTGCACTTTGGTCACAATAACCCCATGCAGAGCTATGAGTTGGAGACAAAGTGGCTGGAGAATGGTCAGGCAGATAGGAACTTGGGAGTACTGGTAGATAGAAAACTTAATATGAGCCAGCAGTATGCCCACGTGGCCAAAAAGGCCAATGGCATTCTGGCCTGCATCAGGAATAGTGTGGCCAGCAGGACTAGGGAAGTTATCCTTCCCCTGTACTTGGCACTAGCAAGGCAACACCTTGAGTACTGTGTCCAGCTCTATGCCCCTCAGTTTAGGAAAGATGTCGGGATACTTGAGTGTGTCCAGAGAAGAGCGACAAGGATGGTGAAGGGGCTGGAGCACAAGCCCTGTGGGGAGAGGTTGAGGGAGCTGGGGTTGTTTAGCCTGGAGAACAGGAGGCTCAGGGTACACCTTATTGCTCTCTACAACTCCCTGAAAGGGGGTCGTAGTCTGGTGGGGGTTGGTCTCTTTTCCCAGGCAACCAGTGACAGAACAAGAGGACAGTCACAAGCCCCATCAGGGGAGGTTTAGGCTCAATGTTAGGAAAAACTGCTCCATTGAAAGAGTGATTTGCCTTTGGAATGGGCTGCCTGGGGGAGGTGGTGGAGTCACCATCCCTGGAGGTATTTAAGAGGTGACTTGATGAGGCATTTAGTGCCATGGTTTAGATGAAGGATTGATGTTGGGTTATAGATTGGGCTAGATTATCTCAAAGGTCTTTTTCCAACCATGTTAATTCTATGATAACTTTGTCTCTGCTACAAAAATTTAGAAATATGCACTGGGAGTCATATTTCTTTGTCACCTTCTTTCTCTGATCCGCTTCCCTGCTACTTCTGGCTACTATTACGATTCTTTAACTTGTAGTATTGTTGACAAAAGTGTTTTACTTACAGGTATTGTGTATTGCAAATTATTGACTGGGTACTGAAACATCAGTTTAACTGACTCCTCTTACCCTTGTCTTCTCAGAATATATTTTTATAGCCAGGTATGTAAAAAAGCACCAAAAATGTGAAGTCTAATTTAAAATGCTATCAATAGCTTTAAAATTTGCTGTTATTTTTCCATTTTTTTAGTGAATAAATCCAGCTTGATATTTCTTTTTTGCTTTCTTACCCATTTAGTATAAAATTGGCTGTGATGGAAAAATAATATAAGAATCCCTCTTATTATTAAAAGTTTTTATAAGTACTGTTTTATATGCTGGAGTTGAACACAAATGACATGAGACATTTTTCCATTTCCTTCCTATGGCTTAATGTGGAATAATCTTACCTAGATATTGTAGGATCCTTGTAGGATTTTCTGGTTTCGTATATGGCTGGAAAAAATCCTATTATGTATTTCTTATTACTTCAATTACATAATCTCTTCCCTTCACAATTTCTCCAGAAAAAATTTAATTCTGAAAGATAGGAAGGAGATGGAAAAATACACAAGTGAAAAGGAAGATGCTTAGAAAGCCATTGAAATCTGTACTATCTTATTTTAAAGCACTAAGAAAGGTTTGGTTTCTCAACATCCTTGCATCTTAATGTTAGGAAATATGAAAATTGTTCTGTGTTTTTTTACATGAGGATCATAAATTTAAAAATTGTGTGAAGTTTAATTATCTGTCCCTCTCCAACGTTTTTCATTATACATATGTATGTAGTGTCTACATAAATGTGTGTATAAATCAGTGTTACAGTCACTAACTCCCAAAGGAAGTCTTTAGCCATTGATAGTTTCTGTCTTCCAGTATCAAATGTATGTATCATCTAACTAACAATCAGGCTCTACAAGCCTTTTCTACAGAGTAGGAAATTGCCTGCAAGGGTTTGATCATTGGCTTTTCACTGAATGGAGTTGGAAGGGTAATTTTTGCTATATCTCATTTTTGTTAATTAATCTTAACTACATTCTTGGCAATTATTTTTGATAAAGGCTTAATTTAACTTGGCACACTTCTCTTATGGAAAACTTTGAGGTTAAAGAAAAATAATTCTAAGAGACAGTGGCTTGAGCAAATGGCTGTATTTTTCCAAGCTGACTTACAGGTTTAGATAGCTTTCTAAGGAAGAGGAGATCAAACCACAAATAACGAAATAAAAATAATTTATCATATTGCTTAAGGGAGGGTGACCTTTCAGAAAATATCATACTTCTAACAGATGAGGCAGGCTTTGGCAGTCTTTAGGGAAGAAGAAATCAATTACAGTATAGACTTGCTGTATAGGTCTGGGTGAATGCACTGATTTTGCTGAGAGTTCTTGTCAGCCTGGAATGTCATGTTCTGGAAGTACATACAGGTCCTGGTAGTGCTAATGGGTTTTGGGAAATGGTGATTTAAGCCCTGATTGATCTCCAGTTAAGCTGGTGCCTCTGAAAGCCTGCTAAATTTCTTTGAACATATTCAGCTCATTTCAGTGTTTGTCAGTGCTATAAAGGAGACTGGGTACTTAATATATGTTGCACAAAAGAAAATAATTTTAAATTATAAGTGTTTATCAATAACAATAAATGTCCTGATGACAATCCTGAGCTAAAAGGCACCTTTCAGAAGAGGTGGCCTTGTGAAGGGAGTCAATGACAAAATCATCCTGCTGGTTAGACTTCTGGTTTTGAGACCAGCCACGAGAGAACAAAGTACTGTAGCTAAATCCTGACAGATAAGTACTTTCCTAACAAACCAGTGTTTTCTATCTGGGGCAAACCAGGAGTTTTTAGTCTTTTAAGACATAGGAACTATGTCTGAACTGAGCAAAAGTCAGTTTTGTTCTATTCTACTATTTTAAAATTCATATGTAGCCGAAGAAATAGTTAAAAGCAATAGATTAAAAAGGAAATGAGCCTTTTTGAGAAATGACAAAGTAGCCACTGTGTATTGTCTGCTATGCCACACTTAGAAATGGAAGCTTCTTCCCCAGCCCATCTTTCCCCAAACCTGTTCCAAAAAAGGGAAGCAGTGAAATGCCATGACTTTGACCAAACCACAAAAGTATTGCAGTGAGAAAAAAAAAAAGAATAAAAACTGATGGGTTTTAGGTAAGGTGTAATAGATTGCATTGAAAGGAACGCTTCCATGGCTTTGCGGTTCATTGCCAACTAAAGACAGGAACCCAGGATAAAAAAGAAAATATTAATAACATCTTGGTCTTCCATAGTACTCTTCAAGTTTAAAGATGGGTCAAAAAAGTTGTTTTTCCACAGTAGAAGGAAGAAAATTGGAGGCATCACGACAGCACTGTAGAAATCATAATAGGAAAGATAATACCTCTTTAGGTTATTTTCTTAGCTTTAGCACAAAAGTTTGGAGATGTGAATGGATGTTAAAGAAAAATGGATTTGGAGGAGACATACAAGGTCCTTTTTGCACCTATTGTAATTGATGTTACCAATAGCCTTCCCGGAAGGTTGCATTGAAGCAGAATTAGTCAAAAAGGTGATACTGTACTACCTGTCAGAAGCATATTATTAAGGCTCAGGCATATTTTCTCATCTTCTGATATTACAGGATCCATTTGAATATAAGAAATATTCTGGAGTCTGGATTTTTAGTTACATTTTTTCTGTATTTACTCTAATTTTGCACTACCAGTTAAAGCTTCCTATCTGTCAAGCAGTATTCTACCTGCAAACTACCTCAAGAGAGAAATTATCCTTTGGTATTTATCAGAATAACAAGGTTTAGAGTAAATTTTAATCTACTACAATATGTATAGTGTTATTAATATTTTTGTATAAAATAAACATTAAAAATCAATAGTGTCTAAAATATTTTACTGTATAATAACTGATGATGTAGTATAAATTAATCTGTTGACCACCTAAATACATTTGTTTGTTTTTTGTTTATCTTTTTATCTTTATACAATATTCTGTATTCATTTGATTTCAATAGCTGCAAAATATGTAATACTCATTCGTAGAGGCTTAGATATTTTCTCTGGCTTTAACCCCTGTGGAAATTGGAGAATCTTAGTCCAGATTTGCTGAAAAATAAAATTTATGGTTTAAAGTGAACATCAGCTGTTGAAACTGTTTCAACAACTTTGTTTTTGCAATTTGTTGAACATCTTATGTGTGACAGACCTACCTGACTTCAAGACTGAGGTGATAATTATTAATCCTTTGTACAAAATCTATATATAGGTAAGAAACTACACTGAAGCCGCCAAGCAGCCGGCACCTGAATGACTGCACCTGTGGTAAAGTGACTTATGTGACAATACCTGAAAAAGCCGTTGTCAGTACAACCCATGAGGCAGTTTGTAACAGACTGTTTTGGGGAGCAAACCCAATGGGAAACCCTGGGGGTGGACTTCTTTTTCCTCTGAGAAGCGGCAGAAACCACATCTGACCATAACCTCCCCACTCCTGTCTTCCCAGGCCGCCAGAGAAGGAGGGAGATCTTTGAAAGAGGGAGGGATGGGGGGAGAAGGTGTCTGTAACATCTATCTAACTTCTCACTCTTAAACTCTTAAGCTCTGATTTTAGTAGTAGTGAATTCTTAATATTCTAAGTTAGAGTCTGTTTTGCTTGTGAAATAGTTAATAAAAAGTTGCTTATAATCATTATCACAAAAGTTGAGGGGTTTTTTTCTTCTTCCAGAAATTTTGGATGTGTGTGTGGGTTCTTGGCATTTAGCCAGAGTCAAACCATAACATGGAACTGACTAGTATCTTAGGTATCTAAATATGAATTTGTTGTGTTAGTCTCACTCCTTCAAGATAGCAAGTTTACGGTTAAAGTCGACTTCTCCTTTCAACTTACATGGATTTGTTGTTTCACCTTTACACATTTGTCTCTGTACAGTTAAAAAAAAGCATTGTAGTGGGATACATTTTATCAATTTTTGAATGAAAGAGTGCTTAGACATATGTGAGACATGATCCTTTTCCTTATGAAAGCAGATATTCAATTTGTATGCCTAGTAAGACTATATGTGCTTATAAATGGCTATTTTGCATTATCCTTAAAATGGTGTATTGAAACCTAGTTTATTTGTGCTTGTAAAACTATGTGCAAAATGGGCTCCTCTCAAAAACTGTGTTCACTTGTAACAGGAAAAACACTTTAGATGGTATATATTTTGTTGTTTACTTTTGTAATAATAAACTCATTCTTTCTGTGTTCATTAGTTCACTTCATCTAACCAGACTTGAAAATATGTAGGATGTTGCTTCAGTATTGCAGTTTTAAACACTTTTCCAAAGTATGAGCCTACTTCTCTCCTAAGATTAGACCATGATATAGGCTATGATTCTGCTTTTCCATTACCCCCTGAGCAATTTCTCATATGGCAAACCTGGAAAAACTTGCCATATCAGCACTGATATCAAACAGATGAAGAATGTAAAAATATGTCAGTACAGATAGAGTACAAAATCTCAGTGCATTCATGTAACAAATATAGTTAAAGCAAAATTAAAAAAATATTCTCTATGATTTTCAGCTGTCTCTTGAGCACTCATCAGTTATAAAACTTATTTCAGTACGTAAAGAATTGTGAGAAGCCTCTTTGCTGCACTGGTATTGCACCCAACCTGTTTGCATTTCTATAGTGCTCAGTTAACTTGTTGACACCTCTTTTGCAAAAGTTAACCAGGCCCATAAGTGTCAATTAAGGAAAAGTAATAATTCTGACCTGCAAAATGAACTTTATCTTCAACTTTTATTTCATTAAATCCAGAAGCTCATTCCAATTTGCTGATGAGTTGCCAGTCAGCAACTGTGATCTTGAAGACCCCATAAGGTGTTGTGGGGAATTTCACAATTTTTCATGGACTGATAATTTCACCTGAAAGTAAAGGAAGACTTCCTTTCCTCTTTTTTTTTTTAACTAGTAAAGTTCTCCAAGTGTAATGTGTGGTTGGATATAGATTGTTTCAATTACATATAATTCCAATACTTATATGACCCTTTAATCCAATTCAGATAACTATACCTATATACTATACTTGAAATACACTGAATCGTTAAAATGGATTTGATGGAAAAAGAAGAATGGCTCAAGTATTTCTGTGATGTGATGCTCTGGTTTTTTCCAATTGGGTAATAGACTACTGCAAATTTTTCTAATCATTGAATGATGCTTCCTTAGACCTACCTTGAGTAAATGCTTTTTGGTTGCTTGAAAAGTTCACTACTGCATTCTGTGGCAATGAACATCATACACATCTTTCCATAGATTTCAGAAGTATCAATAAGTGAATGCATATTTATAAACTTATGCAACTGCAGCTTCTAATTTCTAACCAGCTTACACCCACTTGTTCTACCAGATATTTTGTTCCCTACTAATCTACTACTTTTCTCCCCTGTCTAGGGAGAACACACCATTTTTTTGTAGCATCATCTATATTACCTCATTTTTATTGGCCAAGCAAAGGATACATTTTTGGGACAAATAATTTTACATTCTAGCATAGTACAGTTGGATTTGTAAGAAAAAATCTAAAACCAACTCAAAGAGCATTATTACTGTCTTCAGGCCAATGTTCATGCCATTATTTACCATTACAGAGCACTTCATAGTTTCATTTTTATCAAGCATCCTTCCTGTTTTGATTACTCATTAAACATATGATAAAAATGGAGGCTTTGAGTTCCACAAATGGTCTATATCATGTTGTGAGAAGTGATTTTCAAAAATGGGTATCTGGTTAACTGCATATTTCTGGTATCCCATGCAGTGTTTTCTAGTGTTCTGACTTACTGTGTGTGTCTAGTTATTACCCCTTAAAATATGTTCTCAGTTTTGCATGTTAGTGAGATAAGGTAATTGGTCTGTAGTCAGTTGAATCATCCCTCCTCCTGTCAGTAGAAATATTAAATTTGTTACTGTTCAGACATAGAGTACCCTTCCTGGCTTATAGATGTATTTTAAATACTTAAAATACACATTTCTTGTCCTGCAAATCACTTTCCAATTCTCTTACTACTTTAGGATATGAAATAAATACATCATACTGGTTGAACAGGTGCTACATTTTTTGGATATTTATTGCTGATTTCATAAGAGGTAGAAACAGTTTGATATTTTATGATCATTCAGAAGATTTTGGAAAGAATAAATGTAACATATACTATCAGTGGGATAGACATGAATTCAAAATTCTGCTAAGTAGCATAATAAAAATTGAGATGGATAGGATAATTCCTTTCAATGGCCAGGTTATTTCTTAAGCTAGCTATTTTTCCGCAGAATGTGAAGTTTTTCCAACTGCATGTACCTCTTCAGCTGAAGCACCCTGTCTCCTCACCTCAAAGTATCGACTTAGAAGTATTTTAAACTCCATCTGTAGAATAGAGCTGTTGGATGGTGTTCTACCTGCTTCTCAAAGTACAAGGAATTCTTCTCCCTCAATTTTTCATTGAGATGAAACATATCACTCTGTAACTGCGATTGCCATTCCTGAATCTAAAGGGAAAACTTGAGAACCTCAAATATATATGCACTTCATATTTTACAGTTGGTACAGAGCTATGTGGGGTCATCCTTCTGTATCACACCCAGAAATATATAGATATTCCTGNAGAAACTTGATGTACCTACTCCAACGGAGTTTTGAAAAGCTTTGAATGTGGGGATTCTGCTGCACCTCTCTGTACCTTGTGTCAGTCTATAACCACACTTTATGATTAATTTTACCTAGATCCAACCAGAACAATGCTTCCCTTTATTTCCCTATGTATGTCTGAAAAAAAAAGAAGGATCTGGTACTATACTCTCAGTGGCCACCCCCTTTAGAAAGTGGAAGGCTATGATTAGTTTCACCCTCACATTTTAATTCACTAGGATAA
>WEIV01023869.1:986-13310 GCA_013390005.1 Calyptomena viridis
ACTAAAATATGTTTAGTTTAATAGTGATTTGAAGTAATTAAAATGGGATTTTTTAACAAATGATTAAAGTGGCTTAAGTGTTCTATGCCATATAGGTTTGCACTGTTTTAACTAGCCCTAATTAAGTTAGTGCAGCTGTTCTGTGTGCCAATATTTCATGTTTTACTTCTCTGAGCCTTAAGCATACTAAATGGCTGAGAGTAGTCCAACTTTTTAACTCCTTGGGAATCTTTTCTGTCGTGGTTTTTTATACCTCTAGCTTTGGGTCTCAGTGAAGTTACAATACGAAAATACATCGGCTAGATGATAGGTGTATAAATACTGTTTCAGCCTCACAGAATTGAAGATTATGAATGAAGCATCTTTCTCTCTGTTTTTTGGTGATGGTGATCCCTTAATAGATATGTGATTTTGCAATGTATCAACAAATTTTGATCAATTTTAAAGATTTGGATTTACCTTTTACAAAGAAAGGGGGAAATCTTACATTTACCTAGAAGAGCAGTATATTGTCAAAATATAATCACCTGATTTTAGTAGGGGAATCTGTCCTCCCTAAATTATCCTTCTTTGTATATCATTGAAGGGATAAATTGCTTTGTCAGTATGATTACAGGGGGTTTTGCTAGCTTTTTTGTTTATCTTCACTTGTGTAAAAAAAAAANTGTGTTTAGTCAAATTAGAACTACAAATTGAATATACAGAAGTAGCACAGTTGCTCAAGTTTGTCTAAACTATTGTCTTTACAAAGCAGATATTCTTCATTTTAACCTTAAATACAGATGATTGCTTAGATTCCTGTTGCAAACATGCTTAAACAGGTTAGCTATCTACATTTGTTTGGCTACAGGTTTAGATATTTCTGAAAACTATACAACGTGCCAAGGTGCCTTCAGGAAAAAAATAACTCATGCCATGTCCTTTTTGTTAAATCAGTGCGTCTTCTCTGCACTCTGGTTACCCTTTTTCAAGTCTCTCTGCTTTTTCAGCTTCTGGTGACTTGCTACATTTTGAGTTAAATGGACACTGTATATTAGCTAAACTAAGTTGAAGCAAAGGCTTTCCATCCTACCAGCAACTGCAAGTACTTAATGGAAGCACCAGTGTTAAGTCAGTTGTGAAGACTGAAAACAGTATGTATCCAATGTTGTGATATGCTTAATTTGAGAGATCAGATCAGGTTCTGCATGTGAATACTATTTGTTGTTCATGCTGGGTTTGTTTAGTGTTTGGTTTTGGGTTTGTGGGGGTTGTTTTTGTATAATGCTTTAGATACACAAATATGGCATGCTTTATTATTAGCCAGTTCATGTAAGTGAAAATATGACTGTAGGAATTGGTTACTCTGTTTGCAGTAACATCCTGGGGTTTATATGTCACTAAGATTTCTGTTCTGCTGGAATTCCTATGTTTGTAGCTCTTCCTTTTTTGCTCCTCCCAGGAGTCTGTCCTAAACTAAAAACACCTTACAAAATCTGTGGGGATGTGATCCTGTGATCCAAAGCCACTTATTGACAATCTGAGCCTTTAGGCAGTACCATTCTTATGCACTAACTTGCTTCTGGTTTGTGGATTGAGCAACTATGGTAATAGGTCAAACATAGATTGGATTTTAAAGGTTGTGTTTTTGTTGTAATTAGAAGCGTTGCATATATCCTGTGTCTAGACACTAACATCTTACAGCTATGTATATAGCTTTTCTCTGCAAGTTTCACTAGTGCTTTGCTATACTTTTTCCACTTTTTTGCCTCTATATGGAAGCAAAGAAGTACCAGACTCCAGACACTGACAGTTTTCTGATTTCTTGATGTTTTATTTTTTGTAATTGTATTTTACCTTTTTGCTTTCACTTCCATGGTCGTTTTTCAGACACGTTTACGAATTAATAGTGTTAAATTGCTTTAAAAACTGAACTTATTTTAAAGCACTGAGTATAATTCCGTAACACCTTCAATCAGAAGGCTGGAAATATAGTCCAGGAAACCTTTGAAGGTCTATTTGTAGAGGTGGATAAGACACCAAAAATGGGCAGTAGGATGGTATGTGAATTGCAGGGTATGGATTCATAGTTCATGGTGTATGTGTTTATAGGCCTGCATTAGGTTTCAGTGAAGACTTTGGTTGCTTGAAAGTTGGTTGTAGTTAAATTAGTTTTCAAAAGTTAAACGTGGTGATCTCAGGCAATTTTAAATCAATGAGTTTCAGAAGCAAACAGATGTAAATGGCAGCTTTGTGCTGTGAGCACTTGTGATGTAGACTGGGTGCTCAGAACATGATATCGAAGTGATGCCTTTCTGGATGTTTCTCCCATGTCAAATATTAAAAAGATTTTGTGTGCTATTTCTAAAAAATAAGGATGATTTTTAAAGCTATTCCTTGCTTAGTGTGATTTTTTTTTTCAATCTTTAACATTATGATGTTTGCTTCTGTATTTGGTTTGTAAGATGTTATCTGCATGACAGTCTTAGGTCATCCTGCACCCCTGTCAGTTCACTTTTTAACTGGAAACTTTATTAAACTGATATGGTTGCTTGGACCAGCTTCAGACAACATAAGGTGATGCTTGGGGCCACGTTTTTGGTAACTACTGCTATAAGAGATGGTATTCTAGTTGTTCATCAGTATAACAAAAATTCTATAATAAATACTCAGGCTATACTTACAGTGTTTCTCATTCATTCATGTTTTATTTGTGCATAGCAATAGAATGCTGTGACACCAGTGAGGACATTCCACGCTAAAGACAGATTTGCTTGTCTGAGAGCTGCTGAAATGGCATTGTAATACTTTTGAGTCACTTTAATCTTTTTTTTTAACATTAACTTTTGATTTTTATTCAAATATTTTCAAGGACTTGACATGTTCATTACCAGTTGGACTTGGACTTTCTGAAACCAAAATAACGTTTCATGGCTTTGACAGCACCAAAGAGGGAGTCGTTGAGGCAGGACCATTTCCAAGTAAAGGTAAATGCTTTTTTGTTTTCTCAATTTAAAATCTTTAGGCGTATTTTTGCTTGGTCAGGAATACAATGTTCTGTAGCTGCTTTGAGCAGTTTGGTGTAAATGTACACATTGAGATTTGCATTAGTGACAACTGGTTTATCTTTGGTAGCTGGGTTGTTAAAATAGAGCATATATGCTACACTTGTAGTATCCATCGAGGGACTAGAGGAAGCTACTTAGTGTTAAATTCCTCTGTTTACAGAAAGGCAGGTCCTTGAGCACCTTGAACTGGTATCAGGCTGAAGAATTCTAGTATTATGTTGTGTTGAAGTTTTTTTTAAATTTTGCAGGTTTTTATTCTGATTTGAAAGACAGCTGGAGAGTTATTTCTTGATACACAGTTCACTTACCTGGAGCAGATTATTAGATGGAATTCTTCTTTTTTGTACTAATGTGTGCCTTAGAGAGTCTAAGCTAATATTAAACAATGAGAAATACAAAGTGATAAACAAACCAATAATGTCAGTATTTCCTCTGTCTAAAAGCAATCAAATACCATGATATAGTATGTGCAAATGATATTTAATGAATTGTGTAGCTTTGACAGTTTCTGAATTTGAAAGGTTTGAAATAATCTCAGATGTGCAGCTGTGAAAATAAGTCTCTTTGTAGTCATAAATTTAATTTACATTTTGCTTAATTTCCTGTTTGGTAAAATTCTTTGCTTATAAAACCAGGTTTATATGCTGTACTTTACATATATTACAAAGTGAATGTTTTTTTGTCTTTGAAATTATCTAGCTAAAAACTGGGCAGATGGCAAACTGCTCACCATTCTTGCCTTTTTATATTCTATTAGCAGAATAACTGTTGCAGCTGTTAAATGCATTAGCCTTTAAGGGAAAAGTGTACAAGATGTGTTTAAAGCTACACTAATGTGTTTGAAATGCAAATGTTCTGTGAAAATTTTTGTATACAAATTATGAGCTTTGAACACTTCAGATACCACAGCTTTCCTCCAAGGATATTTTTTTCAGATTTTTCCTGATGTTCTAAGCAAATCAGATGGAGAGAAGTGATAAAAACTGGGGCTTCCTATGAAACTATGGACAATTGCCCTACTTCTAAACATTCTGGGTTTTGAGTGTCTTTATTATTATTAGGGCTTCATTTTTGAATGCAGAGTAGACAAAAGTGGAGGGGAAGGATTTTTAGGATTTGGAGGATGTTGAATGATGAAGCATGCATAAGACTGCATTAATTAATACTGTGTCAAATGATAAGGATTTTAACTGCTTGTCTTGGCTCGCTTGCTGAAATGATTCAGTCTTGAGGCCTTTAGCAGAATCTTGCAGTCAAACTTTTATGATGAATCCAGTTGCAGCTCTTATGCAATGTATTGCTACAGAAGGACATGGCATGTGAGCTGTCTTTGGTCTCACCTTTTCTATGCAGTTGGATCCAAGTCATTGGATTTACTTACCCATGTTAGTAGTGCTCTGTAGTTGTGTTTAAAAGGCAAAAGCTCATTGTTGATCCAGTTACTTTGAGAGGTGTTTTTGGTGTTACTGATAACTAAATTTTGTTGAAAACACTAGAGTTTAGGTTTGATTTCCTTTCCCCTCAGTACACTGTTAGCCCTGAAGTATATTGGAATTTCTCAGCAAAAGCAATAGAAGTCCATCCCCAATATCACGATCACTCATCACTGCAGAGAAAAAGCTAATTTGCTTGTTTGTTTTTTAAATCCTGAAAAATTTCATAAGGATGCCACTTTAGATTGATCTATTGTGAAAGAGTGACAAAGCTCTGAAAAGCATAATCCTAAACCAGTTGGAGAACACACAGAGTGTGGGTCATTTAGTTGTTTTGTTTCACTTTTTCAAGAGAAAAAGCAAGTGCTGTAAAACCTTTCTTTTGCGAATGGATTTATACACTTCCACAGCTAATGACTCCTATGATCTTCAGGATAACTTACTGCTGAATGTTTGCAGAGACTTAAGAGCAGATGTCAATAGAGAGCATCTGAAATTGGCAGAGATTTCAGACCTAACTTCACGCCTTAATGTTTTGAGTACCATTCAGTGATAGTGCAGAGTGAAATCTACCTAGACCTAAAAAAGGATTTTTCAGCTGTCAAAGCAGTATATAACAATCTTACATGGAATTTCTGGTTGTGGTATGTACTCCACTGACAAAGCTGTCAGTTGTGTTTTGATTACTTTTACAGAAAAAAAAATTGTCATCAAGATCTAGAGAAGAAGATTAAATCATGAAACCTTGGAGTAGTTCACAGGGACAGCTGTACCTCTTAAGAAGCATTTCCATCAGAAATTCCAACACCTTTTCTGTGAATGCTTCTATTGTTGCTGAAGCAAATGTTTCTTTGTTTTGAAAAAAACACCCATGTCTGTGTAACAAAGTGCACATTGACTTCTAAAGGAAGATGATGGATTTTCATGGTTAAATGTCCCCTTTTCAGGTTCCTCAGCATCACCCAAATCATCTGTTATATCTCCTAGCACTACAGCAGCTAGCAGACTGGCTGGACAAGGTTGTGATTTAATTATTCCCACAGGTATCAAAGCACTGAATGGATAATGCCCTTGTCTGTTCTGACACTGTACTAATAATCTCTAATAATTTGATTTATTATTAGTTAGAAATATAACTTCTGGGAGGTTTTGGTGGCTCTCACTTCTGTCTTTTAACATTTCACAAAGTAACATCTGCTTTCCTCTCTGTAAACTGCTTTTACTCTATAAAATTAGAAATATAACTACCAAATATTAACAAATGGTACCTAAAATGGGAGTGACTAAAATCTTTTATTTAGGTTGAAGCTGAAACTTTTGGCATTTTTTGCCAAAATGATCATATTCCAATAGACTAGACTATGGAGGCGGCCATTAGGAATTCACAACACCCAAACTAGGCTTTGCCACTTGACTCATTTTGTGCCTAAGGGCAAATTACTTAACATCTTAGTCTGTTTCCTCCTGTATAAAAGGAGAAAACTTAGTTACCTCATAACTTGAGAGGTTGAGAAGGTTAGTTACTTAATGTTTGCACAGCATTTTGAAGATGTAAAGAACATAGTAGGATGCTAAAGGAGTAACTTGAGGCATCTGTTTGCTTTTTTCCAAAGTCTTACTTAGATAAATAGCTTGGCAAGACTAAAGTGACTCTAAGTAGCAGTAGGAATTAGAGTCAAGAGTAGTCAAAATTGTACATGAATAAATAAAAATGTTGCTTAAAAATTACTGGTTTTAGCAGGTTTTAGTATTTAGGGCACTAGGAATTATTTTTGCGAAATTAAAACATAGAATCCACATGATATCCCATATTAGCTCGAAAATGCGGAGTGATGGCAATTTGTGTGGTGATTGGCCTTGGATATTTTCATCTTTTGCTTTACATCTGTTCTTTGTTGCTGTTATATACTAGTGGTTTGTAGAAGTAATTGTTGCTAAAACAATGAGCTAATAAAACTGAAACAAATAAATTAGATGTTGGCTGAATACATCTGGAAGGGAAGGTGCTCATTGGAAAAGATTAAAAAATCCCTGTACTTTGGAACAACAGTTTTATATGCCAATAATTTTCATTTAATGGCCTGCAGATTGTAAGCAGACTTTTAGAATGGCTAACAGGATGTTCAACTGCTGGTGTTTTAAAACCTAGCTTAAGTAATAAACAAGTCTCAAAAGCTGTTTTAAGGTTACTTAGTAAAACATGCATTTAGTAAGCTTTGCTCAGGCTACTAGTACAAGAAATACTAAGATAGATACATCTTTTGCATCAGTTTTAAAAAAGTCTCTCTTTCTGGAAGTGATTTTGATAATCTGCTTATTCGTCTTAAGTTCATACTGTCACTTTGCTCTGCTTTTCTATGTGCAGTTGCACAGATCTTCCACACCTCCTATTAATCCTTTTAAAACAAACAAACAAAAACCCCAAACCCAAGGCCTTGAAGATTTGCTTTGTTTGTGACAGGGGGCAGAGCTCAGCAGAAGAGTGGGCCTGTTGTGTTAGCAGATGAAGTAAAGAATCCAGCAATGGAGAAACTGGAATTGGTGAGAAAGTGGAGCCTAAACACTTACAAGGTATGCAGCCATGTATTTGTGTGTGTGTATGTATGTATTCTAGAAATGAGTTTGCTACTACACAGGACTAGAGCTGTGTGAAAGTCATCTCTTATTGCAGTGAGCATAAGTAAGAATATGCAGGGAAGGCTTAGTTTTCTTCCAAGTGTAGCCTTGTCAGCCTTTGTAAATTCTTGGTTTTAAGTGGAAAATCTTTCATAGGTACTACTGCTTTAGCAAAGTAAAGAATGTTCCATTTCTAATGTCCCCTTCAGCATTCAGAATGTAAAGATTTTGGCACTAAAGCTTGTAATGAAATCTTTTTGCCAGTTTTGAGTTGATTGCTAATAGAGTAAAATTTTAGCTGGGACGAAAAAGTCAGGCCCTTTACAAGTTCCATATTTATTAATTGCTATTCTAATATTATGTCTTGGCTGTTTGTTTTTTCTTAGTGTTGTAATTGTTGTTTCAGTTCATGTGTATTCTACTCTTCTTATCTGCTGCTTCTTTGTGATCAGTTGGGATTTGATGAAATTAAATTAATAAGAATAATGAGAAGATGCTTAAAACACACCAGTTTGCCAGGAGTAACTTTCATTTAAAAGCCATAAGATAAGGAACAATTGTCAGGGAATACATTCCTCTTAAGAGTTTCAAAGAAAGACTAATTTTGAAAAATAGCTTTTTGAAAAATAGCTTTTTGTTATGCCTGCAATTTAAATGGTAGAGCTGTGGACAGGTGGTTTGTGCATCAGTGGAATCTATGCCAGACCATGAAGAAATGAAGACACTGTGGAAAAGAAAGTCTGAACCCCTCCAGTGTTTTTTAAGTCCAGAAGAGGACTTCCTCCTCAGTGAGGATGGGATACAAAGATGGAGACATTCTACCCACCAGTAAATGCTTATGCTTTCTGCTAGAATCCAGAGTTTCCTTTTTTTAATGGCTAACTAAATGGCTTCTAGATTTTCTACTTTTCTTGTCATCTAAATTTTGTAGCAACTGCAGAAGTTGCAGGCCAATGGTATCCTGGGGTGCATTAAGAAGAGCATTTCCAGCCAGTCAAGGGAGCTGATCCTGCCCCTCTGGAGTTCTGGGCTCCTCAGAGAGACGTGGAGCTCCTGGAGAGGGTCCAGTGAAGGGCAGCAAAGATGATGAAGGGACTGGAGCATCCTTCTTACAAGGATAGACTGAGGGAGTTGGGCCTGTTCAGCCTCAAGAAGAGACAACCAAGAGGGGCCTTCATCAATGTCTGGAAGTATCTGAAGGAAGGTGTCAAGAGAATGGATCCAGGCTCTTCTTGGTGGTGCTGAGCAATAGGACAAGAGGCAACGAGCAGAAACTGATGCACAGGAAGTTCCACATGAACATGAGGAAGAACTTCTTTACTGTGGGGGTGACCAAGCACTGCAACAAGTCGGCCAGAGAGCATGTGGAGTCTTCCTCACTGGAGATATTAAAAAACAATCTGTAAGCAATTCTGTGCAATGTGCTCTAGGATGACCTACTGGAGCAGGGAGGTTGGACCAGGTGACGCACTGTGGTCCCTTCCAATCTTAGCCATTCTGTCATTCTCTCTGTCAGCTACTCAGGAGTGTGCTGTGGTCCGATTGGAACACATGCTATTCAGCTGAAGCCTTTCTTTAAAATTCTCTTGTCTGTTCAAAAACATTGACTCTTGGGATTGAAGCTGCTACACCACAACTAAATGGGACAGGACTTGACCTTATTCTGTCTTTTTGGTACCTTTTTGGTACCTGATTTAGAAAACAAAACCAAAAGAACTCCCAATGTCTCACTTGCAAAATGTTTCTAAACTCAACTGATGTGAACCAACAACCAGAGGACTAGTGAAAAATGCTGGGAAAAGTGGTCTTGGATCCTTGTGTAGAACATTACTTCTTGGCTGTAGTCTTTGCAAAGTCTGGATTTTTAGACTTCTTTCATGGCTTAAGCGTCCCTCTCCCTGAACTCCAGAATCCCACCAGTTACGGCATAGCAAACAAAGACTAGCACTTTCAGAAAACTAAATTAATGTTTTCTTGAAATCTATTCCCAAACATGCCCAAGGAGAGAAAATCTTTCTAGAATCCCATATTGGATTCTTGTATGCTCTTCTGTGGAGGAATAGGATTGTTCAGAGAACTTAGGAATTCATTTGCAGTTGATGGAGTATTATGCAAATGCACCTGGAGATGCCATGCATTTGAAAACGCTTTATAAGTAGGCTATGTACAAAAAGCATACTAATTGTGGTTAAGGATGGTATTTTAGTTTGTGGACATACTGGCTTGATTTGGTTCCCATTAGGAAGATTATGGGAAGAAGTCTGTTCCTTATCTCATAACAGCTGATTGTTTGTAGGTTAGAAGATGCAGAAAAAAACAGCAGGAGTAAGTGGTTAACAGAGGGAACCACTTGAACCTCTCTGAGCATAAAATCCCTACTATTCAATGTGCTAGACTTTAATCTACAAGTGGAGTTAGTGGTGAAACTTGATATTAGGAAGTTCTTTAGGAATCTCATATGAGTAATTCCTATGCCACGGTGTCTGTATTAGGAGTTGTGAAATGGAAATTACTGGATATGTTCAGAAGTCATTCCCATCTGTGAATGCCTTGGCAACAACTGTCCCCCTTTGTTCTCTCTAGTTGTATGCTCCCTAGCAATCATGAGTTAGTATCAAAAGAAATTGCCCTTCTTTCCATAGTGTAGTGACAAGATCTTTTTCTGTCCTTTCTTCTGCTTCTGCAAAGCTTCCCCTTTGGATGAGAAAGAAGTGTTCAGTTTAGCAAAAAAGATTTAGGAACAACAAAGTCATGACTCTTCTTGACTTTCAGCAATTCTAACAAACAGCTTATCTTTTTGTTTGTCATACAACTTCCTAAACTTGGGGCGGGGGGGAAGCAATCCTGTTTTACAAACTTCTCTAATACAGGGCTACTAGAGGAATATTTATTTCTGAGACGTATCCAGTGTTCGTCTATAACATACGCAATTTAAAATATATTCCTCTTAAAGATATTTTGATGGATTTTTTTCTTTGAGTTGTTTTTCTTAAGCTTTGCCTTAGGTGGCTTTTTTTTTAGTAGCGTGGTATTCATTACAGAGTTCTTTATAGATACTCATGGAACAAAGCACAGTGGAATTAATGTGTGGAATTTTCTTTGTTTGCTAGTGAGAATATACAGCAGCTTGTGTGTTTGTACTAGTCTGCTTAGAGCCAGAGTAAATCAAAATAGATAGGGGCATCTTCTTTATCTTTCACTACATTTGCATTTAACAAAGAATGCAGTGTAAGCCTTTCCAATTAATGGGTTTTCCTCACTTGTCACTGCTGATCTTTTTTAAGTGTTTTGCTATAACTTCAGAAGCAAATACCCCTTGGTTGAAAACCATTTCTTTGTTTGTAATTTACTCTTCCTTCCAAAAATGTTGCCTTCCATGATTCAGATTTTTCTCTTGCATTTCCAAGGAGGGGCGGTGGGTGCCTCAGCATTTTCAGACAATACCCAAAATTTGGCCATTATTTTCATAATTTCTAGTGAATGGCTTATTTATGCTTCGAGTACACTCATTGCTAAGCTGTATTTTGTAATTTCTGTTGGAGACATTGGTAGTAAATTTGTATTCTGTTATGTTAATATGCTCTCCCAAATTTCTGATGCTTATTGCTCTTTACAACTGCCTGAAAGGAGATTGTAGTGAGGTGGGTATTGGTCTCTTCTCCCAGACAACCAGCAGTAGGACAAGAGGGCACAGTCTTAAGCTGTGCCAGGGGAGGTTTAGGTTGGACATTAGGAAGAAGTTCTCTACAGAGAGAGTGGTTGGACATTGGAATGGACTGCCCAGGGAAGTGGTGGAGGTATTTAAGGAGAGACTGGATGTGCCATGGTCTGTTTGACAGGGTAGTGTTAGGTCAAAGGTTGGACTTGATGATCTCAGAGGTCTTTTCCAACCTAGTTGATTCTGTGATAAATGTCACCTAGATTAGCTGTGTTTTTTCTTGTGAATTAGTTGAATCTAATGAATTAGCCCAAATAGTCTGTACCTTCTGATCTAAAGCTTGAGTCATGACTAACTTGTTCTGCTTGATCATTCTTGAGTCTTTCCTGTGTTCATCTATTACATTTAGAAAGGACATAAAAGTTCTAGCACGTTAAATGTGTATTAAAGTCCTTGAACCAGGAAACACTGGGAAATCCAGTGCTATTGAGGAGTATGATATAAGATAGGCTTGGGCATTATTGCACACACAAAAAAATGGCAGCTTTACATTTAGGTTAACACCTTTTAACATAAAAGTAGGTTAAAAGGAGTAGTTGTGGCCTTGACTACTAAGTTCATTTCCTTGTAATTTTTTGTTTCTAGCAATAACTTTTCATATGTTTAAATTGGTTATCTCTTCACCTCTTGAGACCACAGATTAACTTCAAGTTATTTACTATACCAGTAAATAATTCCTGCTTTCCATAGAGAAATTGAATGGCTTTGCTACACATCTGCTTTGCAAATGTCTTCTCCTATGTCTGTCAAGGGAGACCCCAGTGTGCATCTTGGGAGGCACACTGGCAAGTTGGGCTTGAATCTCTGACAGAGGTCACAGATAAATGGAATGTGGTAGCAGCCTGATGTGTCATGGCCATGCACTGGGTGAAAGTGCCTATGGCCTTGTAAGAGCACATTTTCTGCTTACTGTGTTAATGAACCACAAATCTGTTAAGAATTTGATTTATGACAAAAAAGAAATAGTAAGTCTTTCTGAGACAATCATCTCTGCTTTATAAATGTGTAAATAGTAAGTGCATTTTAATGCCTTCGTGTATTTGTCAGTAGGAGCTCCCAGTTTCCTAGTTAGCTTTAAAAAACATGCTGAAAAACACCACCTCCTTACTTCCTCCCTAAAAAGCCCTCAGAAATAACATTTTTGGAAAACATAATATGTCTGTCCTGGAATTGGATGATTGGCAGACAAAGCCCAAAAGATTAAGAACTAGATATTTTTATGGAGTATAGTAATGCTCCTGTTAACTGACTTTAATGCAGTAGGTTAAAATGCTTCTTTTAACTTAATGAGATTCACTAAACCTATAAAGAGATAAGTGTTTTTTTTTACTTGAGAAACAATTAGTTATGCCCTTGATTTGCTAACTTGAATATTCATCTTAGTAGGAGTTGAGACTTGTCCAACTGTTCTTGCTGAGTCCTGATAAACTTCTAAAGAGTGTGTTGTTTTTTCAGTTTGTTGTGCAAACTTATATTGGGAGGGGTGATTGTGAAAGAATTTGTGTGTAAT
>WEIV01023877.1:15569-31715 GCA_013390005.1 Calyptomena viridis
TGGGCAGTGGTGGCAGCAATGATAATACACTCACAGCAACACTTACAGCCTTTTCTTGTACCAGAACAATCTTAAGCGAGAAACAGCAGTTATCCCTAATGTAGCTTTCCACCAGGCCATCTCTCACTTCTGTGCTTCTCCTTTAAAACAACTCTTTCCAGTTTCCCACCTGGAATACCTGTCCAGGGTACAAGAGATATGGACAATAAGAAAGTGTTGCAGTGTGTGTACATAGTACTACCAGCTCCTCAATTATATGATGGTTACTCTTTGAAATCTTCCATTTGAGAATGCACTAGTCTGTCCTATCTTCTGCAGTTAAAATGAGGGGTGCCACTGGATTTTGTAGCCTCTCAGAACTAAGGATTTCAAATTTCTCAGAACATGATGTTAAGAGGCCCATAATTTGCATTTATTAAATAACTTTGAATTGTCAGGAAGGCATTGTCTCAGGAGTGCTAGGCTTAATGATGACCAAAAATACTTGCTCTATTAAATGACCAAAACATGAGGAGAAAGAATTAACATTCCTTATTTGTGTGAAAGTGTGCACATCGAAGTTATACATTCTATCAAAATAACTAATCTCCAAACAGCATTTAGTTATCAGATATATTTTCAGCCTTTTTCACTCTTATTATTCACTCAAGACTGTCCTGAACTGGTTTCTATCTGTGATGGTCAGAATTACTTTCTGGTAGATCACCTGATATCAATGGCAGTGGGAAAAAAAGACATTTTTCATTAAAAAAAATGAAAGGTATTTTCAGAAAAGACTACTCAACCATTACTTTGAAGCAGTGAGTGACTTAATATTCCATTGAGAATCCAAGAGCTGATACAGATACTAAATATCACTTTCATGACAGTGGAATTTTCCTTACAGAAGAGTAGATCTTCACTAATATATGTGAATTTAAATTTAGAATAAATGTGAATTTAGATTAGTACTTAGACATCTTTGGTAAATATACACTTATGTATCCATACTTATTTATTTAGAAATGAGAGACTGTCAAACAACTCCTGAAATAAGTTGTTTTATGGAAAAATAAGCAGTCTCATTATTTCAGTACTAATCAGCCACTTTCTTGCTAGCCACAAAAATATTTGCAAACCTTGAAAAGATTGTAATTATTTTTCTGATAATTTGTGCTGGAGTGCGCTCTTCACTTAGCTTACTGTGATTTAAATGAACACTCAGAGGCTATGAGGAGTAAATGGGCTAAGTGAAGGATCTGAGAACAACCTCAATTTGCAGAAAGTATTCAGCAATGACTTTCACAAAGCAATGACTCATGGCTGAATTAAAAAAAAAGAAAGGTGCTTAGTTCTCTTCAAAATTAATGAGATCTTTGTGATACTTTTTTAGAAGGTCTTTTATAGTCTGGATTTTTTTTTTTTTGTCGCAGAAGATGACTGATACACTTAAACATGTTTTATGGTATAACTTTTAAAAACCTGAAAGCATCACAATATCTCCGCCAGGTAACGCTAATTATGTGCTTGTGTCTTTGAGTAGAAATATTGGAATGGGCTTTGTACGTATTACAGAAGGAAAGTGTTATTTAACATGAAAACATTGTTTAATGATAGATAACACTAGATACGATAATAGTCTTGTATTTCAAGAGGAATTCAAAACCATAAGGTTAGCCCTGTGAGTTTTTAATGTTTATAGAAAATGTCAAGGCAAGTATGAACAACCTATAACTTTAAAGTTTTTGAGATAATTACAAAATTTTATTTTGTTTCTTTTTATTTTTTGCACATAGCAAGCATAATTCTGGGTGGAGTCATAAAGTGCATAAAGAGAAAGACTTGCAGTATAGGAGATACGATTTTAATTTTAAATTACTCAATTTAGCCTTCCAATGAATTTACAGCCAAAAGAGAATACAAAAAACTTGGTTTCTTCCACAAATAGAAAGATAAAACTCACACTCCTTTAGAAGCACACAAAAGCTCTGTTGAAAAAAAACAAACAACAACAAACAGAAAAACAAAAAAACAATCTCAAAATACCAAAGTTAGCTGCTTAAGTGTGATTCCTACCATTCAACTACTGGTATAGCCAACAGCAGGGTATCTTAGTGCATAGCTGAGGCTCTCCGACAATGGTCAGTGGTGAACTTGGATGTATGGACAGTTTTTCACCATGTCATGTCAGCCTTATAGGCAGAACTTATTACCGCATATTTAGACCCTTGTTGACCTCTTAGGCAATGAAATAACCCTGTCTTCTAAAACCGACATTTCCTGAAATCCTTTTCAGGCCAAGATGTGCGAGATTAGTCACAACTTTGTCCATCCATTAATCACAGCAGCTTTTTTTTAGCTGCACACTTTCTGGTTTGCAAGTATAGTTTCACTTTCCACAAACTATGAGCATGGATTGAAGCAATGCCATAACTAAACAGGCTTAAAAGGCTTAAAAGGCTCACTCCAAGGCCAGTAGCCTGTCAGAGACAGCCTTTCAAATTATGAAGTCATGACTTACACTGTCATCAAGGAAGAAGATACCATAGATGTTTTCTTTTTTGTTGTTAAGATGAAGAATGAGACCATCTCAGCTATACACCCTCAAATCATATCTTATCATGTTAGAAATACCCCTATTTGTAAAAAAGTAGCTAATGGAAATTTTTATATGAGCAAGTGGCATAAAAAGAGAATTACTGTCTCTGTGTAGGATAGCTCAGCATAAGAAAAAAGAAGAGTTATTTCCAGTGAGACATTGGAACAGGTTGTCCAGAGAAGTTGTGGATGCCTCATCCCTGGAAGCATTCAAGGCCGGGTTGCACGAGGCTCTGAGCAACCTAGACTAGTGGCATCCCTGTCCATGGAAGGGGAGTTGGAACTACAGGATCTTTAAAGTCTCTTCCAATCCACACCATTCTAGAATTCTGTGAATCTATGATATTTATTCACTCAGTGGGCAATGAAACTATGAAACTCATTGTTACGAGGATGTTGTGCAGGCAGTCTGAAAGCAATTAGCTAAATTAACGAAAGAAAAGTGCATCAGTAACCAAAACCACAAGTTCAAACCCTTGTTCACTAAAACACAAGTTAGTGGAAAATTAAATAATACCTTGGGTAAAATGTCAGTATATCGTTGTCTTGGTCGTTCTTCATAAGGCATGTGCTACAGGTGATGGGGACAGGATAAAAGCTGGAAGAAGCTCTGACCCCGTGTGGTCACTCTCATGTTCTTAAGAATGTGTAGGGTCTGTCACAGTTCATGGAGGAGATGTGGAGTTTGGGGGTACATAAAAGAGGGACAGGACAAGAAGAAATCAGTTCACTGCTCTGAGTAGTTCACCCATTTCAGATGTCTCATATCTCAAATACTGTCCATACAAAAGCTCAGATTGTGTCACTGAATCCATCCTTCCACGCTGTTTCTGGTTGTCTATTTCAACCGTAAAGTGAGTTACAGACTAGAAAAAAATGTTTCATCTGTTAAGAAGAAGAAACCTTAAAACAGGCTCCTTACAGAAGATGCCAAACCTCCTGCCCTGGGAATTTTTAAACCAGGTCAGAAAAATTTCTTTCAAGGAGGAACAGAGCACATTTTGTCCTGGAATGAATGGACTGAGTAGCTTCCTACATTTTGCTGTACTTGCTTTGCCCCAGAGTCCCTATTTCTTCTTGAATCCATAATTTTTTAGTAGAATGCTGCCCCCTCTCTTTTTTTTTTCTACTCATCCCTGTATCTTCTCACTTGCTAAGACTGATGGAGGCTGAAGAATCTGGTGCAATCCATAGCCTCTACCCTGCCCCATTTTATACACAGTTTAAATGGGGTGCAGTTCACTGTAGGTTATTCTTAGATTTCAACACATTATTGTCCCTTTATTTGATATAGAAGTACATACATAAAAGAAAGATAATTAAAGTAGTTAGATCCAGTTATAACTCCTTGGAATTTCAGAGATTAATTTTGTCAAGGGTAAGGAAAGATGCATCACATCATGCTCTGCTGCATTCAGAGTGCAAGCACTTTGAGTGCTACCTGCTTTTGTGAGGTCCCTGATCTCACAGGAATTACATTAGAAGAGAGATGCAAAGTCTGAGTTCCCCTCAGTGATCATGTAAACAAGCACTTGATGGTTTCTCTACCTGTTGTCAACCAGGGAGGCTTGGTCCCCTTAAAGAACAGCTGCAAAAGCCAAATCAATTTGTTATCAGAAGAGAAGACTTTGCTGTAGATTATAGCTGAAGTCTGAAGGCAAATAGATGCTATGTATCCATGATTTGAGGGCTATGTGAAGTTCTGCAAATAAAGGACCATGCTTTCACTTACACAACCAAGAGCAAGTAAGTAAACAAATACAGCCCTACCACCTAACAGCCCCCATAAAGGTCAAGCTGTTCTTGGCTGTTCCGTCTTACTCTGCAAGGGGAGTCTATTACTATTTCAAGGTGTGATAATATTCTTCTTGGAAAACATCCTGTCTCCCTGGGAAACAAGTTCAAATGTAGTCCTTGGCACTGCTGATGCAAATACCTCACTGCTATCAAAGATACTCTCCCAAAATACATTTTTGCCTGTGCACAAAGTCCTTTCCTCCCATTAGGTCCTTAAAGCACAGAAGCCCATTAAAGTATTTATCTCATTGCCCCAAATTCACCAGTAATAAATGTATCGCTGACATTTTTTTTCTACAAACAAGCTTAAACTCTTGTTTAAATGCTTATCAATGGATATGTCTCTCTTTTTCATTTCTTCTCACTCCTTGTATGGACAACTCTTTCTCTGTATTTCATTAATATTGCTGGCATATTGTTGAAAATAAATATTATAAAACTGCTACATAATTTGTCCTATTTTGCAAAGAGTTCTTCCCTATCCCTCATACTCATAATCCTATTATGTTGTGGTATACAGTTATATTCTTTCAAAAAGCAAAGTTTCTGTATTTGAAGAGAGATTCTCTTCCCTGTATTCATGTCTGTAGCCATTTCTGCACATTTTCCAATTTGGATTAATCTTTTCTGAGCAGAATACTGAATTTTCCCTGGAAAATCAGATATTGGTCATATCAGATCTGGAACATCTACTTAAATGAAAAATTTATTAGTCCAATATTATTATTTTCTGTGTTGTTTGCTATCTAATGATTAAAAAAGAGTCTTATTATTATTTATAGAATACTAAGCAAAACTGAAGAGGATTCTATTCTGTTAATCAAGAAATATAACTTCCAGGGAAACAGTCGATCTTGTATACTCAGGTGCCAACAGCCTGGCTTTTCATAGGTTTTAAAAATAAAAAGGAACTGCTACAATTATATAGGTGGTGACCAAATACAGACTAGACAGGCTTTCCCTTCTACTGCCTGTGAACGACCCTTCTGCAGCCTGTAAACGAATTATTGGTCTGCCTTCCTTGGATAAAATCTAATCTTGATTTATGGACCTAGTGTGCCAGCTAATTTATTGTCTTCTCTGGAATATTCCTGGTTCAAATGTACATGGAAGACCATGGCTGAAAACCTGGTGGTCCAGACAGAGTTTACCAAGATCATTCTCTTGCATGGGCTGTTTCACAGATTGCAGGTGCCTTGTATTCTCAAAGTCCCAAGGGTACTTTCTTGCAAGAAGTAGTGCAGAAATACACTGGGGGAGGAACAAATATTTCTCTATTTCTCTCATAGTTACAGAAATCCTCTTGAAATTGAGAAACATAAATTACTCTGCTGCAACTAGCTCCCCTGGGTGTGGGGAGGCAGAACTCACCTACCTTTCTCTAGCAACTTTTTCAGATGCTGGAAGATCTTTGTGTTTCCCAGAGTCTTCTCCTTTCTGGTCTAAGCAAACCCATATCTTGGAGCCTTTTCCTGCAGTCTAGGTGTAACTAGTCAATGCCCATTACTCATGTCCAGTTTATGAAGCTCTCCAGCTTATGTTAGTTCCATAACACTTCTGTTCAGGCACTGATGCTGCATGGGCAGGGGAGTTTATTTCAGTCTTTTTTGATGGCTGGATTTTTTTTCTGTGACTTTGATTTTTTGATTGTGGTTATTCTGAGTACCTGACTGTCACAAGGAGGTGATCAAGCATGTCCATATGCAAAAACTAGTTCTGCCCTTGTAAAAGTTCTCAAACTCTGCATGGTAACTGATACAGTGGTGGTGTTTCTTTCAAGAACAGATGTGCAAATTAGCCCAAAGGACCTCTACGTAGCCTGGTCATCCACTCCCCAGGATGTTTGTTCAGTGCCAAGAAATAAGTTTGGTGAACTTCCTGAAACAGAAGTCATGCATTTCTGTTTACTAGATTTTTCTTCCATGAATTTGTCTAGATGCTATTTGAATGTGGATAAATGTGGGCATCTCACATGCTTGGTAGAAATAAGTTTAAAAGTTTGATAGCATGATACATTGACGAAGACGTCCTTTAATTTTGAAGCTAGTTCCTGAGTGTTTCCTTCAAACTTCTCCAGTTCTGTGTTTTTAGGGTGTTATGTGACACAGTGAACAACCATTATGTCTTTCCTTCCACCACGTCTGATGTAATTACATAGGCTTTAACCATGGACATTATATCCTGTTTAATGGTTTCTTGCACTGAAACTTTTCAGCATTTTTACTGTTCTTACGGCCTCTCTCTATATTTTTCTTGATTGTTATGTACCTTTTTTTTTCAGGCTAAACATAAGGGAGTATGACTCTGGTCTGGCACTCAGCCAAAGAAAAGAAAGCCTGCTAACAAAACTGTTTCTTTACTTTACCTGCTGATTATTTAACAGAAAATATATCACTGGAGCTACCAAATACTGAATTTTGCCTGGATCAGAATTACATCTGCATACTGCAGATACAGGTCTAGGGAAGAGATGACAGGTACACAAATGTAATAGAAGAAATTTTTGCTCGTACTGCAGTAAGAAATGTTTACAATAGAAAAATTAGATTAGCGCAACAAAAACAAACCTTTACCTCCATTTAGGAACCTTGTTAAGATCCATATTGACAAAAAAACTAAACATGTCTGGTTTTGCCTGCTATCTCTTCCTTAACAGTGCCATGAATGAGTAACTTGCAGAAAGTTCCCAATGCCACAAATATTCCACATGAATCTTTACAGAACAAGATTCATTATATATCATTTTTATGGTAGGATCCATGAAGATTTTAGAAGTTGTCCTGGTTTGAGACAAAACTCAGAGGGAGGGGAAAAGAAAAAAATTATCCTCTGATAGAAAGCAGGCCACCGTTCACCCTCTCCCACCAAGGTTTGGGAAAAAAAGGATATTTTCCTCAAAGGAAAGTGAAGAAAGTACAAAACTATTTATTTAACAAATACACAGGAAAATAATCATAATAATGCTAAATAATAAAGTCTCTCACTGTGGAGAGAAAACCTGGAAGATTTTAGAGTCCTTCTGTTGGTATGGTCTCCCTCTCCTCTTTGCAGCTGGGTCTATGTGGGCCCCCCCACCCCCAGGCCAGGCTGGTGGAAGGGTCTCCCCGTGAGGTTTCACTTGTTCTGGTGTCCTGAACAAGCCCAGAAGAGAAGAAGAGAAACCAAAGTCTCAGGAAAACACAGGAGTTCAACTCTCTGTCTCTCTCCCAAGAAAATTGAGCTGAGAGTTGCCTGGAAAGCAAACCATGGGTGCTTCCCCCCCCTCAGCTGCAGCTAATACTCCTCACAGCAGAAGAACAACAGAGCGAAAAGTGACCTTGAAGCACTGATCTGCTTTGAAAAAGTTCCTTTGACTGTTTTTTTTCCCTTTCCCCTCTTGGGCTCAGTTTAAAAGCACGGAAAGGCACAAGATTCATTTTTCTGGCATAGAGTACACAATATGGGATACATTATAAAGTCACCTCAAGAGAGAAGTAAACCGAAAGAAAGATTGAACAAGTCACTTATTTTGATGGTGGTAAAACCTCATTAGTATAGTTGAAATACACAAGATGCAAACCCCTCAAAATGTTACTTGTAATAATGATTTTAATTTTAGAAATGATACAACTAGTTGAAAAGATTTGTAAGAGAATTGATACAAGAAAACTTTATTTCACATTAACTTTTTTAATGTTGGTATTGCTGTTACCTGATATGTGTGCAACATCCTCTCTTTGACAGATTAGAGTTTAAGGTATCAATAAAGCCAGGTACTTACCATAAAACCGCATACCCCAGGAAGAACAATAAGCAAGTCCCCAAATGGCAATTAGCTGCTAGCAGATATCTGAGTGTAAATAGCACAGAATTAATGCGAACAGGCTCTTATTAAGGCAACATTTGAATGTTTGGTCTATATGCAGCGATTAACTGAAAGAAATAGTGTATAACAGACATCAGTGCACTGCCCAGGACCAAGAAAAAATGAGGAAAACAAGTACGATTAAGGAAACCAAGGAAACCTATAAAGAACATAGGGTCTGTTCTCCATTTTGAAGACTGACAGGTTCTGAGTATAAAGGCCAAAGGGTTACAACCACAATAATGAAATATCTAAACTGAGAGAAATGTTTCACAATGTTCCCAAAAAAATAATTAGAATCTTTTGAAAGAAACAATATGCAATAGCACGAGATGGGACTTCATACACTGATTGTGGCACCAGTAGAGTGACATGATGACAATACTGTGATGCAATAGCACAGATCAGCTCAGAAGGGACAGCAAGCGTGGAGTGAGGGCACACTGGCTGTGAGGGAAGAAGACTGGAGGGAGGAGGAAGAGATGCAAGCATTTGCTGCGAATGCAGAGTGTGGCCACAAAGTCAGGGCAGAGCCAGTACCAACAAGGCTTGGCTTCCAGCTTTGCAAGATTTAGCATCCCTGGATGTGAGGCAAATTGGATGGCACAGTCAGTCGTGGGTGACACTGTGTCACACCAGTGATGGGATCCCTTGGTCATCAATGCTTGGACCCAAGAAGGACATTTTGGTCCCCTTGACATCCTGGGGAAAGCTAAATCCAGATAATCTTTTTTTAGGTAGATTTATTAAAGAAATGAGTCAAAGCCAAGTGCCATTGTACCATGTGGCTTATTTGTCTTGTCTTTTGTAGAGAAGAGCATATTTTCATGTTGCCTTTTTGTTAATTAAGCTTTAGCAGTTTAAATTTTTCTCTGCATTTTAATCTGATGGTTAACTTCAAGGCCTGCATTGTTTAGTGGGTTTTGGGGAAAAAAGGGAGCTGAAGATGGCTGATATTTATATCAGGAATGGAATATTGCTTATCTTAATTTTTAATGTACTCATTATTGTTCAGTAGGGAGCAGATGCTTTTTATTTGATTGCATTTTTAAGTTCAGAAAAGGCATCTGAAGTTAGATTGGGTTTCACTTGTCTATAAATCTAAAAAAAAAATTACAGGACAGAAAGAAATACTAATTACAATGACCATTTCATTAATCACTCACAATTTAATAATCAATCATTAGTTTTTCTATGTGGACCTTAAACCAAATTATATGAACGAGAGATATGGTCTATGCAGATTAATTACCACAGGACCTGTCGTGGAAAAGGATGGGACATAAGGATGTATGTCCTCCTCTTGGCACCCGATAGCATGCCACTCCACCACATAAAGTGGCTTCAAAATTATGCTAGGAGTGGTCAGACTAAATCATATTTATTTACTTATTTCTGAATCTGTGAGCATAGCAGAAATAGCAATGAAACTTTAAAAAAAAAATAGACCTACTATAAAACATCCAAATTTTAGAATTATTGTTATTATTGTTATTGTTATTATTGTATTTTGTCAGAGGCTTTAATTTTTAAAGTTTGATTTGTACTTTTAGTGTCTATATGAATAGGATGTTAATACAATACATAAAGGTTTTGTAAAAGCAAAATGTTGATTGTGCTAACAATTAAATGAGTTATGAACTGTGCACTCTTTGCCTAATGTACATATTACTTACACAGCTACTGCTGTGACTTACTGAATTCAGCAGGATGCTAAGAAATGATGATATTTATAGAAAATAAATTATGACAAATAACAGCACTGGGACACCATTCTCTTTTTAAAGCTTTTTTTTTTTCCCACATGGTTTATGAATATTTCAGATTCCTTAGAAAAATTGGGATTTAACCTATAAATTAAGTTTGCTCATCTGAATTATTATATATTGACTGTATAGCTTGAGCAGGCCTATTAGCATTTACAGATGCAAACTCTGGAACCCTTCCTCTTCCCACAAGCCATTTCTGTCTTTCAGCTATACCTGTTTATACCCAGTTGTATATAGCTATATATACATATATGTGTATGCATGTATATGTGCATATTGGTAGCTGAAGCATAAAGGAAAAAGCTTATAGCTAATGCAAGTCAAAAAAGGAGAAAAGACAGTGAAGATAAAAAGAAACAGGCAGAATGAGTGCTTGAAGAGAGAAAAACATCTGAATGGTGGCAGGAGGAGTAAACTCATTAGGAAAATGCTGGAAATGTGCTGTCTGGAACAGTCAAGGTGGTGGCTGGAAGTCTACGCAGCAAGTGGGTTGTGACACAGACCTCTGCAGCATCAGAGGAGGGGAAGGGATGAACAAAAAGCTTTTCATTCCAATAACTATTCCCATCCGCCTTTCTAAAGACACAGTCAGAAATGCTTTCAAAAGCAGGCCCATATTTTTAGCATTTCTGTAGATGAGATGCCTAATAATACATCCTGATTTATAAGACAATAACTGAGGAGAAAATTAAGTCAGGTAAAATAAGCTTAAAAGATTTTCTTTTCTGGCAACATAATCTGGCAATACAGAAAGGTGTTCCCAACAGGGGCTAGCACATGAAGATAAATTTATTGGGCAACATACTTTTTCTTTTCTCCTTCTAGTGTTTAAAGACTTTGACTTAAGCAGATAAGCTTTTCCAAGTAATAATGACAGAGCTAAAACTGAGAGTTAAGTGCATTCCTTCAGCTTACCTCATTTATGTGCAGAGCGGTGGTGCTCATCCATGACTTCACATTTAAGCTCATACTTGGTCATAAGCAAACACTCTGAAGGGCTTTGGAATGATAAAGCTGGTGTATTCTATTCCCTGCATCCCTCACATAACTAGGGGCTTGATTTCCCTAAATATAAAGTTATGTTGATGCAAACATGTTCCAGAGATCATTTTCTTCATGGTGATTAATGCCAGCAAAAGTGTGGAGTCTGTCCTTCACTAATGAGAGCATATGTCTCTGGACAAAACCTTGCATGCTGATTTTGGACAGAGTAAAGTTAATTTTCTTCACAGTGGCTAGTATAGAGCTATGCTCTGGATTTGTGCTGAACACAGGTGTGACAATGTAGAGATGGTTTTGTTATGACTGGGCAGTGCTTACACTGAGTCAAGACCTTTTCTGCTTCTTGTACTGCCACACTTGCAAGGAGGCTGGGGGTGCATGGGAGGTTGGGAGGAGATACAGCCAGGACAGGTGATCCAAACAAAGGGATATTCCATACCATATGACATCATAATATATAAAGTGGGGGAAAGAAAGGAAGAAGGGCGTAGGTGCTGTTTGGATTGATGGCATTCGTCTTCCCAAGTTATACGTAATGGGACCCTGCTCTTCCGGAGATGGCTGAACACCTGCCTGACATGAGAAGAAATGAATTCATTTCTTGTTCTGCTTTGTTTGTATGTAAGGTCTTTGATTTCCCTATTAAAATGTCTTCATCTCAGCCCACAGGTCTTCCAGGTATTATCCTTGTGATTCCCTCCTTGATCCTGCTGGTGGGGGAGTGAGCAAGCAGCTCTGTGGTGCATCATTGCTGACTGGTGTTAAAACATGACACCTTGACAGAACCATCACATCCAGATGTTCCTCATCTCCGGGATGCTCTCTTTGGGTAGCTATGAAGCAAAAAGAAATCTTCGGCATTTATAGAATAATTTTTCTCCTTACCATAGCATGAACACACTATTTTCTCCTAAGGAAGATGCTGGGAGCCAACTAAATTTTGAATTGCATGCTCAGATATTGCTTCAAGGGGCTACTTTAATTTCATGTTTCAGAAGACCTTCTGAAGACTTCATGTAATTTTTACTTATTTGCATATTAGTGTCATAGTTTAATGAAATAAATTAGACTAATTAATTGTATCCCCAGAAAAAAAATCACAAAGGCAATCATCAAGATTATGAAGTGTTGAACTTTTCCTGTCAAATGTCACTTCCAAATTAATGCCTATTCATCAATTTAACTTGTTCTTTGCTAATTCCTCCTAACCTATTAAAACCTGAAAATTTTGTTGTCTTTCATACTTTTCCTTAACATTAAAACACAGAGAGCTCTTTTTAAACTTTAAATTTGAAGAGATCACTACCTATATACAAACATTTTTTCTTTCTAAATAAAAATGAATACTCCAAGAATGCTACATTTATTGTAATATTCAGCCCAAGATAATTATCTTACCTTAGTTTTCCACTATAATACAATATCTACAACAAATTCCACAGTAAGTTCTCTTACCATGCTAAAATGCTGTCATTTACTGTTTGAGATTTCTAGTGTCACTGCTTCATGTTCCTTTGTTTGATTTTCGATGGGGCTTGTGTGTCTATAGGTCTTGCATGATGAAGAGTATCTCTTCTACAAAACCTCCATCTTGAAAAATTATAATGTGATCCTATTTGAGCTGTCTTGGGAAATATAGTACAGTGGAAGGCTCTGGTAAGTGCAAGTGAGCACAAATGAGCACAAAAGTCTTTGAAACATAATTTCCAGGAGGTACCGATGAAGGTCTTAAGAACAGTCCTCTGTAGTTTTAGTGTTGAGACAACCACAAAGCAGTTTCATGAAACATTTTATAGAGTTAGGGAGAAGGAGGATTGTAAATTAAAAATTAACCCGCTCAAACCCTAGTTTTTTCTCTGAAGAACTTTTCAGTTGAGGGAGTTCTAAAATCTAATGATACCAAAATCCAGATGATATATTATGTAGACAGACATAGACCACAAATAGACATCAATCATTATAGATTATATATAAATTATAGATAAAGATTAATTACAGGTACCAGCTTCCCAAGTATCCCTGCTGTGCATGTCCCCATCTATACATTTCTATTCCTTACCTCCCAGGTGAATTTTTCCAGCCAAATGCACAGGTATCAGGTGTGCTCAGGTCTATTGCTCCTGCAAATCCTTTTACTGAACACGTAGATGAGAGGAAAGATGGCTTTGAGTAGGGCATACTGAAAGATTTTTTTAATGACCAAAACCAACAAATGGCTTTGATAAAAGCAGGAAGAAAACAGATGTGGGACAAAGTAGCTGGGTCCTCCATTTCTCCAAGGAACTTAGTTATGTAGTGAGCCTATGCACAAAGTGTTCAGCCTCAGTTTTCAACTGTGGTGCCCTGATCATGCTGCTGAATCCTTTTCCTCTATGTCTTCCCTCTGCTATGCCCTTTAGAATCTCTCTTTGCCATGTTCATCCCTATTTCAGCAATCTCAGACCCACCCGCTCTCAGAAAGTAGGTCCTAGGGAGAGATGTGCATTAAGGCCTGTTATCCTCATGTTGTCCTGTGAAGGATGGTAGCAGATGTACTGAAGAAAACAAACACTTTATGTAAAGATGCACACCCATATAGACAGACCTGTGCAAGCACTAGGGTTTCAGGAGTGGCATCTAGCTCCAAAATGTTGATCCTTGAACTTTCTTCCAAATCCTAACCAAACCAGGGACAAGCACTATTGTCCCCACCACCCTCTGACACAAGGGTTAAATTACATTCTTTTTAGTATTTGCTGTTAGGTGTCTTAGAGGGATCCCTGCTAACACCCAGGCTTGTGAGTGTCCTCCCTTGGTGCACTGCAATACCGTGTTGTACCATTCCCTGTATTGCACTATACTGAGGAATCAGATGCCACAGGGGGCTATGTTCACAACATATGTCCAAATCAAGTCCAAGTCCACCTCTTCTCCTCTGTTAGTTCCTTCCATGGATGGAAACTTTTGTAAGCAGGCCAGAGAGGGACTATAGTGCCCTGCAATTCAATTATATGACTGGCATGGCATTTGTTGACAGGTTCAGCTATGCACAGCCACAAAGCCATTTTCAATGCATCTGCACTCTGGAGATGCTTTCCATAAAACTATCAGTGCCTAGGAAAAACTTGTTTCACTGAAGCAATGGATACAGCACAGTAGGAGGAATCATGCTGTGAAGAGAACATATTTGTCCATAACTGCCTGTGGAGTATGTTCTGTACAGAAATAAGAATAAAATATACAGGGGAGTAGAATAGGGCGTGCTTTGTGTTTCAGTTTTGAAATGTAATATAGTTTCTAAAAACTGCCACAGTTATGAGATGTCTGCTGTCTGTGTATATACAAGGAGGACAGAAAGAAAAAGACAGCAGACTTTGTATAGGAAGTTGACAGCTCATTTAGCTAGAACCATGTTAATGGAACTCATAAAGGAAAATATGTTAGAAGCAAACAGTTGAAAAGACTCCAATGCACAAGTTATCTATATTATACATAGATTTTTTTTTATCTACTGGGACAAATTTAGGACTATATTTAATTCCTAAAATGTACCACAGGTGTTTTAAGTACAGATCTTAACACAGAATTAAGTTCATTACCTTACACTGATTTTAAATGGGCTACCAGATATTTTAAATTTTAAAGGCTACCCTTGGAAAAAACATTTCCTTATTGTAGTGTCAGGAAGGGTCGAATTATCACTAGATTATGCTACGATTCAGATCACTGTTTAGATCTTGCATTTATGTTTTTGCTTTATTGATTTTTCACATTGTTGCCACTAGAGCTTGCTACAATGCAATCAGATAGACTTTAATATATTCATTTCAAGTCACTGAGCAATGCAGATATCAAATTTCCAGTCCTCTACCCTGTAATCTCCAAATTAAAAGAAGGATTTTAATGTGTAGGGAAGGTAAATTTCAAAGTGGCTAACGGATAATTATATATGGCTGTTGTTAGGTGTTTCTCAGTATTTGCTTTGAGAATCCTATTAGTCTGGACTTATGAGACAAGCTGAGAGAGACTCAGACAGAACCGTATTCCATCATATTTTGTCATTCTGTTAAAATCCAATTATATTTAATTATTTAATGAAATAAGGTGTTTTTAGCTGGGCTTTAATTTTGAAAGAGCAGGAACAAATCTTCAACAATGGTGAAATAACTAATTTTGACATTTTAATGAAAGATTTTCAGTTTTTCCTAGGTAAAACTATTTTCATTTTAAAATCCTGTTTATGTTTTTTTATGTTTATGTTTTTATGCTGAACAGTGAAACAAAATTGTTTCAATTACTAGAAAAACATATCTTTTTCTATCCCACCTCTCTTGGAATTGTTTTCAGATATTAATTTAAGTTCAGTTTCCTTTCCAACCTGAACTAAGCCATATTTCAAAATCAGTGAATTATTGCAAACTGAAGTACTCTATCATTCACACAGCTCTTCCTGTGATAAAATTTAAGTCATTATATAAGAGTGGGCAAAAAATAAGATTATTTTCTCATCGAAACTGAAGATTTGCATTTCAAATCTCAATGCAATGGTGTCTTAAAGTTATGCACTATTTCTGTTCGGAAGAAAAAAACATCAGAGAAATTAAAGACAGGAGAAGATGATTATAACAGTCTCATGAATGCATCACATTTTTGTGTACTCCATCTTTCATTGATTTGTTCACTCTGATTTTCAGTGGTCAAAACTATGGATCAGATAGTTATTTCAGGTCTTGATACAGTCTAACAACTAAAGCCAATATAGTTCTTTCTTAGTATCCTCCTTTGTGAAATCACACACCCAGCACACACTCATTTGAGTGGCTTTTGAAGAAATCTTATGTATAAGGGGAAAGTTAAAATGGAAGCTTGTTCCAAATGAGAACATGATGGAGCTTAATTTTTGCTCCTGTTTTGAAGACAGAAACATGAAAAGGTGAAGAAAAGGTGAAAGATATGAAAATGACAGTGGAAGAGGGGAGTATTTTTTCTTCGTTGAGTCAACTGCTGCACTATTACAGAAACTGGCCTAGTCAAAATCAGAAGAAAATAAAATTGCAAAAGCTCCACACAGAAAGGAGGACCATGTCCAGGGATGGTTGGAGGTAGCTGGAGGCCTTTCTATAGCTTTCTTCTGCTATCTCTTATGTGTGCTCTTCCCAGCTTTCATTGCACTATTTG
>WEIV01023877.1:43974-55526 GCA_013390005.1 Calyptomena viridis
ACCTCCACACCCAGCTGGAGGGGTTCTCTCTGCTAATGGGCCCAGCTGCACTGACACAATAGGCACTTACAATGGCCCACATCATCAAAGGATCCAAAATATCCCAGGACTCAGAGATAAAACAACCATTGTGAACTCTCTGCCCTGGGGGAGGTACTAGGGATATATAATCCTTGGAGTTTGAGACCACCTCATCGGAACCAGAGGGAGAACAGAACTCCAGCAGGACTGTGGCTGCCACTCTTGAGGAGATTGCTACCGTTTTCTTCAACAGAACTGCTGTCTTCCACCGGACCATCATCCCAACTACCAGGTTTTTCCTTTCCTTCTGCTCTGCACCCAGGGGCACCATGCAGTGCTGGGGCAGGAGCTCACCCGCACCCTGCTGTTCCTGTCCCAGGGGGACTGGTTTGCACTTTGTTCTTGTGGGTCAAAGCAGTTTTGTTATCTTGTGTCATTGTATGTATTGTGATCTTTTTAGTAAAATTGTAGCTCTGACTTGTGGTCTCTCCAAATTGGGTTCATTTCTCCTGCTGGTTTACTTTTAAACCAGCACACAGAGGAAAAAAATAGGCCACGTATATAGAGCCATCATTGGCTGTTTTGCCTTGGTCTGAAACAGTGTGAATTCTGGGACTGAATTTTTGAAGTTTCCCAACTTTTAGAAATCTTTCTATGACAGAAATTACTTCAGCTAAAGAAATATTGGATTTGATAGCAAATGCTGTGTGATACTCAGTGGAACACCTATTTTGGCCAACAGCCTCAACTTTGAAGATTAAATGATGCTGATCACCTCTCCAGAATGATTTGACAATTTATCCTAGTTAATTGGCCTTCAGTTAAGGTTGAGGGATTTAGCTTGGCCTACAGCCCATCTGAATCAGAAAAGCCAACAAAATATCATTTAAAAATAAATGTACAGGCTCCAAATTAGCTTTTGTGGAGGTCACACATGACTTGTTTTGACTTATCTTTAGTTTCTCATAATTTTGCTCTAAAAATGATGCAACAACATTCAAACTTTCACATAGAAAAAAGAGATATATAAAAGAGATATATGGATATTCTCTGTTAGTTTTGGAGGATTATTTTAATGTTTGGAAATAATTTTTATAAATAAAATGGTACTTTCTCTCTTGTTCCAAAGGAGTTTTAAAGAAAACTTTATATGTTGCAGTTTTAAAGATTTTTCTACATTAATATATCTTTGAACATATGCTTTAATCCAAACACTTTCTTCCCTCTTCTTTACAATACTCCTCCCAGAGTCTCACAACAGAAACAATAAAACCAAAATTGAAAAGTAATTTGCTCTATCACTCTTTGTTTATTTCTTTGTCTCTGAGCAAATTCGGAAACTCTTATCAAGATGCAGACTAATGCTTTCCAAGATGATATGCAGAATCCCAGAAGTTATAGAGGGTTTCCAGCTAAGAGTTTGATGATAGAAGTAAAAGATGATCTGCAGGAATTTTTGAGCAATGACAGTGATTATAATTAAGTAATAACTTAATGACTGGTCAATATTTGCCTGTGCAAATTATTTTGCAATGGAAAATGGATTTTAAAAATTACCTGAATCTATGCTTCTTGCAGGAAATTACAGCTTTGCCCTGTGGGATTATTACTGCACCTTTGCAGCCCTGTCCAGACTGCTCTACCAGACTTCATATCCTCTTCAGGTATTATCGGGTTCCACTTATTGGCAGTAATATTGGCAGTGCTGCACCAGAGGTATCACAGCCAAAAGAAGAATCATAATTTTCCCAGTCAATATAAAAACCTCTTAAAACTCAGGATAAGAGTGTCCTTCTGCAACACTAATCTGAGACACTTTTGGCCTTCTGTTGAGAAAAGGTGACCGTCCATGAATGAGAACATGTTCAACTGGACCACTAGGTGTTCAGAAGCTCTGCAAAGCCAAATTCCTCCAGATGGAGGGAGCTTAAGGTTAGATATTTAATGGTAAACACTTACAATATTCTTATCATTGACTTTCAAATATTGCATTGACTTTCAAATTCATACTTAGGTACTGAAAGAAATAGTTTTGTTTTCAGAGCTCTTTCTTTGACCTATGCTGCAGCTGCTTATTTAGACCCCTATTTGGATCCTAAGGGTAGGTTTAAGACTCCAGGTTATTCTCTTCTTTCAGGTATCAGCTTATTATATTAATTACCAGATTAATATATATTAGTATATTAATTGCCAGGGCTGAAAAGGCATATCACATCTTTGGAACAGAGATGCAAGTGCTATTTTCAGAGGAATTTGAAGTAATTTTTTAAAATTGATTGTGAGCTATTATATTGTATGAATCTGGGTGGTTTTCTACGTATCTGTCAGAGGAAGAAGTCAAATATACAGATTGGAAAAACAAACATGCTTTCTCTGAGGAGTTATAAGAGATTTAGAGAGAATCCAGGTTTTCCTGCTGCAGCTGAAATTCTCACTGCTCTTGGCTTCCTAGCAACAGTGCCTTCCTAACTCATGACTGGAGACAGTACAGATAGAAATCAGTCTATTATTTGTCTTATAATTGATCAATCTATTGGAACTCCTTAGAAGAACTGTTCTGTATCTTTCAGCAAAGATATACAATGGTAGTAGCAAGTACCACCATCATGCAAACAATATGGGAAATTGCATTTTTGGTTGTGATTTGTCTATCCTGTCCTGTATTCTCCTCCAGAATATCTGAAGTGATTCAGAAATTCTGAAGGACAGAAAGCATCCTTTCCCTGGAAGGCAAAATGCAAAGGGAAAAGCCATCTTCCAGTGCACTGCCGCCCTCCTAATGTCCTCTTAGGACATTTCACTGTATCCACCACCTCTGTTATTAATGCAGGACCACATGCTCTCACCTTCACACACAGTACCTCAAAATCCCATTTCCCCCACTTCACCCCCTTCCTGTGTTAATGACTAATATCCTCTCTCTCCATTCAAATTTCCCCATGCTGGCAAGCACTTAGTTATGGGTAGGTTTCCAGAATAACTCTTCAGGTGCAGATATGGTGGGAGGAAACTGTATTTCTCCTTATGATCTGCTCCTGAAAACAAGGGTGCTGATATGATTGTTAATAAATCCCTTGGGGTGTATTATAGTGAAATGACACTGAATGGCCAGTGTTTATATGTGTGGATATATATATGTAGGGTTTATTTTAGAATAAATTGATTTCAATTGAAAGGATGTATACAGCTGTTTTGGTTATTATCTGTAGAAATACAGCAATATAAAAGCATAAAAATATCACTTAAGAAAATGTATAAGGAAAACAAAGAAAGAATAAGACTAGAAACATAGCGGAGGGGAGAGATACCTTTGGGTATCTTTGCTACCTATGGATCCAGTGATGAGACTTTATTATTGCAGTTTCAGTGTCTGTTGAAGTGATGGTTGCAGTCTTGATACATCAGAGGTGGGGGAAGCCCGTGAAACAAAGTTCAATGTATTAATATACATTCAGGTTTATGTGGGACATCCGGATACCTCCCTGCAGTGGTGGGGAAGTTTTACATTGTCTGTTGCAACACTGTGGATCTTTTACACACAGCATGTGGATCATGTGCAGTCCTCTGGTGGAAGGCCCCAGAAATGAGTCTGGAGGCACTTTGCGTGTCTTTAATGGTTTATGACACCTTTTAAGACATGACAGATGCCTCTCATGTCAGCAGAGTTGAGCCAGTTACGTGTCATCAGAAGGGACGAACACCTTCAGGCCTACATGTAAATGTCCCGATACCTTCCTGGGAGCAAGATAGGGGAGGAGTTTTACAACTGAGCCAGTTGTGTAAGGGATGACATTGACATGATAAAAAGCACTATCCTGTCTCTGCAGGGTCTGCTTCTTATTTGCCTTCTCCCTTATCAGGCTCAGACCCAGGTGGTGATGCGTGTGGACCCCCTCTGTACCTGGGCTGTTACCTTGCAAGCAATGCACCCTGCTGCTTCTGCAAATGCCTGATTGTTTGAGTCATTAACCATTAACACTTCAGACTCTCACACGCCTACATCTACTTCATTTTACTTTTGACTTTACTGATGCAATATTGAACACTCCCATGACCCCAGATGTCTGGGATATTGACTTCTTTCTGATTTGTGTGTATAGGAAGGTGATTTGAGGTGCTTTCTTCCTTCTGTCCTACTTTCAGGGACCAGGACCAATTTATCACTATGTGAGTATAACCAAAACTGTATATTCTGTACCCTCTATGTAATTTCTGATGGGCTGTTAATATTAATCATTTGTTGCAGCTGCCCAGGGCACACCTGACACTTCAGGTCACAATAGATAAGGAAATAGACNTCTCCTGCTGATTTATTTTTATACCAGCACACCTTCACAACTGGACTCTCCACTGCTCCTTTAGTCTGATTAGAGGGAAACTGGCAGTTAATTTTTTATTTTAAATTTAATTTTTAACTTTTAACTGGCTTAGTTAGTTGGTATGGGTCTTAAGAGGAAGGAATCTAGTATGTTAGACTGAACTGATGATGAATTTGATCAGAGACATGCTGCCCTAAATTGTATGTTTATACAAGCTTGGACTAGTGATTGCTACATTGTTCAGTCCATTTTTAAAAACTAAAGCAAAAAATTATTATTGTTAAATTCACCTTACTTTCCATGGATCAAATTTTAAGTCAGCCTAACCTTGCATTCAGCTTCCTCATCCATGCCGCATGCCTTTAAGGGGTCTTATCTTTCATGTGCCCTTTCTTCAGATTGTAAGATCTTCAGGTCAAGGATCTTTTTCTCGTATATTTTTGCTTCTCCATGCAAAAATGTTCATATTTATAAAGAATCATTTCTATTACTATTCTGATTTATGCACAATTCAGACAGCTCACATGGATGAACAAAAAACCCCCTAAAACACAAATCAAACAACCCAACAATATAACCACATAGAAACAAAAAGCTTTGGGGATAAGGCAGATGTTTTCCTTCTTATGGGTATTTTTAGCAGTTACTAGCATATGATTTAGTTTACAAAAGCCTCTTCTAACTCTGAGAAGTGGCAAATCCCCTTGGCTGTTGTTTGGGATATTAGAGATAAATTTGAAAGTGGTCAAGCAAGGAATAATAGAGTATAGCTTAATATCTTCTCAGGGAAGCAGGTTTGGAATGTCAATTCTGCAAGTTAGGCATTCTTTGTTCTCAGTTTCATTCTCATGACCAAGAGGAGTAAGAGAATAACCACTCTGGAGCATTTAAGTTCCATGGTAATCAATCCCTTTAAGATCTATACATTAGGCTATATAGGAGTGAAATGGTCAGGCTTTTGATAACGTATTTGTGTAAGATGAATACTTTTAGCTTTACATGGCACTAGTACAAGAATTTTTAAGTCCCTGGGTTTTTATTTTTAGAACTACTTGCCAGATGACTTGACAACACAACAGATATGCTGTGAAGTCATCCATGATTTCATCTGAATTTGTCATCTGTGTTCAATGCTCATGCCTTGGTTTCTGTACTTTTAAGTATTTTGTTTTCAAGTAGAGGACACAGTTCAACTGCTTATGCATAGCTCATGCAGATAAATATTTCTAATATCTGTTGAAAAAACCTCTTACCTGTTGGAATGGTTGAGGAAGGTCTGGAAGATGAGAATCACTATTTAATCAGCAAACACCAAAGAAACAGGATTTAATGCTGAATGGCAGGAGTAGCTGTCAGATTATATAATGTCCAAAATCCAGTTTGGAGGAAAATCATTTGAGCTAACATTGACTCATGACAAGGCTTAGACCACAGTGACTTGATTGACTATTTCTATGAGATATAGTTTTTTGTCTTTCAAGATACTGTGTTTGTGAGGTTTTACTACTTTTAAAAAATCTGGTTTTGAAGAGTCCTAATGGGGAGTTTTCATTCATGGGAGTTAAATAGTTAGCTATGCAAGTAGGATTTTACTGAAGCCATGGAGACAGCTTGTAGTAAGGAGGGTTCCCCAACAGGAGTCAATACTGTGTATGTAGTTCCTGAATGAATAATAATTCCAAAAGCAGAATAAATATCCTGAAGTTTATGTCTCAGCTTCTCTATGCTATTCTGAAACTGTCTATGATGTTGCAGCTTTCATGCCAGGATTCTAATGAAAGTTAAAACTTTTTTTCTTTAGAAAACAGAATCATATTAGTATGAATGAAGGCACAGAATAATTCATTACTTTTGCTTTTATTGATTTTAGAGAGAGATTTATGACCTTGGTTTTTTCTTTGTTGTTGGTTTTTATTTCTGAGTGATAAAGCTGTATGTATAAAAGAGTAAACCCTCTAAAACGTCAAAAAAGTTTTCTCAAGCCATCAGTCAGAGAAAATGTACAGCAAACTCAATTTGTTACAATGCAGCAATGTCAAAACAGAAGTCAGTTTATTCACAATTTAAATACATTACATGTATTTAGAGTTCTAACGAATATAATAATTGTTGTTTTCATTAAAGTAGCCGTGCAAAAATTACAAATACTTTACAAGTATGGATAGCACATGATACTTTAGAGAGAAATGAAAGCAACCCATCTAGCTGCAAAGATTACTATCTATTGCAGAGATGACCTGTATGAGGTCACCTGGGAAAATCTGAAACAAGATAGTGACAAAAAAGGGGTCAAAAATTCAAATCATAACACTTCTGGTATTTCTGTTAACTCCTGAGCAATATTTTGAGGAGATTTTTTAAATGCCCTTTATGCTTTCTACTTTGTCTTTGATCATAATATGGTAGCTTCTGGGTCGAAGCAGTATTCTAAGATAAATGTAGTAGCTGATTGCAATTGTAATAGGACCTGGTTGCAGCAATAGCTCTAGACTAGTAATGGTATTGTAATCAAATAAAGAAACAGACCAACATTCCCTCATTGTCTTCTGCTTTTTACCTTGATGCCTGAAATTTTTCATGTCTTTCCAGATTTTTTTTTTTTTTCCCCAAGACATCTTCAGGACTGCCCTTAATTCTACCTTTTCCCCACTCCAAAGCAATTTTGCTTTGCCCAGGGCAGTGATTACAAAGTTGATCACAGCTATGAAATGGCATCTTTACAGGAAACATTTAAATGAAATAGGACTCTTCAGCCTAAATGACAGATGTTTGAGGGAACATATTACAAGTTTATACACTTTTCTGATTTTTTAAAGCGCAAGATGAGAAGGGATGTTCAAAATAACCAAAGGAAGGTGCCCAAATATAACTGCATGTAATTAAGCTGTGGAATTCCTTGCTAAGACATGTTGCATATGCCAAAAGTTTATGTGGATTCAACAATCATCTGGAAGAACAAACAAACCCCCCCCAACCATTTAGAGTTATTAGACAGTAAAGCAATACCTGTGATGTCTTCACAAAACCACTCCCTTGTATAGATAAGTGAAGGTCTCTGACTACTGAAAGGTAAATATGGTTGTCATCTTCAAAAAACACCAAAAAGATGATGCAGAGTGCTACAGGCTCATGAGTTTCCGTTTTGTTCTTTGGAACACAAGTCTTGAGCAAGTCTTCCTGAAACACATTTCTGGTGACAAGAAGAAGGTTACTGTAACATCAACATGGATTTACTAATGACAAATCATGCTTGATGAACCTGATTGACTTTTGTGATGAAATAACTGGGCAAGGAAAGAACAGCAAATATCATTTATTTTGACTTTAATAAGGCTTTGGACACTGTCTCCCACAATATTCTCATATAGAATTTGAAGCATTATGGTCTGCGTAGATGGAAACTACTGGCTGGATTTTCAGGCTTAGAGGGCAGTGCTTATGTCTTGTTTTATACAAAAATTCTCATATCTACCTTTTCTTTTCTACTTTCTCCAAATATACCTTTTTGGTTTTTTTATGTTTTGTCTTCTTTAAAGAGACTGCACTGCTAGTGATTAATGACTCATTCCACCACCTGCAGTGGCCACCCAGGTGCTGTAAGAGACTGGACTATTGGTGTTAATGGCTCAATCAGCAGTGTGTTTTGATGAAAATGTGCAGAATGGCCACCCAGGCCAGGGGCTGAAGACATGTACATTTGACATCTCAGGGTACAAGCTGTGTGTGAAACAAGATAAGTAAAGAGGCAAATCCTGAAAGGTGGGGTAGTGTTTCTTTTTCTTACATGGATGACTCAGCTGTGATAACTCCCCATGCACACGTAGTCTAAAGGTATTAATCTCTTGTTGATGAGCCGTAATAGGCTGTAATGGACTCAGCTGCAGTGACACAAGAGACAGCTGCAACATCTTAGAGGGTGTCAAAGACTCCCAAAGTATTCCATGGCTCACACATTATCCAGTGTAAACTCCCTGCCCAGACTCCCACCTGAATCTGAGAGTATATAAATCTGAGTTTTGGGGTTTGTCTCATTCACCTGGGGCTTTCACCACCACCTCAACAGATCCGGACCATGGATCACTTCTACAGATCTATAACCACCATTTTGACCAATGAACATCAAAATTGAAACAACCAAGTCTTGTCACTGAATCCAACAAATGTGTTGCGGATCCTTCCTGGGGGGCTCTTCAGCCTTTTCACTTCTGACTCTCCAACCACTCCTTCCAGGATTTCCAGGCATGGAAGGGCAGTCATCCTGTCTCTGTCCTGTGGCCACATATGTTTTTATCATGTGATGAAGGCCANTGCACACGTAGTCTAAAGGTATTAATCTCTTGTTGATGAGCCGTAATAGGCTGTAATGGACTCAGCTGCAGTGACACAAGAGACAGCTGCAACATCTTAGAGGGTGTCAAAGACTCCCAAAGTATTCCATGGCTCACACATTATCCAGTGTAAACTCCCTGCCCAGACTCCCACCTGAATCTGAGAGTATATAAATCTGAGTTTTGGGGTTTGTCTCATTCACCTGGGGCTTTCACCACCACCTCAACAGATCCGGACCATGGATCACTTCTACAGATCTATAACCACCATTTTGACCAATGAACATCGAAATTGAAACAACCAAGTCTTGTCACTGAATCCAACAAATGTGTTGCGGATCCTTCCTGGGGGGCTCTTCAGCCTTTTCACTTCTGACTCTCCAACCACTCCTTCCAGGATTTCCAGGCATGGAAGGGCAGTCATCCTGTCTCTGTCCTGTGGCCACATATGTTTTTATCATGTGATGAAGGCCAACCACAATCTTGATCTGGTGCAGTGGGCAGGGCTTGAGAAATTCCCCCTCATTGGTTGGTTTAACTGTTTTATCAGTATTGTTACTAGTATTCTTCTTGGTAAAGAGTTATTTTTCACTTACTTGTGGGCATATTTGGTCTCTCTCTCTGTATTAAAAAAACCAGGCGTATTGAATCTGAGGGAGAAGACTTCTGTCTGAGGTCAGCCCTCTTTCGAATTGTCTCAAACTGAGACAGCTTAATAGGTCATGCTCTNTCCGGACCATGGATCACTTCTACAGATCTATAACCACCATTTTGACCAATGAACATCAAAATTGAAACAACCAAGTCTTGTCACTGAATCCAACAAATGTGTTGCGGATCCTTCCTGGGGGGCTCTTCAGCCTTTTCACTTCTGACTCTCCAACCACTCCTTCCAGGATTTCCAGGCATGGAAGGGCAGTCATCCTGTCTCTGTCCTGTGGCCACATATGTTTTTATCATGTGATGAAGGCCAACCACAATCTTGATCTGGTGCAGTGGGCAGGGCTTGAGAAATTCCCCCTCATTGGTTGGTTTAACTGTTTTATCAGTATTGTTACTAGTATTCTTCTTGGTAAAGAGTTATTTTTCACTTACTTGTGGGCATATTTGGTCTCTCTCTCTGTATTAAAAAAACCAGGCGTATTGAATCTGAGGGAGAAGACTTCTGTCTGAGGTCAGCCCTCTTTCGAATTGTCTCAAACTGAGACAGCTTAATAGGTCATGCTCTATCAAACAGCAGGTAGCAATATAAGCACCACAATGTCCTTGTTCTATCTGACAACTTTATCAATATCCTGAAGGAGGTGACAGAGTGTGCTTTTGTCAAGTTTCCAGATAGCACCATGCTGGGTGATCATCTGATACAGTCAAGAGGCAGGGCTGACTTCCATGGCAACTCAGACAGACTAAAGGAATGCAATAGCAGAAATATCATGAAAGTAATGAGGACAAATGCAAAGTCCTGTATGTGGGAAAGAAGAGCCCCTGGTGAAGAGACAGGCTGGATACTCTGTGCCCAGGGAGCTGGTCTGCAGGAAGGGCTCTGGTGTTTGTGGAGGACAATGGAATGAGAGCCAACACTGTGTCCCAGCAGCATGGCAGGTTATTACAGCTTCCTGGGCTTCACAAATAGGATCACAGCCAGCACATCAAAGGGAGTGACTTTGACCCTTACTTGGCATTTGTTAAACTGCATTTGGGCTACTGCGACCAGATTTGGGCCATCAAGTATTGGAAAGCTATCAGTAAACTGGAGCAAGTTCAGTGGAGGGACACCAGTTCAGTCAGGGCTTGAGCTGTTGCTCTGTAAAGAGGAGGCTGTGGTACCATGTCTGGCTTAGCCTGGAGACAAGATGGCTTTGGGGGCACCCAAAAGCATCCCCTGGTATCTGCAGTGAAGTTATGGAGAAGGTGGATCTGGGGTCTTCATAGTGGTGCTTAGTGGGAGGATGAGACACTACAGGCACAAGTTGAAACAAAATAAACAATTGGATATTCAACTGAATAAACAAACATAATAACTGGATAAAAAGAATGCCATTTCCAATAGTTATAAAAATTCTCTCCTTTCGTAATTAAATTCAGACAAGGTGAATTGTCATCAATATTAATAAAGTCAAAATCATCACATTTGCAATATTGCAGTTAAATGAATCTATGCCACTGTGCTGTGATAGAATCATAGTTCATCCTAATGCTAGGAGTCTAAAAGTTTGAGAAAAAAAATGGGCTGGTTCCATCATAAATCAATAGGATTTGGAAACTATGCTACCTAGATACGGACTCTCTTCATCTGACCTGCTGCTATCTGCCTCAAAATGTCTGTTTTAGAAAAAATGCAAGAAAATCATACACACTGTGGCCCCTGAAAACAAGCAAAACTCTCCCTACTCATGTATTTGAAGGTAAGCTTTAATTTAAGAAGGATCAAGTTTAATAGAGGAACTAAAAAGGAAGTAATTATGTTGAGAGCAATAAAAGCTAATGTCTTACATACCCAGAATAAATGTGTTTTTATCAGACCACTAATTCTGTTATAGTTTATTTGTAAGTCTGCAGTACATATATTTTTTCGAATATTTCCCAAACAGAAAGAATTCATAATTTGGGAATTAGAAGATTAAAATGCAGTTATGAGATAGGGCCTGCCCCCAAAACAAAACAGAACAACAAAACCATGAAAAACTGAAAGACTGAGAGAAGAATAGATTTAGCAGAAGTGATTTGGAGACTGACAGCACAAACTTAAATGTTATTATTAAACACATTAGAAATGTGAGCTAGCAGAAGCAACTAAACTTACTGTTCTAAAGGAATTTAACAACCATACCATACCATACCATACCATACCATACCATACCATACCATACCATACCATACCATA
>WEIV01023878.1:3712-18848 GCA_013390005.1 Calyptomena viridis
TGAAAAAAGCAACAGAAGGTGGGAAAAGGGTGTATCTCCTAGCCACTCTCACCTTCAGTAGAATCTAGCAATCAAATCAGCTTGGTTATATTATAAACCTACACACTAAAATAGGTCTTTACATTCTTCCCCAAAATGTTATCTGGAAAGGCCTTTTGAGAACAACAACAAAGACAACATTGAAAAGATACTGAATCTGAAACCTCAGAGTGTTGTTGCACAGAGAAATGAGATGCAACTAGCCGTGTTACAGCTCTGTAATCATCTTCTAAGGGCAGTCTTAGTTTGAAACCATTCCTACCCAATTCTGAATGCTACTGCTTCCTACTAGCAAAAACTGGTCTGTGCCGGTTTTCTGAGAAGGAACTTCTTTTTTTCCCAGTGGTATTTGGTCTGGGCATTTACTTGACAGAATTTACTAGGATGACAGAAATGGTCTTTCGTTTCTCCAAGTCTCTTCCAGTAAAAAATGTTTATTCACTGTAGGCAATGTTTATTGTGTCAGAGAAACAGGAAATACAGACTTCATATCTCAAGATTGCATATTTTAACTTAAGTGTGCTTTCCGAAAATCTCTGATTTCTGCAAAACAAAGGAAAATTCTACAAAAACACTGGGAAAGTCCACTGCTTGGGTTCCAGGGGACTTATACTAAAGCTTAAAGAATTTTATATGTAATTATATCCTTTTGTTACATACATGATGTTATTTGTTGTTTAATTAATGTCTTAAATGACAACGCCCATGGAAATATACAAATAAAAAGTAATTAGTCTTTTAAGAAGACTAAAGTTTTGATGGTTTCTGTATATATTTATGGACATGCATATATGATGACCTATTTTCAATGCAAGGAAAAAGATGTGGTTTTGTTAAAGCATTAATAAGAACAAATAACCTTGTAGTACATTAATGCATATGTAAAATACAGGTTGTTTGTAAACAAGGTAATAAGTATGTTTAAGCATATAGTTTTCTTATAAGATTTAGTGAAGTCAGGCTGGGGTTTTAATATAACTTGAGAAGTTAAAATGTACTGGGTAATGTTGTAATAAAAGCAACAGTCATATAATAAGGAATGTTCCATATTTTTTGAGGCACAGTTTACATGTTTTGTTACAGAAACATTATTTACAAAATCAGACAAAATAGTGCCAGAATTAGAAGTAGCATGTCTAAGACTTAAGTCAGAAAAGTAATTGTTTTCCAGAGGAAAAAAGTCTGTGTGTTCTGTAATTCAACTTGAATAATCCAGCCCACTGGATAATAAGTCTGATAAAAAATGGTGAGGTTTTCTTGTTAGACTTATATGAAGTTAGTGTTATAACATTAAAGCAATAACTTGTTGCTTTTACCATGTTGGCACACAATATTTTCTGTAATAGCTTTAATAAGTTCCATATGACTAGTTGGAAAGATAAACTTCATTAAATAATGTTATTGATTTATCTTTTGCTAACAGTCAACACTTTTGTTAAAACTTTAAAACTGATTGGAAAAATGATGCTAAAGTTTATATCCTTGATGAAAAATATCACAAACCAGACAAAAATTTTGAAAAACATTTCTTATTTATTATTCTATTCTATTTCACTTTTCTTTTTTAAAGTAAAGCCTTTACTCTTCAGATTTAAACCATCTGAGCAGAGCAGTGGCTACAAGTTTTAAGCCCTATATTCCTTTGTCTTAAAAGAAATTATATCTGCCCTTTCTGGGTTAGAGAATCAAATACGGTATATGACTGCTCTGCAGTAACTTTCACTACAAAAATATTTGTTAAAAGAAGTAAGCATCTACTTATAATATGTTTGCTATAGCTAATAAGACAAGTTGAAAGATGCTTTTTCCAAAATGCAGGGTTTTTTAAGATTCAGAATTCCTAAGGTACTTGCATCCCAAATCATTAGCACTCATTAGTTTTTCCTTAAGTTTTAGCAAGCACAACTTTCATAACATGCACAAATGTGTGCTAAAATCATCAAATTTTGCAGAAGCATAAATGTGTGGAAAATTGAATTACTTACAAGTAAATTGTAAGTGGGGACTCTTATAAATTGCTCTGTGAATTGAAAGAAGCTAAAGAAAATAAATGTTTTCTTAAACCTTGTTTCCTTCTTCCTATTACCAGTAGGGAAAATACTATAAAAACTCTGAGAAAACCAGTGGAATCCTTGCTTTTCTTTCTATTTGACTATTTGAGCTACAATTTAGTGCTATAGTAATTTCTCAGTGCTACATTAACTTATCAGGAATATTCAAGTCAAGAAAAAGTTAACTCAAAATTAGAAAAATACTTATTGAAGTATTTATGGAATTACTTCAATTTGTGGAATAATTTATGACTGAGAGATAAAATATAGTTTTCAAAATCTAAGACGCTAATAATTTACTACTAGTAAAAGAAAGTAGAATACAGTATACCCAGTCCTGCCAGGAAGACAGTCTTTACCATCATTCTTCCTGGAACAACAGGAATTAGGGAACAGACAGGCTAAACAGGGCTGACACCTCCCTATCAAAACCTGTCAAGCCAAAATACTATTACTTTTGGGATGTCAGTGTCTTACTAAACCACTTAGCATTAATTGACAACTTCTCCTGCAGTGTAAGAGACTTAATTGCAAAGTTAGCACAACTCCATAGTTAGAAGTAGCAGAGCCCAAGTGTCAAAGCTGGCAGTTTTAAAAATTAGTTAGCCTAGGAGAAGACAAAATGAAAAGGGTGAAAAGTTCTTCCTGTCAGGGACAACTATACAGAGACTTAATGGAATGTCTGTCTGGTCTCTGCTGCCACCAGCAAACATGACCCATATTTTGCTGCTGCTATGTTGGAAAATACATTGAGGAGACTGCAGAGAAGCATTTGAGTCCTGCATTAAATCTCACATATTAAGATACTTCCCGTTTCAAACAACGGGACAAAGTTTGCTGCCAGGGCAGAGAGGAAAGAAAACAGCCTCCTGGGGTGTGTGATCAGCTGTTTGTCAGAGAGATTGTTCTTTGAGATACTCACGGCCTTGTTGGGGTGTTACTTTTCTCTCTGTAGTGTGAAGTTGCAACTGTACTCATATGATTTTGATGATGATGATGATTGTATTTCACACTTCATTGCTTATGAGAATTAAATGTATCCCAGTAGAGGATAAGGGGAGTTTGAAAGAAACTTGATCAATCATTTCAAGGTTACTGGATTTTCTGATTCACCAAACTGACACTTTTTCATTCTTTTTCTTTTCTCAACCCTTATGTTCAAGAACATTAGTTGACTTCAAATTCTGGAGCTATTTACACCCCTAAATCACTTCATAGTGTGCCAAATGAAAACTGATGGTTTAAGCAACTTTAAATATGCACACATAAAAGTTAAAATAATTTTTCTTAGAATTCATGTAATTTATTTGTTTGAGAATTCAGAGAAAAACTGTATTATGACACATTTAGAGGGTTGCTAGCATAATTTACTGGAACTAAAGACATATGTGAAAATACAATTTTTTTTTTGCAGATAATTTATTAAGAAAAGACTAGACAGTAACTAAAGTAGACATATGCCTGTGAACTCAAATTATAAGGGATATAAACAAATGGATTTCTAAGAGCTATTCATAAACCAGAATTTATTAGCAGTTCAGGCAGAATTGTACTTAAGTGTAAGGCAGTCCCAGAAGAGGGATGTGGGATTGTTTTGCAGGGAGCCTTTTCTGTTAGGCATGACTACAGAAAGCAACTTATTCTTGAGACTGCTACCTTCAATAGTAGTATGTTATGTATGGTCTTTATACAAAATTAGTAAAGTCCAAGAGATAATGAGATTAACAGAAAAATGTATAACAGATGTTTTGTATAATGTCTAATGTGATGTATGAGGAACTTCAATGAGGCTTTTTAAAACCATAGTCCCTTAAAAAGGACCAGTGAAAGTATGGGACCCTTAGCTAGGAAATTAAAGCCAGCACATAAAATGATAGGCTTGTTTTCTGTAATTGCTTTTCACAGATCTTTTAGAAAACGTTTGTGGAGAAACCCCAGGGTTCTGTGCACCACAGATTGCAAACCACTGAATTAAACAGCCAGGACTGTGGAGGAGTTAGCCAGTGGGCTAAACAGGAACAAAGGAGTAATAGTTTCTAAACACACAGAGCACCCAGAGCCAGGGATTTATATAGCTCACAGTTGGTTAGGCCGGTGATGTGAGTAAAGAGTACTGGGTTAATTTAGAATGGTTAAAGCCACTTGTATTTGTTACCAAAATTTACAGTGGAGATGTACGTAATAAAGGAAAATCTTATACTGAATTTTACCCTAGAAGATAAGTTTGTGATTAAAGAAAAGGACACAAAAGAAGTGTTCAGCTGGAGCTGATGAGATATTGACATTACCCAATGGAATAAAGAGGTCACTGCCACAGAAGACTAAAAGAAAATTCAATGGAAATTGTGTCTGAAGGTAACATTTGAGAGCCCAAGCTCTAAGGTTTTATTTTTAAGTCTCCACAGCTATAAAGGCTGGACTCTAAATAAGGTGAGCTAAGTAATTAGAAAGCTCTAAGTAATTAGAAAGGAATGCATTTTACATATTTTGATTGCAACCATTTAATGTAACCAAAGGCCTAGCCTAAATATCACTAAGTATTTTCTTCTTTAGCTTCAGATTTACTGTTCTGTGAGGCAAGATGGATGAGAGTAAGAAGTCAGAGCCAGTGGAGGTAGAAAACAAACCAGCACTGTATCTGTGCTGTGCCGAGGGACTCCAGATTCTAATATGTTTCCTGACAAATTTCTAGAGGTATTTTGGTGTCGATACCTCTGGTGTTGACTTTGATGAAGGCACTGCCAATGGTGGTAACATGTACTCTAGTGAAGACAATAAAGGAACCACATAGGGTCACTCATATACCAAATCACCACAGTATTTACAATCTAGGTCTGCTACCAACAAGTTCTACATGCCAATGAAGTTCTTAGACCTTTCTTACAGCAAATGCCTAATTCTATACGTACATAGTTTCATCCTTCAGCTTCATTTCAACCAAACAGATCTCTTTTGTCCATGGCCACTGCCTTAGATAAAAGGGAGTGTCACTCCCTTTCTCCCTACGAAGCTGTATGCAAGGAAAAGTGACCTCACATTATCAGTTCTAAAACAAGAAGTCTCTTCTATGCTCTGATTAGGACACAGAGCAACTCTTTGGAAGGTGGAACTTAAAATTTACTCTTTCTTCACACTAACAATGTCTGATCTGCTTTTTGGCTTCTGAGGCTGTTAAGTATTTAATTTTCCCCATGTCTGTTTGTGTTCGTTTTTGAGATTTATGATTCTAATGACCAGCAAAGATATCTAGAAGATAAGCACCAACTTTACAATTTCTGAGGAGGTTGAAAAGATAGGATTTTCTGCTTAAAAATTGTGATTCAGAAATACCTGTTCATACTCATATAGATAATAGCATTTTAAATGAATATTCTATACCAATAATAAGACCAGAAAATCCTGTGAAAATTAGGTAATCCATAGAATGTAGTATAAAAGACAGTGGTACAATAATGGTAGGACAATGAGAAACATGAAGAGATTTAACAGTTAAATCTTGAGGGGATATTTAATGACTAGAAGTCTGATAAACACTATTTACCATAATTACATATATAGTTATGTACATGTTTCAGTTACACTATCTCAAACTAGTGAAAGAGAATCTGCTACCAGACCATACCAGATTGTTCCCATAGGACATCTGTTTCATGTGTTTAATTTCTTTTAAAAAGTAGGCAATACTTTTTGGCTATAAAAGTATGAAAAGATAAAGTTTTATTTGATATTATGTCAGAATTAAATAGTTGTGTCACATTTTTTCTTTTATCCCAAATAATATTTAGTGCTCAAACAGTTCTGATATACCAGTAGATTATTATACAGCCTTCTAAAACTATTGTGGCATTCAGAGTAGGAAAAACACTATTTTTGGGCCAGACACAGAACACTTCTTTGGGATTAAACATCTTATTGAAATGAGATAAACGCACTACACCAAAGCAAACTATCTAGAAAACCCATATCTCAGCATTCACATGGGACTTTTTAGGCATCTCTAATTGCAGACAGACTCACGCCCTTTGACTGATGAATGGGTTAGCCATAGAGCAGGGCATCTTCAGTGGGAGACGTTCATACAAAGATTGTCATGGGATTTAGCCACATTTAAGCTGCAGTTGTCTTGTCTATACAGTCTAGGGAGGACTCTAGTGCTAAGAAGCACTGACAGTATAGACATTTACCCCTGAGCTAGTCACCTCCATCTTTGTGGACGAAGAATACAAGTATCACAGATTTACAGATTGTGCTGAGTTGCAAGGGACCCTTAAGGATCATTGAGTCCAACTTTTAGCCCTGCACAGGACTATTCCCAAGATTCACACCATGTGCCTGAGAGTATCATTCAAACACTTCTTGAACTCTGTCAGGCTTGGTGCTGCGATCACTTCCCTGGGGAGCCTGCTCTAACAGCCCCCTGGGTGAAGAACCTTTTTCCAATATCCAACCTAAACTTCCCCTGACACAACTTCAGGCCATTCTCTTGTGTCCAGTCACTGGTCACCATACAGAAGGATCAGTTCCTGCCCCTCCTCTTCCCCTCACAAGGAAGTTGTAACTGCAATGAGGTCTCCCCTCAGCCTCCTCTCCTCCAGGCTGAACAGACCAAGTGTCCTCAGCCACTCCTCATACGGCTTCCCCTCAAGGCCCTTCACCACCTCGTTGCCATCCTTTGGATGCTCTCTAACAGCTTTATACCTTTGTTGTATTGTGTTGCCCAAAACTGCTGCTGCACCAGTGCAGAGCAGAGTGGGACAATCCCTTCCCTCGACCAGTTGGTGATGCTGTGCCTGATGCCCCTCAGGACATGGTTGGCCCTCCTGGCTGTCAGGGCACTGCTGACTCATATTCAACTTGCCAGGTCCCTTTCTGTGACACTGCTTTCCAGCATCTCATTCCCCAGTCTGTACGTACTTCCAGGGTTGCCTCATCCCAGGTAAGAATCCAGCACTTCCCCTTGGTGCACTGCATATGGTTGGTGGTTGCTCAGTCTTCTAATTTCTCAAGGTTTCTTTGCAGGGCCCCCCTGCCTTAGAGGGAGTCAACAGTTTGTACCTGAAAACTTGCTTAGTATTCCTTTCCTGTGTCCAAGTAATTTCTGATGAAGTTGAAGAGCACAGGGCCTACAATGGAGCCCTATGGAACCCCCCTAGTGACAGGTCACCAGTCTGATGTGACCCCATTCACTATTACCCTCTGTGCCCAACCTGTGAGTCAATTGCTCACCCACCACATGATGTGTTTATCCAGCTGTGTGCTGGACAGTTTGTCCAGAAAGACCCTGTAAGAGACAGTATAGAAAGCTTTACTGAAATCCAAAACGATCCTATCAAATGGCTCCCCTTGATCAGCTAAGTGAGTTACCTTGTCATAAAAGGAAATCAAGTTTGGTAAGTAGGATTTTTCTTTCATGAAGCTGTGCTGGCTGTGACCGATGACTGCACTATCGTTCAGGTGTTTTTCAATACTTCCCAGAATACTCTTCTCCATAACTTTACCAGGCACTGAGGTGAGACTGACTGGCCTGTTGTTTCCAGGCTCCTCCTTCTTGCCCTTCTTGAAAATTGGGACAATGTTTGCCAGCTTCCAGTCAGCTGAGACTTCTCCAGATTCCCTATAGTGGAAAGCAGCATCTCTGAATTCTTCTCATGTCACTTGACCTTGCTTCCACTGGACATAAACCTCGCTTTTTTGCCTTATCTCCAAGAGAAGATTCCTATTCAGCCAAGCTGACCTTTTGCCTTGCCTGCTTGACTTCCGACATTTGGGAATTGCCTGCTCCTGTGCCTTTAGGAGGTGATGTTTGAAAAGTGACCAGCACTGATGGACCCCAGCACCTGCAAAAAACATTTTCCTGGGGGACCTTACTAATTTTCTGAGCAGCCTGAAATCTTTTTTCATGTCTAGAGTTGAGGTTTTGCTGGCACTTTTCCACCTGTCAACAGGGATTTTAAACTCTATTACTTCATGGTCGCTGTGGCCAAGACAGCCACCAATCTTCACTTTGGTCATGAGATCCACTCTGTTGACAAGCAGCAGATCAAGGAAAACATCTTCTGATGGCTGGGAGGTCTATAGTAGACTCCCACAATGACATCTGCCTTATTTTTTTACGATTCTTACCCAAAGGCTCTCAACTCCAGGAGTGCCATTGTCAACTGTGAGCTCCATACATTCTAACATATGTTCTTCTATTACATTCAGTGCCACCCCTTTTCCTCTTCTGCCCTGCTTATCCCTCCTGAAGAGCCTGTAATTGTCCATCAGGGCACTGCAGTCATAGGTCTCATTGGTCTCATCCCACCATGTTTCACTTATGCTAATGATGTCAAATCCGTGGGACTGGGCCAAAGCTTCGAGCTCCTAGTGTTTGTTCCTCATGCTGTGTGCATTGGCATAGAAATATTTCAGTTGTGTTACATCGTAGACAATACCTGGTGAAACAGATTGAGGGATCCCATTAGTGCTTTTTTCCTCAAGTTTTGGCCCACCATCCCATGCCTATCACTGGCAAGCCTGGTTTTGTCTCCTTCCACTTTCCAAGCTGGTTTAAAGCTCTATCAACAAGCCCAGATAGCTCCTCCACTAGAACTCTTTTTCCCCTCTGAAGTAGGTGCACCCTGTCAGGTGTTGGTACACTGGATGTTGAGTAGATCATCTCAGGGTCAAAAACCCCCAAAATTTTTCTGATGACACCAAACTTGGAGCCACTCATTGACCTGATGGATCTGCCTATTCTTATCAATATTATTCCTTACTACCAGAAGGATCAAGAAAATTACTACCTGTGTTCCTGATCCCTCTACCAATCATCCTAGGGCCTTGGAGTCTCTTTTGATTGCCCTCAGACTTCTCTCTGTTATTTCATTACTGCCAGTTCGAACAACCAATAGCAGACAGTAATCAGAGGGTCTTATTAGACCGTAGGGTGCTGCGTGGGACTGTCTTGCCTGTTCAGGGATTTATTTATCTCATTGAAACATGAACATCTCAAATAGATATGATTAATTTCTCCCTAGGAGTATCTGTTTCCCTTGTTGACTATAAAGGGAGCCTACACATCTTGTTCAGGTGTAGATATCTGCTTTATTCATGTATAAAGTTTAATGGAGTTAATTCTTCTTGATCTGTAAGCTGTAACTCAAACTTTCATACTCAAAAACTGGGTCCGACTACCAAAGCCACAAATGTGATCAAAGGAGACCAAGTAAAAAACAGGACAATTATATTCTTATAAATCAATACATACAAAAATGGTTCTGCTCTCCACTGTTTGCCTTATAATCTGAATTACTTGTAGGGCAGGCAGATATCAGATATCAGGCAGTGATCCAGTACCCATAACATGAAAGAAGGTTAAACACCTAACCCTCACTCCCAAGAACAGTATTTGATCATCAGGCTCTAATTTAGCTTGTGGAAGGCTCACTCAGCCTCCCCAGAGAAGCTACTCATGGAAAGCAAAAGTACAAGAGCTTTGATGTCACAAAAGAGCAAACAAGGAACAGGCTGATTCATAAGCCAGTGGTGAATACAGTCCACTAGATAGAGAAGTATAACCTGGTGTAAAAGATTTATGAACTGGGGACTTGCCACCAAGATTTCTGTCTATAGATCTGGAGGTCTGATTTCTGGGCTGGTGGTCAATCTTCCTTTTGCTTCTTGATTATGTCTGCACTTTTTAGTTTTGTCTTACAGCTTTTTTGAAAGCTTCTGCTCTATGGTGGATGTAGGGAAGCAATATAATTCCCATTCTTATAAAAATGGGAGAGACATGTATCATCATGGCTGATGGCATGCAGAGCAAGAGGGCAGATCTAGGAAAAATAGGGTAGGATATCAATAAAAGATCCTTTAATGGAGAGGCAGGTAATTTTTTTTTTTTGGTTGGTTGGTTTTTCTTTTTCTTTAAATGAGAAAAGCACAGAGAATTTCAAGCAAAACAAATGCAGTCAAATCAATGCACTCAGAAGAGAGAGAAATTATCACAGTCCAGAAATTATATATTTCAGTCTATTGACATTCCTTTTGGGTGCTGGAGGAATAAGAAAATATCGTTATTACTACTTCCTTGCACAGATGCAGGATTGGCTAGTGAGGCCTTAGTGATTTACAATGCTGTCAAGGACATCTTTGGCTCCTAATCAAGGAAAAATTCAGGTAGGTTTTTTTCTTTCTCAGATCTATATTTCATTTTTTATAATCCTTTTCCACTTGAACACAGAATACTCAGACAAAATCCCACCTGAGCCCTTTAGGAGCTGTGACTAAACCAGAAAAAATTCCCACCCTTAGTGACTGCTGTACTACTGCCTAAGATCACAGTATTTGCAAAAATTGGAGCAGGCCTCCATGTCCATGACATGGGCATCACCCTGTCCCCGAGTCTTTCATTCATCTGTTCTCCGTGTTCTCATGATTGAACCCCACAGTTTCTGATATCAATAGATTTTTTTAACAGATGTTGAAAATCAAATCCTCAGTGACTTGTGGAGCAAACCATAAGAGTTTAAAACCTTAATTTGATAATTTTAGTGTTAACCATTTCATTAATTCTATTATTTAGTTTGATTATTGAAATCTGGCATTTGAATAAACCGTATTTTCAGAAAATAATTTTGTCTTAATTTTTTAGGTGCCAAGAAATGAAAAATTAACCAGTTCTTGCGCTATTTCATTCTTTTTGTGGATCATTCCCAGTGGTAAACATGAGTTGTGTTCTCAAACTAACAACAAACCTCAATACAGTATTCTAGCAGAAGAATAATCTTTCTGGACCTAAATGTCACCTTACCTGTTTTTGCCTGAAAGACCTGGAAGGGTTCTCTTTGCTGTGTTATCATGTAGGGTTAGATGATATTATGACACCTCTCATTGTTTCCTGAGCTACTTATTTCCAGAATGTAATTTTTTACTGTTTAGATGTGACCTAGATGCATAATTTTGCATTTAACTTGAATGGCTTCAACTTGCCAAGCAATCCAAATTTTTCTTTATACCTTCCTGGTCTTCATAATTACGTACTGCTCTGCCAATCTCTGTGTCAACAATATAAGATATCAGCAATGTTTTGATATTTACTAAGGCATATGGAAATGTCGAATAGCATCTTCAAATTCCTAGTTCTTATTACCCATATTTGAAACCATTCCACGCTACTGAAAAAAAACCCACAGCTGAGAGTGGACTATTAGTCAGTTCTCAATGCATTGAATATCTACTTGTTAATCTTGCAATGTACGTGAACTTAAGACTCTTTAACCAAGCATTTTTGACACATGGGCAACCATAGAATTACTTGAAGTCAAAGGTGGTAATTATTTCTGTATTTCTCTAAAGGTAAATATTTCTGTATGGGGAAACCTAGGGAAACAATTAAACATCCCCCTCCTAATAATCAATGAAAGAGTAAAAATTTTCACCCTGTGATTACACTAAATACAAATTCAGAGGGATGCAACTGATTTGCATGGAGTACTGCATGTGTAAGAGAGAAGTCAGAAAACAAGCAAAAATGTACCAAGATAAATGAAACCAGCAAAAAACAGTGTAGTCATGGCAGAAATGAAACAGGGAGAGGTTTTTGAGTGATGTTGTCTGGAAAGCTGGCATAGAACTGTGAGAAAGGAAATGCTCTCCTGTTGTTTAATCATACTGTGTTTGGAGTAATGGAACCTCTGTGTACATTCTTTGTAAATTAGAATGATTGCAGTAAGAAAACTATTTAACTCCTATGACATCAGGGAACCAGGGTTTCTCAGATGAGGGCTGAGATCACCCCAGCCTGTTACATGGAAGCAGGATATGCAAGTGTCAAAGCAACTTCTCATAGTCTGAAATGTCAGCAAAATTCCCAGGAAGTGTAAAGTCAGAGTGACAGACAACAGCTCGTCAAAGAATGTTTTTTTTTTCAAAGACTTGTAATTCCTGAACACTTTTGCGAATAAAGTGGCTGTGAGTGAGAAATTCTTTGTGTCTAAGTTTGTGTTTTTGCTCTTCTAACAAGTCATCCCCAAAGGTGTGAAACTGGAAATACAGGTTTTGTAGGAATTTTATCATGATTTTCAACCATTTTATGACCTCCATGTAGTGATAAACCAATAATTTTTCTACAATAAAGTTCCTTTCTTAGTTTCCCTAAATAAATTTCCACACTTCACTACTGCTATTTTGTATTATTTATAGTCTATTACCCACTTCTTTCCCCCTTCTTGCTAGAATTAGCCAAAGTTCTTCTATCTTTGCTGTAGAAAGAAAACATTTTAATAGTCTAATAAATTATATTGTATTGTTTTAAAATGTTAAATAATACTTAGTTGTAATTATTTTTTTATAATGTTGTCTTCCAAATCATCTGTGCTCATCCTTAACTTTGTGAAAATCGTTATTTCAAAATCTAAGCACACATATAACTGATTGTCCTTTTGCTTCTTACCTGCATGTATGTACAAAAGCTTAACCACAATAAGCAGCAATAAACAAATTTATGTCAAAAAAGATGTTCCTAAACCATTCCAGCAATTAAGAAGTTTTTACTCACCATTTTCATATCCCAAGTAAAATTACCTTTTCCTGGTTGTAATATATTTTATGTCACAGTCATTTAGAAATTATATATTTAAATCCTGAAGGATGTCTTGGGGACCAGCACCATGCTATTGCCAACAAGTATTCGTAATCCTTGAGCTCGTAAAGCATAATTTAAAAACAGATGGATTATTGTCATTCTCCTGAAAGTTGTTCAGGACTCATTTCTACTAGTTACAAGCCTGCTTAATATTTCTGACCTGAATTAATATTTTTTCTTAGCTTACCTTTTCCCCATGATGGGGCCTATTCTCTTTATGTTTTTAATAGAAAACCTAGCCAGTTTTAGGGAAGATAATCATGTTTCATGGGCCTTTCTCTGTAGCATAGTTACATCTCTGTAGCGTCCTTCTTAAACAGAACTGAAACTGAGATATACATGTAAAGTGATATTAACACTTTCCCATGTATACACCAAAGTGTAGCCATAGGTACATTTTAGTGTATTGTTTCCTAAGTTTGAACTTTTATCACATTGCTTTTTTCACAGTTACTCTGTAACAAGATTGTGTATCCATATGTTCTGTCATACCCCCCTCTTCTACCATATTATTATTAACTTTGAATGATAGAATTCATTGATTTCCACAGAATCTCATGGTAGTTAGGGTCAAAATGCACCTGTGGAGACCGTGTCATCCAATCAGCCTGCTGAAAGCAGCATCACCAAGGGCAGGTTTCCCGGGGCCGTACCCACTTGGATTTTAAACATCTGTGGGGATGGAGATTCCACAAGCTTTGGGGCAACTTGTTTCAATGTTTGAATTTCTTTTATGGAAGTTTCATTTCTTTTATAGAAGTTTTCCATTGCAATTCTCCACAACTGAAATTCTTCACATTGATCTTTCTCCTCCCGCCCTCATATACATTACAGAAAAGCCTAGAAGACACTGTATGTCTCAGTCACAGACTTCAGAGAACAGAGAAGTGCCTCCTGTGTTAAATATCTTTTGATTCTGGGGTGCCAACAACTTCTTCACAGCATCTTCCTCTTATCTAGTCTGTCCCTCCCAAGCAGGTTTTAACAGGTAATTTAGTATTCCAATTATATGAATCACCTCACCAGATTTCATCTGTTTCACTTGTGTAATATTTCTTTTTTGAATGGAATTTTCAGTTCTTGCTCATTACAACTAATCAACATGTAAGCAACTGAAAAAAAATTTTTTTTCTTGGTGCTTTTGGTAATTGTTTTGAGTTATTCATGACATACTGATTTGAACTACATTGATGTCTCTCCATTCTGTTATTAATTTGATGCTTTTTCTGCTACCCAAACAGAAGACGAGAAATTTACTTTCCTTCCTTTGAGGAGCTTTGTGTCATTTGAAATTCTTTGTCTTTTCTGTGGCCTTGATGGAGTTTGAGATTTTCAAAAACCTCCTTCAATTCCTCACTAGCTGTCTATCCTTCAGTATCTTCTGTTTTTCCCTTTTCATGATACCAGAAGGTTGACTGCCAAGACCTCTTCAGCTTCTCCTTTGTCTCTTTTCTCGGACCTCACTGTAGTTTTCATGTTGTACCTGTGGGATAGTTGACAGCAGTGTATATCATGACCCATAGAGGCTTGTCAGATAATCTCATAATCCACCCCCATCTTGCAGTTACAATGGATCTTGTGACCACAGTGTGCACATACATAGAGAGTGCAGATATCTACATAAAAACAGTGAGAGGTAGATAAAATATTTCCTCTTCCATAGAATTTTACAGTTCAAAGATATCAAAAGCATGATTTAGACCACCTGTTTTATAAATGAATAGAATATACAATAACAAAAGCTCATATATATATAAAAAATCTAATGAAAAAAACTTGATTCATTCTCAGGGTTAGAATAGAGTAAAATTCTTTTAACCTGAAGTCTACCTTGTGAAAACACAACAACAATTAGGATCTTTTTACAAAAGATTTACAAAAAAAGTTGCAGTTTTTCTATTTGGGTTTTAAATTTTCTCATTAAATTTGTTTACTCTGTTTTATGGAGCATTTGTTAACCCTGTCTATTTTATCTTAAAGTTTCCTACTATCAAAATGCAAGACAGTATTTTATTTACCAGTGCTCCTGATGTTTAAATGTTGGGATGAAATGAAGAAAAAATCCATCAGCAACATAATGGCATCCAGAAGCCAACATGTGGTTGGTCAGTTTTTGAAAAGGACAAAATTAAAGATTAAAAGGTGGGAAATTCTTTCAATAGAGAGGTGTAATGAAGAAATAAAACCAAAGCAAAACCAGGCAGACTTCTGTTCAGATAATTCTAATGTAGGAAATAATATTTAAATGCACAAATATGTAAAATTATTATGCATTTTAGAAGACATATCCTAATTTAATATTACAGTTAATAATATTAAATTTCTGCAGATGATAGCAAAAGGTAGAAAATCCTCCAACTAACCAAGAAAAACAAAACATCCTAAACTCCTAAGTACTATGTCTGGAGAAATAAAATCA
>WEIV01023883.1:3093-70223 GCA_013390005.1 Calyptomena viridis
ATTGTATGTACCATGCATTTTGTTCTGAAAGAAAAGCCAGCAGCTACCACTCAGATGTTTACAGCATGAGACTACTGTTCAAGCCTTCTTCATATTCTCTATCTTACCCATTCAACTAAATAAACTGCAGAAAACAGACTTGTAGCTTCTCTGGAAGTAAGGACAGAGGCCTCTTCCAGGAATTTTTTATACTACACTGCCCCTCCCATATTTAAATGAATGCTTTTGTTTCTTTTTAAAATGTGTTTTGTAAATATGTGATGTAAATTAGTGTGTGTACATTGCTTTTCAATTGTTCAATATTTTATGCTTCAGTATGTATTTGAATGTGTTCTTGTTTGAATTCTATAGGAATGTTTTTATTAGCATGAAAGAACAAGTGTAAAATGTAAGTATGCTTATAAAAAGTTTATACTTTATGTAAAATGAAGGAAATAATAATTGTTGGCCAGCTATGACTGTAAACTGTTATACTAGTTTTGAGCTCTAGGCCTCCTGCATATCTATATAGAAAAATCAATTCGTATATGAACTTGCTAGAAAGAAAGCTTTTAATTTTATTTATTGCNCTGGAAGATTATTAAAGTTAGATTTTTAAGAGAATAATAAAACATAGTTGTAATAGTTCTAATGCTTACAGTGTGGAATTTTCAGAACCACGGTGTTGGTCACGCTGTTCCGTTGGTGACGATGATGATGACAAAAGCGGAACTGAAAGCAGACCAATCCCAAGTGCTTTTTAAAATTCCACTTGTATATTATACAATATAGCTATTTAAGGGCCTATTCTGGTAGAGTGCTGAGTGCTTCTATGATGCACTAAGTATCCTCAAGTCAATGACTGTCAATGAGATTGAGGTTGCACAATCCTGCTAAGGATTGGTCCTGTCTGTTTCTCTATTTTTGTGGTGTTACATGTATGAGTAACAGCCTCTTTTCTTAGCTTACAATGGAAAACATATTGTCTTATTTTCTCTTTGCTTGTAATGTTATGCTATCTGAAAGTATCCCACTGCTAAGCATTATTATCTTTCCCTAATATTTTTTTACATCCCTTATTAATACTAAGAAAAAGGACCTGGTCATTTATTTTCTATGTTAATGCAAAGATATCGACCAAGATCTACTAAACTGTTTTGTTTGTCAAGTTACTCAACTCTTTAGGAACCAAAGACTGACTTCTGCTCCAATGAAGAATGGAAAGCAGTATATATAATAAGGATTGTTTATCCACAGAGTGTTCTTCGAGAGTGTTGACAAAGAATACTAACTTTTAAGTCATTACTATGTGTTGCTTTCCTGAATTGCTGCCACAGATGGTGTGGTGCTTTATATATTTTAACTTTGTTTGCCATAAATACCTTTTATTTCTTTCACATCCCAGCAGCAAATTTTGCCTTTAGCCATTCTTCAGTAAAGTTATGAACTTAGTTGGAGGCATTCCANTATTTTAGGACATTCCAAATATTTAGTAGAGATATAATTATTTAATTCAAGTAGTTGAGAACAATTGTAAGGGATATTTTATACCATACTAGAATTACCTTAAAATCTACCAGTTAATTTAATATGCTAAAGCAACGATGTAATGCAGTGAAAATATCTAAAAGCATAAAGTGAAGCAAACATCTTTCAAAAGCATGCTTAAGTGGTTTGATCACCTCCTAATAATTTTTTCTATAACTGAGTATGTAGAATATTCTGAAGCATATGGAGAAAGAGGAGATAATACATTGTATGAACAATTATATCTTCAAAATAAAATTAGTCTCATTTCATAACAGACTAACACAAGAATAGTTGAATAAATTTTTAGTCCCTGATGCAATTTTGAAGTGATTTCTGGTTTTTAGTACAATTTCACCTAGAATTTCACACCTATGATTATGAAACATCCTTTGGTACCGTACATCTGTACTGTTTTCTGAAGCATGCTTTTGTGCCCAATTGTTAGGCATTCTGTGAAACTTATGTGCAATTAAAAAAAAATTCTAATGCATATATATGTATATATATGCATATATACATACTATATTACACATATGCTGTGGCTGAACTGATATAACTTTACAGCTTTAAGTGATTGATCATGTATGGTCCTAGAAAAATGTGGTTTAAACCCATATGTGAATGAATTGTGACACATATCTGAGTTCTTAAAAAGTTTAGATTTTGGTGCCCCAAAGTGATGGATGTTAAATTATGAATTGTTGACCAACGGTCTTCTCTAAATACCTTTTATCACTTTGTTGGGAGGTTTTAAAAGTTGCCATCTTAAATTACATCAAAATAGTGTTTGTATACTACCTGCTTGAACTCAGTACTCTTCTGTAGTGAATTTTAACATAGACAGTGCCTTCAAACAAAATAAATATGATGCAGAACTAAGAGTGGTGCACATTCCTTTTGATATTTTCATGATTCTTATAAAATGTAGAAAGAAGTCAATCACATTGGCTTTTGCATTGGTGACAAGACAACTTAAGAACATCTCTTCAAGGAGTGAACATGGAGGAAGAAGAAAAGAGGAGTATTTTACAAGAATCTGAAGGTCTTACAAATTAACAAGTAAATACATTACAGAAGTATCAACAGTGGAATGTGGTTGATATGCTAAGATACTCTTAAGCCCATTTTCTGTAATTGCAATTTAAATAGGAGACTATAAATGATAAATGACTTTGAAATAGTGTATTGAAAAGCAAGTGCAAAGCGTCCGTTTTCTTGGATCTCGACAGTCTTTTTCTATTGTTAAGTTTACTAATGACTATGTTGAAGTCGGTTACTAATGAGCTGATTATTTCAAAAAATTAAAAGGATCAATTGCATATCAGCAGGAGGAAGTGTACTTAAGATTACTTTATTTGTAGAGGTATGTAAGATAGGCTTAATGAAAAATGCACTGAAACAAATGCTGGGAATTTCCTGTGTACTGTCATAGTTTTTGGTTTTTTTTTTGTTGTTCATGAAAATGTTTGTACTTTTCTATCATTGTCTTTTATGAAATACAATGTTGTAAAGATTGTGTTGGTTTGTTTATTCTGAGGTTCTGTGGAAAACATATCTTTGTGTTTTGGTTCTAGACAAAGTGCTCATGTTTCTAGTGCTCAGAACCCAAAAGTAATAGGAAAAGGAAGGGATACACCTGTCCAAATACACAGGTTGGGCTGTGACAGGATTAAGGCTTAGGCTAGCAAAGCATTTTCCCTTTTTTTGGTATTTATATGCTTTCAGCTTTTGATTTTCTTACGCTAAATAACTCAATGTTTTGAGTCCCTATCTTTTCCAAGACAGGGTTGAATTCTGTTGAATCTCCTGTTTCTTCCTTATTTATGGATTACTAGAATGGGAATAGAAGGATTCACCCATATTTCTCCTGACATTAAATGGGAAGCTGGTTTTCTCAGGAATCATCAGTTATTTTTATGTGTATCTTACAGCTATTAAAGTGTCTGATGGCTAGAGGTATGCAAGTAATTTTAGGGAGTACTTCAACTAGGGACAGATTGCAGAATTTTCTGAAAATACATGAATAAACTTCTTTAGGTATGTTTGATCAATATACTTTTCTGAAACACTGGCTATGGACTCTCCTTGAAAGTGTCATCAGTTATGGTATATTGGAAAACAAGAAAGATGGCATTTTAAGTATGTGTAGCATGCTTAGCATCCTTAAATACTATTCTACCTTGCTGTCACTTGTAAGCTGTTTTTGCTTCTGTATCTCAAAATTCAGAATTGAGAGGTGAGTTTATCTGATAATTACGTGGGGCCCTGAGTAAGTTATCCCATGTGACTTCATCTGTTGTGGGCTTCAGTAATAAAGCATAGGAGATGGTAGTGGTGGATTGTATTATCTGTGTGCTTACTTTTCATTAGACACCTTTAAGATGCGTTTTGTTTACTTTCTTTGCAAAAAGAAACATGGTTTATTAACTTCATGGAAGACTGTGGTTTATTCTTAGAGTCCCAGTAATGGAATTTCAGTACATTTTTTTTCTAAGGTTGCTGTGTTTTTTTCAAACCCTAAACTTTTATTCGGAAGGGCAGTACTGACAGAATACAGAAATACAGCATACTTTTATTCAGAAGAGTGTTTGAAAACCAAGTCAATACACATTCTCCCTAAAGTTAACCAAGAAAATAAAGAACTTGCCTCTTACAGTTAGTGATTTACTATGAAATCTAAAGTTTTTGATACAATCAGATACTAAGTTCCTATTTATGAAAATTTTAATTCACATATCTGAATTTTCATGCTTGTTTGTCAGCTTTTATTCCACTGGCTCACTAACTACTGCTGTAGTTGAGTACGAAAAGGGACTTAGGACAACAGCAATGGAGTAATGTCGATAACCAGCATCATTAGCTGTGAACACCACCTGGAAAAAGAAAAAAACAAATACAAAATGAATGAGAAGTGATCTCCAGGTACAAGCCTAGATGAAAGCATTATGATCGTTTTATGGAACTTCATATGAAACTTCAGAAATATTCTCACTCTGAACTGTGACTGTGAACAATGTGACACAGTTTTTGCACTGGTTAAATATCCCCTGTTAAAAGTATAAATATCATATTATTCGAAATATATTTATATATTTTTAAATATTTTTAATATCCAAATTGTCTTTATAAAAAAAAAAAAGAAAAAGTGAATATTTGCATTGCTCTTATGAAGTCCTGAACTTCAAAGAACAGAATTAAACAATGTGACAGTGATTATCCTTAAGTCAAAGTATGAAACAAGGACTTTAGTTCTACTTCCAGATCTAGTAGTTAGAGAAGGACTGCATGGCTGCATTAGTTCTTTGGCCACAGCACAAGAGTAACCTTATGTATGAATGATTTACCACAGCCCTATTAACATCTCCCCCATCAGCATACGTCCTGTCCTTTTGTTTCTCACTCTACATAGTACATTATTTTGTGTTGTGAGATGACATGTGTCCATTCTTAAAATATACACAGTTTCATACAGTCTGTGATGGATAGCTTATGTCCTTCAACATTAATAAAATGATGCATATGAAACAACCAGTGAACTGAGCAAAATGTTATCCCTACTGTTCCTTATTTTTAAGGAAGAAGGCTCTTGTAGTCTAGGTTAAATTAATTTCTAGTCTCAAATAAAGACTTAAACATTTTGATATAAACTCAATTTACTTGCATGCTGTAAATCTTCCATATTCCCTCTTTTATTTCAGTTATTGCAAGACTATCCAGCATTAACCTTCATTATTGTCTAGTATAAGTATGTCATCTTTCATCTGTTTCAGGGAGGCAGAAACAAAATTTAACTCAGGTGTTTGCCACCTTTTCTCCAAGGAGATGAGAAACAGCTGAACAGATCTGTCACAGTCCATCAAAGAACTAATTTAGGACTGCTACTGCTACTACTGAAAGGTCATAGGAAAGCCCTGGTGCTGTGGAGGAGAAGGGGACAGTCCCCAGGGAGTCCCAAATCCTGCAGCACATCTCAGTTGGTACCTGGCTCGGACCATCTTCCTCTAACCAGTTTATTTGTCCTGTGCAAATTAAAAAGGCATGTTATGCCTTTTTTTTCCTCTTGTAAACTGAGGATCCAAGCATCCAGAACACAGTACATACTTCCATTATCTTTAAAAATCTAAATCATTAACTTTGTCTGTAGCCGTACAAATACTGGGTCCAAAAGGCCAAGAAATCCATTTCCCAGGAGACTTAACAGAGTACTCCAGCTGTTGTTCTCCCTGAAGTGTTTGGAATAGTCATAGGAAAAAATCGCAGGTCTAAGTAGAGGTAGAAGGATGGAAAACCTCTTGGTAAATAACGCATCTAAGAGCTTATTGAGAGTTACAGGGAAGCTAGTAAGTAGGTTCTGTCATTAAGATGTTGTTACAAAGCTTAGAGACTGTAGATTTAAAGTGTCAATGTGAAAATATTTTAACATTAAAGTTCAACATATGCACTTAGTAACTGAAGCCTAGACATATCAAGTATCTTTATTCTTTACAGCTGAAGTACAGAGAAAATGAATACTTACATCAGCATGGTGATGGAAGGGATTCAAACCAAGAGTCTTCCAGTAAGAGGCCATGTCAATCTCCAGCTTGTATAACCCTGTTACAAATTTTTCTTTAGTTGTAAGCTCAGGGAGACCTCCTTTGTCATTTGTTTGTCTGTGTGGTGGTAGAAGAACACACTTTTAATGTTTTGGTTAAAAGCCTGAGAAAGATGCAGGTTTTAGCAATTGAACTTGAGTGATGCTTAGCTTAAATAATATGATGAATACTTCTATTGATCTGGAATGGCTTATGTCCATCTGTATTATGAATGCTTCAGAGCTTTTCTTGGCATTTGCTACTTCCACAATGACCACAGCAGATGGCTGCCTGCCATGTCGCTGCCCTGCGTGGTTTGGGGCTGAGCCAACAACTGGCATTATTGTTCAGAGACTCTTGGCAGAGTCTTGGCGTTAATTAAATGAACCCACTCAGACTGAAAACTTCACCACTGCTGTAAGCAATGTGGAAGCTCTATGATGCATTTACTGTGCAGCCAAACAGGGTCAAGTCTCCTGTTTTTTCTGTAGTATCATTGCTTATTTAAATGTATTGAGTTGTTTTATCAATATAAATATTTTTTACAGTTGGCTGTTGGAAATTTGAGATCTGCTATTTGAAATAACCATAGGTCAGCTAAGAGTGCAGCCTCATGGAATTCCCTGTGCTTGGTATTGGCCAGTTAGTTTTTCATGCTCAACAAACAGATGGTTTTGTTTGGTTTGAAGAAGCTACCAGTGCTATCCAAAGCCCTAATATTGGCTTGAAACTGTACACCGTTGAACACCAACCCATTTAGGCCTTTAGAAGCAATAATGAATGCTGCCTCTCAATCATGTCTCTTGTTTGAAATCTATTTCTGTGAAATAAAATATAAAGTTTTATAGTACTAGTTTTTTTACTAGGTAGGTTATCTGCAAATAACAAGGTTGCTAGTGTCTGATTTTAGTAGCTACAAACCAGTGTTTTGTGTTTTAGCTGCCAAATCTTTTTCTGAACATATTTTATACAAATTGCATGCAGAAATAAAAAAAAAGGTCATTGTTTAATGTATTGTGTAGGATTTGGTCTTTAATATATCTTATAACTATGAAGTGATAGAACACCATTTGTATCTTACAAGACGCTCTGTAGTGAGTTATTGGAACTGAATATCCATTCAGTTGTCTCTATTTTTCTTTGTCATAAATTGATCATTGCTGGTCACTTCTCGAATAAGCTTTCTCAGATAATACCAAACTTATCTTTAGTTGAGAACATTTATTGCAGAATTTCTTGCTAGTATTCAATTATTTACGAATTATCAAGACTGGAGAGGTTGATTTAGTATGGGCATGACTTTTGCTTACTTTATGAGATTACTTTGCTTTTTGTTTCAAATGTTAAGTCTGTTTTTAAGGCTTCAGTCAATGTCCAGCTGTTTAGATGAGTTTCTTTATATAAAGTCTCTAAGCTCAGATTTGAAGATAAGTAAATTGAACACCCTCTTACTGGAAAAAACATACAATTTCCAGTGACAGAATATGTGTGAAGCTGTCTTCTCACTTGAGGGGTGTGAGGCAATTTAAATAGGACAATGTAAATAGATTGTTTTCCCCACCTTGAACAGTTATGTGTGGCCTTCATTGGAGCTATATTTTTCAAGGTCACATATGAAATCAATGTTGTTTCTGCCAGCCCACTGCTCCATGACACCAAAGAATCACTTATGTACAGTTTCTTATGGAATTTCTTTTAACATACATGGAAAGGTCTCAGGTGAGAATTTACAAATCTCTTGAGGATGTAAGTGTGGAAGTGGAATATTGCTTTTTGAATAAGGAATGCTCATTCTGTGTATCCCCTAAGAATTTTTCCAATTTCATTTCAGATTATACTTGAAATAAAAATTGGTTTTGAGTTTTTAAAGTGTTAATATATACTAAAATTGAGGGCCATTTAAAAAAGAATCATCTATATTGAAATTCTACAATTATATATTTTTTTAAAAGACATGGCAATGTTTATCTGGAGATTCTGTTTTTTTGAGATGTGATTGCTTCTCTGTAGGGGAGGAGGTGAGAAAGCTTTATGCCCAAATTTTCTCCTTTTGGCTGAGTCCTTTATCGTGCAGTAAAGAAGGCTATCAAATATGATGTGGGAAATGTTCAAAACAGTTACTCTTTAAATCTCTGGTGTTGTATGAAATAGAAATCCATTTAGAAAGAAGGAAAATAACCAATAAAGGCAGAATTCTCAACCAGAGCCTTTGTTTCAAACTGTAAATCTCTCTGATTCTTCTAGTAATAATGCAGCTGTTCACTGCTGGGTACTAAAAAGTAATATAAACCTTTGCAATGAAATTGAAGGAGTGATGATTGAATTAAAGGATGGTTTAAAATACTTTCTTGTGTTCATAGGATTCTAAGGCATTTTAAAACCATTTTGTTAGTTGAAACTGTAGTACATTTAAAAGACAGTCTGCAGCAAATCAATTCAATAGTAAGTTATCTTTATCTGAGCAAAAGACATTAGAGAATGTGGAACTGATCTTTCAACTATTTGGCCTCTTCCCATTGCCTTTCCCATATTTCACTCATTATTTTAGTATGACTTACTTTGAATTTAACAGTTCCCAAGATCCATCTGCAGCTTCTTTATATAACTTAACTGGAACATTTGGAGCTGGACTTCCTCGGACTGAATCCAGAACTCTTACATAAAGAGGATTCTTGGAGTCAGGAGAGTCCTTCAATAGGAAGAGAGAATTTTTATGGTGCAAGAGGGGTATGTGATGGTGCATCATAAAGCAGTATTATCATCATAAAGGAGTATTATTCTTCGGATCTGCAGTATAGACCATATTTTCCACAACAAGATCACTGTGTACTGCAGAAACGTAACCTGAAGCTTTCTAGGGGCGGGATACAGTGGAGCCAGGGAGGAAGATGTCAGGAGCTGCCGGGCATGTAGCCATGTACACCAGGGAAGCACTGCAGATGTAAGACTGTTTTCTCTTTGTCATAGCTTAGCTACACATCATCTCTAGCATGAAGGTGTATCTAAACTGTGGCCTCAACAGGAAATAATTAAACCATCAAAGGTAGTAGGAATGCTTAGAAAGCACCACATACAGACTCTCCCCTAACAGCATGTTGAATCAGATTTGTCAGCCCTGGCAGCTACACAGGGATAGTAGTGGAAAACCTTCCTTCACAGATGGGATGAATATTGTTTCACTCCCAACATGTTAATCACAAGTAGTGATTATGCCCTGATGTTTTACCTCTTCAAAGATAGAGTTCAATCAGGGCTTTGACCTGATGCTGCAAATGAAAAGTGAGAAAATAGAGCTTTGTAGAATGTGCTAATCAGAGATGATCTCAAAATAGCAGTCACTGATATCCTTTAACCATTGCAAAATGAGTCACGATGTAGATCGTTTAAAAGCTGTCTCTTTCATCGCTCTTACAGTCTGGGATGTACTAAACATCCCATCATCCCGGAACCCTGCTTGTATCCCACCAACGTTATCAGAATGTATCTATACTGCCTGTGAGCCTGGACTCCTCACACTCCCTTTCTGGAATGCAGGAACTTCTCACTAGTGTTTCCTGTAAGACCTTGCAAGGAGGACTGCATTGCCACCACTGCTTTTCCTGACTTTTACACCCTGGGAGCTCAATGAAAGTCTTAATTCCTCAACAAGATTGGTTAGATGTTCCCCAAGATCAGAGCTTGGGAGGAAATATGAGTAGTTGAGGAGAGAGAGACAAGGCTGTTGTAGGAGGATTTCAGGCTGAGGCATTTGTGTCATTTTACTTTGCTGGATAAATGAGCCCTCTGGAAGAAGGATCTTGACTTCAGCTCCATTCTTTACTTGGATGAATGAGGTCCCTTCTTGCTTACATGGAATTGAGCTCTACTGGGTAGAGCAGTAAGGCAAAAGTCTAGAAAAGGCCTTTCTCCAGCAAGGATCTCACAACAGGAAATGAAATCTTGTTCATTATGTTATGAAGGCTATTGGTTACTTTTCAACAGGCTCAAAGTTTTTTGTGTAGTAAATGTGATAGTTTTTCTTTTCTTGTCTTGTGTTGTTATTCATGTAGTTGCTGTATCTAATGACAAGTGCTACTTCTTTAAGCATAAAGTTCTCTCACTAATCGCTAGAGAAGGAGAAAGAACCAGAAAAGAGAACTGCAGTCAATACATACTGTAAAATCAAAATAACTTCAATAAAATAGAATATTCTATTTTTCTCTTATGCTATTAAAACATAATAAAAGAAATAAAAAAGCTGGGCCTACATAAGTAGAAGGACCTTAATCCTCAGACACTTACCGATGGTGCAGCTTTGGAGCAAAATGCTAGGCCTGCTAAGAAAAAAAGAAATACAGAATAAAAAGCCATTTTGCCTACCACTACGAAGTCTCAGTGTCAGCAAGCAGAAGGTGGTGGGATCGGTGATTTTTATATCAAGGCCTCTAAAATGAAGCTAGTTATCAGGAAACCATATGACTTTCAACATGCAGATTCATACTGTTTACTAAGTAAACAATGAGAAAATCAGTAACCCATATAAACATGAACCTTGTCTGCAAAATGAAGTCTTTTCTATCCTTGCTTATGGAAATATTGTGAATATTGCCTGTTCAAACTACAATAATCAATTTTCTTGGAAACAATGTCTGTTCTGTTACATTTTTCTCATTGTTATTGAGGAATAGTGCTGTATTGACCCCATATATGTTGAGAGAAATACAATTTTTTGTCAACTTAGTAGTTTCACAGAATCACAGAATATGCTGAGTTGGACAGGACCCACAAGGATCGTTGAGTCCAACCCTGCACAGGACTATCCTCAAGAATCACACCATGTGCCCAAGGTTATCATCCTAATGCTTCTTGCTCTGTCAGGCTTGGTGCTGTGACCACTTTTCTAGGGAGCCTGTTCCAGTGCTCAACCACTCTCTGGATGAAGAACCTTTTTCTAATATCCAATCTAAATGTCCCCTGACACAACTTCAGGCCATTTCCTTGGATCTGCTGGTCATCACAGGGAAGAGATCAGTGCCTGCCCCTTCTCTTCCCCTCGCGAGGAAATTGTAACTGCAATGACGTCTCTCCTCGATCTCCTCCAGGAGCTCCTCCAGGGCTCCATCTCAGGCCCTGTGCTCTTCACCATCTTTGTTGCCTCCTTTGGATGCTCTCTAATAGCTTAATATCTTTCCTATATTGTGGTGCCCAAAGCTGCCACAATATCCAAGGTGAGGCCACACCAGTGCAGAGCAGAGCAGGACAATCCCCTCCCTCAACCAGCTGGAGATGCTTTGCCTGATGCCCCCCAGGACATGGTTGGCCCTCCCAGCTGCCAGGGCACTGCTGACTCATATTCAACTTGCCATCGACCAGGAACCCCAGGTCCCTTTCCATGGCACTGCTTTCCAGCATCTCAGATTCCCCAGTCTGTACGAACACCCAGGGTTGCCCCATCCCAGGTGTAGAATCCGTCACTTTGCCTTGTTGAACTTCAGGCTGATTGCCCAGTGCTCTGCAGAGCCTCCCTGCCTTTGAGGGAGTCAACATCTCCCCCCAGTTTTGTGTCATCTGAAAACTTGCTTAGTATCCCTTCCAGTTGTGCATAATTTATGAAGATGTTGAAGAGCACAGGGCCTGAGACGGAGCCCTGTGGAACTCCACTAGTTACAGATCACCAGTCTGATGTTACCCCATTCACTATTACCCTCTGTTTCAGTGAGAAATTCTCTGTGGTTATAACTAGGTTTAATTAAGCCACTCATGTTTACGTATTAAGAGATTTCTCTCTGTGGTGGCCTTCTTCCTACTCCTAATGAAAGGTAAGCAGATAACGTCCGGACTAGCCAGTTATCTTATGCATCCCCGTGGAGTAAAAATATGTTGGTTTCCAGCATGACAACCAGATACCCATTTCTGAAGCACAATTAGTGTTTTAAGCCATATCGCTTTGTTTGTCCCTTAGATCATTACAAGTTTAGGGCTTTCCCTGTATAACTGCAAGTCAGCTCCTACAAGAAGTGTCTGCTTCATTTCAGGGAAATGTTACTTCTTGAAATTAAACTTTGTCTATTTTAACTTTTGTTAGATACGCTTATATTCACTCTTTTAGTGGTTTATTCTGTCATCAGATGGATAACTACACACAGTATTTAGTTTTGTTTTTTCATGACTACATTTATATGAACATATATAGGTTTTATTTTGAGGGCTTGGTTTGGCCCACTGCAAATAGAATCTACTGGTTTTCAAGCTCCAGGAACAGCAGGATCCCATGAAATCTCCATGGTCTAAGGTGGGTGCTATTTTGAAACTATTTGCACTGTTTACAAGAGTTGTGTAAGTATGGTAGTGTCCAGAAATCCAGGGAAAAAGTAACCAAATAGTGAAATGTTAAAGGCAAGCTTTTGTAACTTGTGAATTCACCGGTGTGCCAACATGCCAGCAAGCTCTGGGTGTAGAGATAAACTCCAAGGTCAGTGGCAAATGAGTAGTGATCGTAATTTCAGGCTCTTTCTCTGTAATTTCTGTAATCCAGTTAAAAGCCAAGTGCTCCATTTCAGGATATTTTAAATACAATAGGCCATGAGTCTACAGAAATCGCTGCTAAGCCCCTCAAAATCTTTGGTTGGTTTATGAGCAACATTATTTGAATCACAGCCACTCTACAGCTTACCTTTTCTTATTTCTAAAAATATGAAGAAAATATTAAAATGATGCTTCTATTTTAGAACTTCTTTTTAATGATGGCTAGACATTTGACATTAGAGAATTAATTAGAATTCACTGGAGTAGGCTAGCCAGCTGGGTTATATAAAATGATCACTTTAATATCAAAGTTATTAGAAACAATGGTAGTTGGAATTACTTCAGAACTTCCTAGATTGACTGAGCAACAAACTTTTCTCTTGAAACATCTGTGTTGGGTTTACCTGAAGTTTTGTTGTGGTAAATAAAGGTACACAGATTTTAACTCTTTCAGTTCTCCAAATATACATATTTTAGCAGTTTCTACATTGTTTGTTCTGCTGCTAGGTATTTGGAACTTCAATTATTTACTCTGTGACCCAGTTGAGAATGGGACCATCTCTTCTGTGTGTAAACTAGGAGTAGTGTGGATGACTTTCTTATCTTGAGGACATGTATTTGGTAAAATTTTTTAAGATAGCACAACTCCATAACTTTCTTCTTTTGAGCCAGTGCACTTAGTGAGACTTTTTTAAGGTGGTGAAGAAAGATAACAGAATTAAATCAAGTGCCATCTCACACATGGTTTTCAGATGTCCTTTGCACTTCAATGCAAATAAAAAAAAGTCATAATACCTTAGAACACAATAAAATTTCACCAATATGGTCAAAAATGTTTTAAAGAAGTAATATTTTATTGACTTGTCTGAAGTTTGGCAGGTTACAAAATGGAAAAAAACAAACTAATGTAGCAAAAAGTTATGCAATAGCAGTAGGAAAACCCTTCCTCCTAAAAGCCTATGACAGTTCTAGTGGAGAAGAGTGTAAGGACAGCACATGTTTATTCCTGGGGATCAGTGACAACAGCAGTGGTGGAATAGGAGAAAGGACTGAGGAGAGCAGCAATGGTATAGTGGCGGTGACCGGAATCATTAGCAGTGAACACGACCTGGAAAAGAGAAAACTTGTCATCGTGTTGACCAACAAACATTCAAAACTACCATATCAAGAACTAAGAAGCACACACCATTTCACCTACAGTACTTTGCCACTTCTGTTCAATGCTTTTTTCTTTCTGAAGGGTAATGTTCCCCTTCACTTTGTGATGCTTGCTGAGGACTGAGAAGTCTGTGAGATTGGGACCAGGGTCCACAAAGAGCCTTGGCTGCAGGAGGAGATACCTATACCTGAGCCAGGCAGACAACTCTGGGATGTGGAATGGGAAGACGAGTGGGAGGTATCTCAAATGACCAATAGGAAAGACTGGGGTAAAATTCCACCTAATGAATAAATACAACCTCTGTGCTGGGCGCACAAACAACGCACAAGTTTGAGTCCAAAGCTTCTTTCCGTACTTCAGTGCCCCCTCCTGTTTTTAACACCGCTGGTTATGGGTCCATTCTTACATTAAAAACTGAGTGGCTGAACTTGCCAGAACAAGGAGAAAACCCTTGTCTTAAGATAATTCTAATTTGCTGCTCTCCAAATCAGTCCCTTGAAACTTGGAATATCCAGTTCCCAGGAAAATGCTGTCTCTTGGGTTAAGCTCCAGCTTTCTTTGGCTCTCATTAGCCTATTATTTGATCTATTTTCTAAATCCTGAAGTATTTTCTACAAGAGGATGAGAGAGTTCTCTCCTACATTGCAGTCCTGCCGAAGTCTAAGCTCCTGGGACATGAGGACTGTAGGCTTCAGTTACCTTTTACAAAGACACAGAGTCATTGAACTCTACGCACTTCCCAGGCTAGTTTGTGGACCTGTAGGCTATTATGTCAAGGAAAAGCTTTTCAACAGCCCAGCTGGAGCAGTCAACTAGTCACTTTTAAGCACCTTATGAGGTGAAGCCCTTACATATTTCAAACACCCAAATGGCTAGGGACGATTTTTGAGGTTTGTTTATTTGTCCTAAACCACCCAAACTGAATGTCAGAGTTTTATGGACCTGGGCATTTGTTTTAGTCTTCGACAGAGCTTCATAAACTTGAGGTTTAAAATGTTCTACAACACAGCCAGTAGCTATTCCAGACTACTTAAACTGGGGAAACTCGAATTTAATGACAGATTAAGCCTGAAGAATTTAAACAGATTTTGGAAGTGCTAAGTAAACGTAGTAGAATAGATAAGTGTAGATTTGAAAGCAAAGGGAGGGACAGGACATGGCTATATTGCTGGTCTTCTTAGGACATTTGAGCATCAATGAAATTGACAGTTTTTCCTTTCTCATTATGCTTATTTCTTTATATTTTTATGCCTTTTTTTTTAATACCATATTTTAGTACTGAATATCATTAAAAAAGGCACACCAGAAAGAATTTTTTTTCCTATAATTACAGTTTGTATCATTTTTTTCTTTTTTGTTTTCATAAACACCTCCTACTTTCGAATAATGTAGCTCTTGTTGAACAAAGATCCCCTAGTGGTATGAATGGGTGAATGGCCACAGCTCCATTTGGAAGAGTTGTGTTGGTATTTGCAGGGAAGTTGGCTACTTCCTTTGGCTTAGCCATCTATTTACTGCCTTTATTTGCCCAATGTTGTGTGGCAGTGGTCCATTACACTGAATGATGTGGCTCCTTCAGTATTAAAGGATTGTATTTGTTCTTTCCAGCTGATGCCACTACACAGGCAGCATGCAGAGATTATTAAGTATATTTGCAACTACTTACATCAGCATATTCATGGAATGGAGAAAGCCCAAGCCCCTTCCAGTAAGAGCTGGTGTCAAACTTAACCATGTATATTCCTTCTACAAACTGTTCCTCTGTTGTGAGCTCATGGATCTCCCCATATTCTGTGGTTTTTCTGTAATGATAAAATATATACATAAATATTTTATACTGTTATTTAGATTCTAAACAGAAATAGCCAATCTGGAATATGAAATAGCAGAGATGCCTAAATCTACATTGAGCAGTTTCTAATCACTGAAATAATTCTATGTATTGTATGTTTCTGTATTGCAGAGTTTGTCCTTGCTACCAACTCACTCATATACATCACAAATTAAAACTGGCCGGTTTAAAGTTCATCTTTTAGTACGACGTTTAACTTGTACCAAGTGCCCCTCCAGAAACAAATGTCAGTGTCTTAGGAAAAGGATTGTCATGATGAAAGGCAAGATGCCAAATCTCAAAACGTAATTAAGGAGAGAAGAGAAATTTTAGTGGAAAATTATTTAATTCTCTAGTTATTAGCACTGAGGCTATAGGCTGTATGCCTATACACTGAGGTGCTTTTATGTGATTCTGAGTGGTAGTGTCTTGAAAAAGCAACTTAACATCACAAGATTTTATTAATTTGAATTATAATGCCTTGGTCAAAGAATAGGGGACTCTTTCATTGGGTACTGTATAAATGAGCAATAGGAATTCATCTTGTAACAAAAACCTGTGGGTGAAGAAAATCCAGAAGCAAGAAGGAACTACAGCAGGCATTGCACCCTATTTGTTAGAAAAGGAAGATTTTCAAGGTTTGTATGACAGCTGGTTAAATATTTACATACTTAGCTCCTAAAAACAGTTTATTTATTTTCTCTCTCTTTATTTAATTTCCGATTTTTTAACCTCTTGGTTTGTTGTTGTTGTTGTTTGTTTGTTTTGGTTTGTTTTGGTTTTTGTTTGGGTCTTTTTTCTGCTGAAAATATTTATTTGATATTTATAGCATTTCAAAACTACATGATGTAGTTGAAGGAAAAAAGAAGAAAGCCTGGAGTAGAAGAACTAGTGGAACATTCCTGTCTTATGGGAAGTAGTAACATCAAGGCAGAAAACAAAAGAGCTTGAGGAGGAAGACAGGAAGGGAAGAAAGCAGTGACATGCTTCTTATCTGAGACAGAATCAGTTGTGCTATTGGAGCTTTTCTTTCCCCATTGCTGCCTCCTTCTTCATCTTATTTGTTATCTTTGGTTAATGGTTGTGAATGATAAAGACTGAATGACAGACCTCTTGCTTAAATTAAGAGGTAACAGGATTGAAAATCCCATGCTGATTTTCATGTTTTCTTGTATGTCAAGACTGACAAAAGTTTCACTGGTCCAGTAGGAACATAATCAGCTGTATCCAGGGCAAACCAAACCTGCAGAGAATCCAAGCCCTATTTGAAACGTCTCAGAGGCAGATTGTGAAGTGTATGCATCTGTTTTCTTTTGGTTTAATTGGTAATTCCTGTTTTAATCTATATTGCTTTAATGAAAGGAGGAAGAATTGATTGGCAAGTGTCCTTGAAACTGTGAAACAGAACTGCTGAGATCCTGCAGAAGTGTTCAGAGAGCAAGTTGGCAATCCACATACTTCTGCTTATGAGCTGGATAGTTTAGACAAAAAACAATTAAGAAGAAAAACGGTGTCTTCCTCAAAATCTTTGTTAAGACAAACAAATAAGTTTTAGCTTGAGAAAAATGTGGATGCAGCTTGAATGGTGCTTTCTCTAAGGGATGCTGACCCAGAGCTGCAGATGTTAATCATCCAGAACAGCTGGGAAACTAGAAACAAGAATTCACTTGAAAAGGCATGCCCACTACCAGAAGTTAATGGCACTTACTTTATTTTAGTTATTAAGTGGTAGCCATTCAGTGCACGTGGTCTCACAAGGAAACCCTTCAGCACTACTGCTGCATTGAGTGCCAACAGGACAGAGTGCGATTCAGAGCCTGGAGGGGATTAGCACAAGGCAGACGATGGTCTGCATTCAGTGCTGGTAGGAAAAATGCTACAAGTGATTCCTTCTGAACAGCACTTGTATTTCTGTCTGACAGGAAGAATAAATATAGTATGGTTGCTTATTCTTAAGAGGATGTGGACTGCTAGTATCTGCTGTAAGATGGACAGTTAAATTAAAAAAGCTGTGATTTTCCAGTTAAATTACTACAGCACCAGCCTAGATTACAACCTAGATCCTCTTTTTCACTGTCTGGGCCTTGGTGGTGTATTGTGGCCAGGTTAAATCTATGCTGTCTGTAAAATGATGTTTATGAACTCTTAGGACACATTTGCAACATAGGTCACACGAAAACTATGTTTGGTGACTGCAACTCTTGAACTACCTGATAAGACCTAGATTTTCAAAAACTTGTGAGGAGTGAGAAGGTCAAAGCTAATTGTGAGAGGAGCTCATATAGAATCCAAATCACATACTTCCCAGATCTCAGTGCCCTAAAGCCTCCCTCAGTATGGGTGTCAGCTCAAGTTATCTCTTCTTGCATACTTTTAGCTAGAGTAATTTTGAAATAAGCTTCTTAATAAAGGTAGCTGTTGCTAAGCTAACTCTCCCCTGCCCCTTAAATATCATTAGTCCAAATTCAACAGTTGCTAGTTGCATTTGCTTCATTCCATAAAGTGTGTTAGCAAAGTAAAAACAAACAAACAAAAGGTAAAAAAATAACTACTATAGGCATTTGTACAAAATGTAACTTTTCTATATGTATCTGCTAGATACTGTAATTTCAAATTATTCACCTGACAGGAATATTTACAGATTGTGTTCCTGGNAGGGAAATTCTGGCTTCTCCAAAAGGATAAAATTGCAATCACATATGAAAACCCAATTCAAAGAAGTGTCATCAGCTAAAGTCAATGGCATCTCTGAAAGCAGCCTTGGTTAAGACGCAAGTCAAGGGACAGGTCAAAATTTTTACCTGCAATAAAAATTGTGTTCTAAGGTTCTTTCACTGTCATCCCCCAGCGAAATGATCCTCATTTGTCTAGGGTTAATCTTCTCAATTTATATTTAAGAAGAAAGTGATTTGATTTTCTTGGGTGTACTGATCTAAAATGTCAACAGAAGTTGGCTAAGAACTACGAGATTTGTCTCCTTGGGCTTATTGAGAACAGCGTTGCAAACTGAACAAAAAAACACTGTTATGCCCCCAAAGTCGGGGCATTTAACAATAGCATTACATTTATCTTATTCCTCTGCAAATTGTATTTTATATTGGATGTTAAAGAGCATTTGATGAAACAATTTGAAATAATATGCTTTCCCCGTAATAACAGAAATACTCATTAAGGATAAGACATTATCTTTGCCTCTGCTTTTATTGAAAACCATGTGTCATTTTGTCATGGAGTTGCTCTGTTTGTTAAAGTATATAAATCCCTCAATCTTGTAACCTTTCTTGTTACTTTCCAATGGGGAAAAGTATTTTTTGTATTGAATTTTATAAAAAGAAACCATTCAATTGGAGAGAAATGTATCTCTCTCCTTATAGTCTTCACCTCTGGGTCTTTTCTTTTTTTCTGCAGCTTTTATTTATATCATGCTATAAAAAATCCCAGTAAAAGACAGTTGAATGTTCTGGTGACTCCTGTTTATGCTTGTGCTTGTCATTCCGTGCTTTAATATTCTGCTGTTATTAAAGATTTCTCTTGACTTATTTAAAATCCTGATTCAATGAGTTGTTGCAANAATAACTACTATAGGCATTTGTACAAAATGTAACTTTTCTATATGTATCTGCTAGATACTGTAATTTCAAATTATTCACCTGACAGGAATATTTACAGATTGTGTTCCTGGACTGCATTCATATTTTCACCTGAACTAACACAGGGAAATTCTGGCTTCTCCAAAAGGATAAAATTGCAATCACATATGAAAACCCAATTCAAAGAAGTGTCATCAGCTAAAGTCAATGGCATCTCTGAAAGCAGCCTTGGTTAAGACGCAAGTCAAGGGACAGGTCAAAATTTTTACCTGCAATAAAAATTGTGTTCTAAGGTTCTTTCACTGTCATCCCCCAGCGAAATGATCCTCATTTGTCTAGGGTTAATCTTCTCAATTTATATTTAAGAAGAAAGTGATTTGATTTTCTTGGGTGTACTGATCTAAAATGTCAACAGAAGTTGNTCAACAGAGGTTTGCTAAGAACTACGATATTTGTCTCCTTGGGCTTATTGAGAACAGCGTTGCAAACTGAACAAAAAAACTCTGTTATGCCCCCAAAGTCGGGGCATTTAACAATAGCATTACATTTATCTTATTCCTCTGCAAATTGTATTTTATATTGGATGTTAAAGAGCATTTGATGAAACAATTTGAAATAATATGCTTTCCCCGTAATAACAGAAATACTCATTAAGGATAAGACATTATCTTTGCCTCTGCTTTTATTGAAAACCATGTGTCATTTTGTCATGGAGTTGCTCTGTTTGTTAAAGTATATAAATCCCTCAATCTTGTAACCTTTCTTGTTACTTTCCAATGGGGAAAAGTATTTTTTGTATTGAATTTTATAAAAAGAAACCATTCAATTGGAGAGAAATGTATCTCTCTCCTTATAGTCTTCACCTCTGGGTCTTTTCTTTTTTTCTGCAGCTTTTATTTATATCATGCTATAAAAAATCCCAGTAAAAGACAGTTGAATGTTCTGGTGACTCCTGTTTATGCTTGTGCTTGTCATTCCGTGCTTTAATATTCTGCTGTTATTAAAGATTTCTCTTGACTTATTTAAAATCCTGATTCAATGAGTTGTTGCAATGAAAGTTAAATGTCTGAATACCTCTCCTATTTGAATTTTAGTAAACTGCATTGTTCTGTTATACATACATTTCTCACAGACTGTATCATTGTCCGAGCTTCAGTGATATTCTAAGGATGCTTTGCAGATATTAAACTGTCATTATAGCAAAAGCCATGCAGATCTATAGAAATGACCACAAACAAATGCTGTGACTGGGCTTCTGTGTTGTGTTACAATAACTTTTTGATCAAGGAGTTTCTTTCAAAGGAATGTTTATTACACAGGAGAAGGCAACTAATGTGCTTATTATTTTGCACATGTACAGACAAAACTTACAGAGAGCATTTTGTATATGACTGCTGCAAATGAAGCTCTATATCCATTGCATGTGAAGATAGTAGATTAGTCTGGATTACCTACAAAATGCTGGTAAATAGGCTTTTTTTTTCTTTCTATGGAAAGTAAAGATAACACTGAAGCTAGGAGACAAACTAAGTATTAAACCTATTCCCTTACAAAGGTAAGACGAGCATCTCAACATACTTTTGCAATTAACATTTCAGTTATGGATAAGTTCCACTTGAATCTGATGGATGGAATCAGAATTCATGTGCTGCTAATGGTGATAGTGTGGCACGTGTGTTAGAAAACATTGCTTTTATGATCAGAGCTCCTTTCCATTTTTTTTCTCAATTGTTTACCTGAGGCACCTTAAAAATGACTCTGTAAGACCATAAAACTTACCCAGTAGCAAAGTCCCGCCAGCTTCCATCTTCAGCCTTTTTAAAAACTTTAACAGCTACATTAGATGCGGGACTTCCTCTGACTGCATCCAGCACTTTCACCATAAGAGGGCATTTGGAATCAACAGAGCCATGGGAGACCTTGGGGAAAGGAGGGGAAGTTGTATAGGAATTGTTCACCAGACCTGCAAAAACCTTCTTTCAAAGAAAAGATGGATTCTAATTGCAGAATAACTGTTCATATAAAAGTCAGTTCTTTACCAAATGCCCTTCAAAGCTAGTTTGCAAACATCTATTTCTTAAGCAGAGTATCTTAGAGCTTTATACCGATAATTTTATTACACACACACATAGACTGCTTGATAAATATTTAGAGTCCCATATGGCCCTAGGAAAATGTTATAAAGTATATACCTCTACAATGAGATCACAAATAAGAAAATAGTAAATTCTTATATGTGCAGACAGAGTATGTTAGCCAGGGAAAGCAACAAAGAAATACTTGGGACATTCTGATGTCATAAGGATCCTATGATCCTGAAAGAACACCTCTTTCTTAATCTCCATTATACTATAAGGAATCTTTAATTATACTTAAAAAAATTTTTTTAGTGCTTTAGAGCACTTGTTTGGCAAAGAAAGTAAAGCTACCTCTTTATTGAAGAGATGGGATATGAATCATGGACAGAAATAGACAGGAAAAAAAGATCATACCTCCTAGATCCCTGACCCTTCTATAATATCTTAAAATAGATGGGTAAATGGCAAAAAAAGAGAAGTTTTAAGAATTCTGAAGATGCTATTTTAAAAACCCAGTAATAAAATAACATTCCAGCAAAGCCCAATGGTTACAGAATTTCATGGGTGAGGAGGATGCTAGTCATCTAGAAAATCTAGATTATCATTCTTGTAATGATTGAGTTTGAATACAAAGAGACTCACCAGTGGTGCAGCTTCAGAGAAAAATACCAGTCCAGCTAAGAAAACAAAGAGCACAGAGTGAAAGGCCATTCTGTTTGCTGTTACTGAGCCTTGGTGCCAGCAGTTAGGAGCTGAGGGGATTTGGGATTTTATAGCCAATCCGACAACAAAACAGGCTGCTTATTGGGTGCCCATATGACTCCAAAACTGCTGATTCTGATTATTTGCTTAGTAAATAGCCCAATCCTAGAGTCAGTCCATGAATAGCTCTGCCATTGAAGTCAATGGAAGGACTGCAGGATCACTAGAGCAAAGAAAATAAGTAACGGACACAAACACTCCCAAGTCTTTCTCCCCAGGGCTAACCTCAGTCCATTCTCTGCCCAGTCAGGGTTTGTGCTTGTGATTGCNGCAAATGACCTTTGTTTGCCCAGAAATTCAATCAGTTCTAGGAGATCTTCTTTATCTCACCCTCTGGTTGTGCACAATAATGCCTCAACGCCTTCTCTGTGACTGCCCCTTGTTTCTTCCCAATGTATCCAGTGCTTTCTGAAGATCAGATCCCGAGTACAGATGCAGACTCAATGTGTGGGTGATGGAGTTTGTTCACTGTCTGGCTCAAGCAGTGCTAATAGTCCTTGATGGGAGACAGATTCCAGCCTGCTGGAAAGGAGTAATGTTTCTTTTTTGAGACCCAGTTTAGATAGGATCTGACAAAATCTGCCACTCAGTGGAAGTTCCTAATGATTCATCTTGTCTAATCTTCAGGTAGACATTGAGGTGTTCTCTTAGTCACTGGGATCTGCCCCCTTGGGTATCAGAAAAGTGAAATAAGTTCTCATGCATCATGTACCCCAGAAGGAGCCAAGGCAACTAGCATAGACTGGTATCTGGCTAACATTCTAGTTGCCAAACTCTTATTATCCTGGGAATGTTGTTGTTATGCTCTCAAATGTACATTTCAGAGGTTTTTCTGGGGTGAATTTAGCCCCAGATTAAGCTGGAAAAAGTCAGTTGGGGAGTTGGTATGGTATAGCTGTGTTTCTTCAACTGCATCACATAAAAATTGTCTATGCTGTATCTTGTGCTAGTTGAGACACAAAGAAACGACCCTGTTTGGTATTTCCTTCTTCCCATGTCCTAAACAACCCTCAGTCTACACTTCTCAGGAACTGGCACACTTATTTTTTACTAATTTCACAATATTCTAACAAAAAGCAGTTTTGCCCCTCATCTTGAATAGGATTATGATGAAGGTCTTAAAGAGAAATCATGGATGATATTCTCCAGTGGCTTTCATGCCTTCAGGCTGCTTTATTCTCCTTCAGGCTGCAGTTGTTCTCTCTAGGAAAAGTTGATTTTTTGAAAAAAATCTATGGTACAGTAATCTCAGTCCTGAACTGGGATCAAAGTGCCCTTTGTCCTTACAGCAAAGCAGGCTGATACGTAGGTGGCATTCTACAGAAACTTTGCCTGCACATAAAAGTCAGTGCAAGGTGCCCAGCAGTGACAAATCATTTTTCCTCCGAACACTTGTAGGTTGTATNCCTAACACTTGCAGGTTGTATTCAGATCTTGGAAAGTTAAATACTGCTCTTAGATCTGTGCATCAACACTTAATTTCATTATGTTGCTCTCATTGTTTGTAAATATTTCTCTGAAGCAATACAGCTTCGTGTGTTTGGAAGAGAAATTATCTGTATTCTAAGGCAAGTAGGCTATCCTGTGTTTTGCTATCAGCTGCTTTGCAAGGAAATAATGCCAAGGAGTTAATTATATTGGCACTTGTCTGTATGAGAAATTGCTCTCCTATGAGAGAATTACTTTAAAAAATAACAATTTTCTCCTAGGGTTTTCTGCAAAGTAGCAGTTTCTGAAAAATCAGGTCTATAAGGATAGTACATTTCAGCTGTTTGTATTATCTATTTTGCTTTCCTCTTTTATAACATTGACATTTTTGAAGCGGATAAGGAACATGAAAAATTGTAACTCCAACATGAATTTTTTTTCTTTCCTTCATTTGCTCTTTTTTTTTTTTTTTAACTCTCACCATCCCATATATAACCCAGATAGGGATAGTTTGACTATTTAGAGCAGCACCAGTTTGAATGGAAATTGTACTTTGTGAATCTCCATTCACACATTTTTCATGTATGTAGATTATTTCTGTAAGTCCTAAGATACAGGTGGACTCTGCGAGAAGGTAAAAAAAAGAGTGTCTATTATAACTCTGATCATGAAGCATCTAGATTTATACAGAATTCAATTAAAATCCTGTATGAACCTAATTTAAAATTACTATGGCCTAGTGAAACCAATGCTAGGTAGGTCTTCCTCCTTCCATAGTTAGCCTCATAATATGGTAATATTTTCCATAAAATGCAGGTGAGGGTTCAGGAATTTGGCACTGCTGGCTGAGAATAGTGTTTCTCAATCAGTGAAGAATCAAAACATGATTTTGGGAGGAAAAAGGAGAAAGGAGTGTGTAACTGCTGAGCATCCAACAAGCGCTGATTGACTATTGTCTCTCTGTTGTTAAACCTTTTCTGTGCAATGGGATTCTGAAGTTTGTAAACTGGATAATTTACCCCAGATAAAAAAATATGAGCAGGTGAATGAGCATTGAGATGCAAGTGGGCCTGGGAAACCAGGCATTCAGAAGGAGCAGGGAAGCTGCCATGAAGAGCAGGAAACAGGGCAGCTCCCAGGGACTATCAGGATACATGCCACAAGGAAACTGGTGCAACACAGAGCCTTAACATAGAATAGTAGCATAAAATCTCTTTCATATGAAAAGAATAGACAGAATCACTGAAAACTCATCAAAAAGAGATATTTAGGAATTCTGGTGTGGAAGAAGTAGTAGGGTTACATTGCTAATACAGAGCTAGCACAAGGCTGTCTGGGGGCTAGGGTAGATACAAAACCCAGGAGAAGGATTGGTCACGCAGCATCCAGGGTGATTAGGGGACTGTAGAAGAGAATGGCAAAGTGCCTCTGGTGTGCACAGTAACCTCAGCTTTATGGAAGCCAAGAAGTATGAGACCCCCAGTTAAGGAAAAATTTAGATAATCCTCAAATATGTGAATGCTTTAAGGCTTATCTGAATTCCAAATCAGTTGAAGTTCATCTCTGAAGAATTAGGATTAATGCCTATTTCTAATGAAAGCATGTACCCTGCTTGGAAGCATTACAGTGTTCAGGTCAAGAGCAAACATGTTCTGCTAATACTCTTGTTTATGTCACGGATTTTTCCCACTGTGCTACAGTATTTTTCTCTCTTGTCCATGTAGTCTCACACATTTAGGCTTGTTTTACATAGATAAGCTCCTTATTTTCTGCTGCATTCCCTTCTATTTGACTTTATTTAGAAAGCCAACTGCTTCTACATGACAAAATGCTCAGACAGGCTGGAATACCTGACTTTGACCATAAAAACCTGTAAGCTTCTCCTGTGACACTGGAATGAAAGGGGCTGATAGATGGTAAGCCATTCAGTAATCTGGATAGAATTCCCTAGTACTGTTCAAAGAATTAATGAATTCCTGGGCTCTGAAAAAATCCTTTCTGTAATATAGAAACCTGAATGTGACACCTTCTTCCAATTCTCTGGAGTAACATTCCATAGAGACTTACAGGAAAAGACCTGAGATTTACCTCTCAGAGAGGTTTGCCTGAATTTTCTGAACTAGAGCCAAGAATTCTTTGTGTTTTACTCCAGGCGTCTGCCAGTTGAGTTGCTGTGGCAGAGCTCTGGCACGTCAGTAGAGTGCTGAATGCAGTAACTGCTTGAAGATAGAGAGAAATTTTCTGTTGCTTTCACTTTTTGCCAATTACATAACATTTCCCTTCTCTGCAAAGCCAGGGATAATGCTTTTCTAATTAATAAATGTGCCCAGGGAGGTTCGTGTTTGAGCTTGAATTTCAATTTGCAAAGAATGGCATTAAAAAATAGTGGCATTTCAGGTATGTGTGGTGTTTACATGTTTGTCAGCCTGCTGCCTATTTTCATTTTCTATGAGGAATATGTCTGTATTTAAAGTATTAATGATCATTCTTGGTATTCTTTGTTCATAGGACTAACACTGCCTATTTTAATGGGAAGTAAGGAAAATTAAGAACATCATCGTTATTTTGTATCCTAAATCAAATCTGGTTAATTAAAAAGTGAGGAAGTGTATAGTGTTAGGAAACAATTTTGAAGACAGATGCATTGGGTTGGTCTTGAGATATAAAATCACAGGTGTTTTTATCATTTCAAGGTTATGTCCAGAGATCATCCTGGGACATAACCTAAAGTAAGAAAAAAGAAACCTCGAAATAGATGATTGTTGCTTTAGGGTATTTGTAATGTAAAAATTTACCTGGCACCTGCTCATCTCAGCAGGCTTTTGCTCAGAAGTACTTAAACTCCAGGATTACTGGGCACTGATCAGTACTACTTCATTAGCTACTCCTATAGTCCCTGTGATCCCTCAAAAACAAAGTTCTGCTATTCAACTTTAATATGTATTCATGTCTTCATACTAATGTATCAGTCTAGACAAGTGATTGCAAAAAAATCACAATTCAGTTTATACACAAAGCTAAGTGAATAACCTTGTGCCAGCCCTGACACCTTAACATTTCCTGTGGCTGAAAGAAGCTGGAACTCACCATGAGATCAATGTTTTTAAAGGTCAATCTAATTAGTAAAATGATTAGGTGGTTTATCTTATAAATTTTTGTTTCCTTCTTATGGTAAGACGTACACAGTAAATCTACAATATGATGTAAATATTTCTGATAGCAAAAAATCATTAACAGATGTCATTATTTTCAGAGGGTCTTGGGTAGGCTCTTGTGGGAGTGTATGACATTTTTTAAGTGACTTTCCATAAAACATTAGTTTATCCTCAGTGGACTGCAGATGTCAAATGATTAAACAGATCAGATACAGCAATGAAAAACTGACTCTAACGACCAAAAAAGATTCTGTAGGGTTACATTATAATCTTTTCTTAGGTTATATATATTTGCTAAGCTATTGCAGCTATGTACTTTGCTCAGCATCTTGCTGTTTAAGATTGTAAAATGCTGAGTCTAAGGCACTTTATTCTGGTACCTGAATACAAATAGGTGTGAGGAAATGCCTGTTTTTCCATCATGCAGGGCCACCTGGGTAGGCTCTTCAAAAGCTTCTTCAAATTTGCACAGGACCAAATTAGCCATTGGTTAATGGTTAAACATCCTATGTAGCCGTCCTATAATGTCACTTGAATTATTCAAGTCTTTCTTTAGTTGAGATCAGTATAGATATAGGTAAATCACCACATGGACTCATCTGGATGCAGCTTCGACATGAATTGTTGATGGTGTGCCTGTGAGTGTCTTTGCACTCTGTCATGTCCTGGGCTAACCAGACAACATACCCCTCCTGTCGATCTGCCCCACCTTGGAATAAGATCCCCATTTGCCCTGAAATAAAATCCCCTAGGCTTGTTGTTGAGCAGGAAGCTACCAAGTTGCAGTGACAGTCACATGTTTGTGCCTTTCTTTTTATTAATTGAACTGGTGCCTGCTTCCTGCCAAAAGCTTTGAGGAAATGCTGTATTAATAAAGTTATCTCATAAACAAGGTTCCTGTATTTACCAGAGGCTTCACTTCACTTTTGCATCAGCTTCCAAGTACATTTACCAATGCCACTGGTCTGACAAAAACAAATGTCTACTGCATGAAAATGGATCTGACAGGAAATAACCTTGTATCTTTTGAGGGATAAAAAGAAAAAGGTATTTCAAAAGGGCAGGAACAGAGCAGATTATGGCCCTTATGTACAATACATTAATAATACCTGGACTTCCTTCGTTTTTGTTGTTGTGGGGTTGGTTTGTTTTTTTTTTTTTTGCTTTTTGCTCTTCCTCAGCTTTTCAGAACAAGAATAAAATATGCAACAATATTTCAAGGATAAAAAGTTGAAGACGGGCTAAACACTTCTATGCTGTGGAACCAGCAGTGTGATGTATAATCAGAAGAGTTAATATCTATTATAGACCAGCCACTGGTCTAAGACTGAGCCAAAAGCTCTTGCTAGTTATACTTGCAGCAGATATAAAAGCTAGGTCTGTGACCAGGATAGGAAATACTTGGTGAAAGCATACTATAAAAGATGTGAGTAGCTTTGAGAGTTCTAGTGCTTCTCACCATATTGCCTGTAAATTGAGCTAGTTTTGTACTATGTGGGACAAAAACAATTTGTACACTTTGAAGTTCAGTGGGATACATGAGTCAACAAGAGGTTAACTTGCAGTCATTCCTTGGTACCTTGTGAGGGAATATCTACTTTGTGTATGCTTTCCTATACGTAAATACACAAACTCTTCAGTGCACTTTCTGCATGAACTTCTGTCTGTGTTATGTAATTGCAAACACAGATTGTTGCTTTAAATGGATGAACAAAGGCAATGTGTGTATACTTTTCCACAGTTAAGCCTCTGTAGTTATATCCCCCTTTACCTACTGCCAGCCAAGCTGGGAGACTGAATTCTAGTCACATAAAGATACATGCTCAGGTTTATAGAGTGCAAGCTTGTGAATAGCTCAATGCAACACTTGCTGCAGACAAAAATAGCAGTTTCTTTGCTCACTGTCTCTGAACTAGGTTCAGAACACCTCCTGTAGCACAAAAATAAAATAAATATCAGCTGACCCTACAACACAGATCTATGATGGTTGTGACACTATTCTAAATCTATGATCACAGCTATTACAAAATGTGCTTTTTGCAATTGAGCCGAGCATTTTATCCCGGTCCTGTGTCCATGTATGTTCTTCCTGGGGAGCCCATAGCTTCTCTTTCTTGGTCTGCACAGTATATTGGCCTACCACACACCATGGCTTAGAAACTGTTCAGTCTCAGGACCCTTCAGGACTTTTTCTGCATCCAGGTATGCTTTACAAATATAGTAACAAAGCAGAGGCCTGTTGTGTCTTTAGGACAAACTCAAAAGGTTGGACTCAATGATCTCAGAGGTCTTTTCCAACCTAGTTGATTCTGTGATTCTGTGATTCAAACAGAGCAACCATCACCTTATCCAACAGACCCTCTATGTGTCATGCAGTATGTAGAGTCCAGGGGGTGAAAGAGTAGCTGGCTTACAGCAGCCAGTCAGGTTTCTGCCAGAGTTAGAAAAAAGGATTATTACTTGTACTCAAGTCAAACAGGTAGGACGTTTGACTTCCTGAGTCCCAACAGCTTGTTTTACAAACCTGGTGTCCACATAGTGATTTTAAATATTTTATAAAAAAATTTTGTGCAAGTGGAGAGATCCACAGTGCTGGATGAGCATGGAGCTATTGGGGAATTATTCCTACTGTTCACTGTCATGAGATGTGGAAGACTCATTTTCTTTGCTCATAGCAATTCCTGCTGGCAACAGAGCTGTCCAAAGAATCCTTTGATGCCGGATGTTCATCCTTAATTATATATATCAATGACTTAGCTTCAATAGAAGTCCATAAGTCTTTCATATTCAGGCAATTATTCTAAACCCTTCTTGCTTCACTCGAAAATCAATAAATTCTATAATGCAGATTCTGCTGTAGAACATACTAGTAAAACATACCTAGGTTGTGTTTTACCTTTTGGGACCTTTTTTCTTCCAGAGGTTGAGTTTGTGTTTTCCAAAACTAAGAGGAATTCAGTGTTGTTTGACTAAAGTAATCCAAGAAAATTTGCAATCCTTATAATATGAACTGTCATTGCTGTACTGGCCCTTCTAAGCAGCAGTTCCCAGACCAGAGCTCCTGGACCACTTTTGCTTCTCATCACCCCAGAATTCATGCAGAGCTGATCTGAGGGCTGCACTAGGCTTCCTGTCCTAAGGAGGCCATGTAGTGAGGTAGTGCCCTCCCTGTTTGTAAGGCAGCTACTAGTGCACAGCATCCCATGTCTTCCTAAAAGTGCATCACAGCCCATAATATTGGAGCTACTGGAAACCAGCTTAGGGAAATATGTAGTGGTAAACTAAATTCGTTTAATCCCCTTCATCTCTGTGATTTTCTCCTCTAAGCATGATTCAAAAGAATTTTAATCCCTTTGATGTAGGCCAGAGAAGGCACTGAGGCCAACAGCTTGTCCACACCTAGCAGAACATTTGCCACACTTAATGTCCATATTCTGCCTTAAGAAACTCTCAAGTTTGGCCAAATAGAAAAGTCCTTAGAAGTGCTTAGATGTCTCAAAAGACTTTGAAATGTCAGATCAAAATCCTTACCCACCCTTTCTAACTAGCATTCTCCCTCAACAGAGGACAAAAGATTTAGGTACTCTGGATGGCTTTCTTTATCCTGCTTTTCTTCACACAATTTAAAAGAGTCCTCTGTCCTCACTATAAGACTTCACTACATTGTTGGCTACTGCTTTGTACTGATGATTTCCAATGAGCTTGACATCATTAGCTACTGGGCTCTTGGTGACAGGAAAAAAGCAAATTTTAGCCTTTTCTTTAAAGGTGATACTCAGCAAGTATGTGCTTTAGTCTTGGAAGAATGATGAAAGAAGCATAGCCTAAGGTGGGAAAAAATGGCAAATAACTCCAGCCCACGACTATTATCTGGGGAATATTTGTCTATAGACAGAACTGCAGATCTTTTATTAGTATCAGCTTGATGACTCTATTGAAATTCCTCCACAAGTCACATAGAAAGAGGAACACATAGTAATTTTGCTCCTTCTTTGTACCATTATGTAAGGAAGGCTGTAAATAGCAGAAGTGTGTAATTAATAGTCACACTCCTTTCTGTTGAGCAATTTGTCTTTTTGTACACCCAAGGTTGGCATGCAGAAGTTGGGAAAATCTCATTGTATGAAAGCACTGAGCTATATTCGGCTTAGGAAACTTTTTGGGGTTTATTACCTGAAGAGGTCCATAAGTACTCTAGTAACATCTTTCAACACAGGTGTAATTACTTTGTAATTACACAGATGTAATTGCTTTAGGAAACCATCCCCTGGGCTCTTTCGAAAGGTAGAATTCCTCCAGCTGTTCCTTTCACCCAGCAATCTAAAACAGTAGAGAAGAGGTGGCAGAGTGCCCTATTGTGCCATTCCTCTCCACCTGCCCACCAACTCCTTTGTGAGGGGGCCCTGTCCCATGGCAGGGCACCCAGCAGTTGTGGAGCCAATGCAGCCCCATTGGACAGACCCATGCCACCGTGGTTGTTTTGCCCTGGGAAAAAAGAATGACAGCAATCTGGAGCAAAGTCATGCTGGGGTACAAAGAGACTCTTAAACAGAGTTCATGTGTCTGGCATAGGCAGGTCTTGGCTGTTCAGTTTCAGAGCAAAACATTACTGTAAAAACAAAACAAAAAAAAAAAAGTCCATGTCCTTGGCTGAAGATAAACCCAACAAAGTAAAGTTAATCCTTTTAAAATGTAAATATTAATTCAAACTTTCATTTTAACAGCATGCTTGGGTCTGTTGCCCTTTGGCTGGAATACCTCCCCCCTCTCCTCTGCTACTGGGCAGCATTACTGGGACGGAAGCCCATCCTTTCCACAGTACAGGGAACAAATTCCTCAAGGTGGGAGGAAGCTGTCATTGTTGGAGTCTTGTCTTCGAGGATCATGAAACGTGCAAAGGAAAAGGCATCTGAATTGGATTGTGGGGAAGAATCTGCTGAATGTCAAGCAGGGAATGCAGTCTCACCAGCCACTCCAAGATGTGGCTGAGCCTAACTGTTAAGCAGCTTATAGCATGGTTTTTAGCTGCCTCTCTCCCCTGAGACTCACTGCAACATTGCGAAAGATGTCTTGTCTGGCTGCTTGACTGTGTAGTCAAAAAGCACAGGAAAAGAAAAAAGGTAAGAAGAAGTACAAAAAACAAAAGGTAAGAAGGAGATGAAGAGAGGAACCTAAATCTAGAATTTTTTGTGATGTTTATGAAAATATCTGAACCTAGGAGAGGGCTGAGGTAGGCACTCTGTTGGATATAGAGTGTGTGTTGAAGATGGGACAGTGAAGGCCAGTGACTCTGGGTAGGGATCATTACAGTAGGATAACATCCTCCTGCACCACTCTTTGAGCATCTCTGTGACACTGTGGATCTCCAAAAACTATGGTGACTGCTGTTTGACTCACCAGTTTAGGTAATTTCCAGTGTAGCAATTTTGCTCCACTGGTCTGTTCTTTCACATTCCCCCTTCTTATGATGTATGATTTTAATGGAATCTGTGGATGTGTCTGTTTGGATTATCCTGTATTTCAATGAGTAAAATTTGCTAATTCTTATAAATAATTTTGTTTGCCCAACTGAGATGGACTTTGGGCAACTTGAAATTCAGGTGTCTGCATAATAACGCTGAAAGGCACCATATGACCAGTACCTGAAAAACCTGTTGTGCCTGCCCAGAAAGAGATCTTTTCTCATCTCTGCCCAGAAAAGAGAGGAATTTTAAGTCAACCTGGCTTTCCATCCTCAGTTTGTAATTCTGTTGCTAAGTGGCAATGAAAGAAGATTATCGGATCACAGATTAACAGAAGCCTCTATTCAGTGCTCTTGTGTAATTATACATTTCAGTTACTTATTTGAGAACTGAGTTTTAGCTGCTGTGTTTCTACCTCAGCCTCACCCCTCCATAGATCTTTATTCTCCGGGGCTTGTCAAGATCCTGAGAAACTGGCCCTTCCTTTTCATGCTCAGCCTCTGCACTCCAGAGTGGCTCTGCCTACTAGGGTACCCTGAGGGTCTCTGCACTTTGGGAGGTCTCAGAAACTAAAGTCCTACCCTAGTGCTTCTGAATTATTTATTTTGGGAGAAAGCAGGAACAGTAAATAAAATGGTTTAAAGAGTTCAGATCTTTCACAGGTCACACATTTGCTTCCTTTATTGATAAATTCCCTATTTCTTTTTCTCTTTTCCCAGACACATTCCACTCTCTCAGGAAAAAGTGGTTATGCAGCTTCAGAAAGTGGAGGAAGACACAAGCCTGAGTAGCCAAGGGAATTATTAAATGTTAAGGGTGAACCTCTGGCAGAAATTGTTTAGAGTTGCAGAGGAACACAGTGAAAAGGGCATAGAAAAATTAGGAAACAGCATACCTGGCTAGTGTTGGGAGTGCAGATAGAAAGGGAAAGAGAAGTCTGGGAAGGAGATGTAGTTTGTCTGCTGGGAGAATGTGGTAGTACACAGAATGCATTCACAGAAGTGTGAGGAGCAAAGGCCTCCTTATGTAGGAAAACAGTTTAGATTATTTTAAGTAGAAAAGCTGCACTAAGGAGAACCATGCAAGGAAGAGACAGAAAGAAGGGTGGAGATGCGGGGGGACCCATCCCTGGGACTGAGGGGGAGGAAGGAGCATGAGCTGAGCATTTAACAGGAGATGGGAAGCCATAGGGCAGAGAAATTTTCTGGCTAAAATGGAAATAAAAGAGAGGATTGGCATCGAGGGATGGTGAAAAACAAGAACTACAAAAACAGCAGAAGGGAAGGCCGTGGGGAGGGAGAGAAGATACACTTTCAAGAGGTGATGGACACAGATTGTCATGCAACGAAAACATAAACAGAAAGTAGCAGTGTATAGAAAAGCCAATCTGTGGGGTGTTCAATATCCCTGCTTTTTTAGAGGACTCTTATTTTAAACATGTTATGCTTAAGTCTCTCAGGGAAGCAGTAATTCAAGAAAAAACAAGGCTGAATTAACATTTTCTGGGGCTGTCTCTGTGTTTCAAACTGTAGCTGACGTTAAACATGTGACTACCAAAGGCTTTGTGTTTGCTGGACATCCTGTTTTACAGAGCTACTTGCAAAGGAGACACTGTTTATTTTTTTTTGTTTCAAATTTTAGAAGGAACGAATACACACTGGCCTTTTTTTTTTCCTGAAGTGCTTGTGTAATTCTCCTGTCACCCCACTCTGCTGTAGCTTTGCATGTAATTTCTCTTTGGAGGTAATTGTGTTGTTTTCAAACAGGAGACTGCACTTGCTAAGATTGGTTCTAGCTCATCAGGGTAGGTAGTGCCTATAGTAGTGGGTCCACAAATAGAACTCCTCTTGCTGGGATGAATTTGCTGTTCAAACATAAGGTAAACATTCACTTTGCAGTTCCTACCCCAGAACAGATTTTTCTCATGTATCTTATCGGTGTCCTTCAGACTTGAAGAAGAGAATTTGCAAGCTGCAGGTGTTTGCTGCCCTTGAGGTTCTTCTCTTCTCACGTAGCACCCTCGATGAGGACAGGATGGTACTCCCTTTCTTTCCTTCCCACCTGATTCATTAGGATCTGAGACACAGTTTTTTGGGCTTTTCAGTCTGAACAGGTAGCATTGACTTCATCATGATAGTGCCCAGGGACCACTCCAGAAGTAAGGTCCTGGGAGAGCTTGTTATACAGAGATGGTGGAAATCAGAGAAGTGAGCAGGCAGAGGGACCAACATGTACTTCTGTGCAGCGATATACACATCCTCTGCTTTTGATTGCTGACTGCATGAGCAGCCAGCTTTTGGAAAAAAAGAGGTTTTGCCTCAGATCAGGTAAGGCACCTGCTTCTAAAGTCATTCTGGAAGGAAGAAAATTACCCTTCAAAAACAGCATTCTCTTTTCACTCCTACAGACATCCTACTGTTTTTGTGATTAGTCATCTGCAGTCTAAACTTCATCTTTGGCCAGAGTTCTCAAAAACTAAATTGCTTGCACCCATGAAAACTAAATTATTAGGACTACGGCAGCCTTGCTATTTGTCAGAATATTCAGTTCTGACTGTCTGACTGTCTGACTGTCTGACTAATTTATCCCTTACCTTGTAATTACACACATATGAGTGCTGTGATATACAGAAATTCCTGTTAGAACTATACTCACTGCTCATCCTAGGCTGAGCTCTGCTCAGAAGGAAAAGAAATTTCTGGACCCTCTCATGGTGCCCTTGCCTAGATGCTGAGGAAAGTACCCCGAGAACCCTGATGAAGCAAACACAATAGTGCCTTCATGGCAAATAAAGTCTAGTCTTGACCCTAGGCCGTATTTAGTCTCCTTTTACAAATCTTGCAGAATAGTGAGATGGAAAAAGAAAGAAGCACCAATAGAAGAAAAACTGCTTTCTGTGGGAAACCTAAGAAAAAGGGAAAGAGAAGAGTGGTGGAAAAACATACTGTGTTGTATAGAACATAACAAGACTGTTCTGTTTCCAAAGAGACATCCTGTGCTGTTTTTTGAAATTTTTTTTATCCCTTCTTAATTTTTGCTGTTTAAAAAAAAATCAACATCCATAGTAGGTCCCTTTCTAGAGGTGCCACTGATAGGTTTTTCCTTTTGACTTAGGGTGACAGCCATACAGAAACCACCATGCAGTGAACTGTGATTCTGGGACATCTTTTTTCCCTTCTCTTGTAGCTTGACTCATCACCTGTATAAGCCCAGGATATGGGTAGAACTGTCTCAGGTTAAAACTATGCAAAGTTGAGAGGAAGAAGAGTGAAGGGAAATGGGGATGGAGACATGCTGCTAGAAGCTTTGCTCTGGCATTACTGGATGATAAGACCAATAAGGAAACTGCTCCCTCAGGGCACCATTTGTTAGCCACAGTTCTACTAATCAGGCTGAGTATTGTTTCTCTTTTTGCTACAGAATGCATCAAAACTTTTGTTGTAAAAACAAAAAATGTTGTAAACGTTTCCCAAGGAATTCTTCTTTTGAGAGCAGGAAACCATTGGTATGTTGCCAGAGAACATCTTATTTAAGAGATCAATGACAAAGCTGGGAAAATCATTATTATTAGTAAAGGGTTTGTTACCTACGCAAAAAAACCCCAAACCAGTAGAAAAGAGAGGCTGTATTGCAGTCCTTGTATCCTTGTCCTTTATTCCTATGAGCTTTACTGAGCACTGGTTACGTTTTAATGCCACTAGTGACCAGTCAGAAAGACCAAACCAAAAACCTTTCGGACACAACGAGGCTGGAAAGGCCTCGCCGACTGTCGCATGGCACTGCAGGGTGCGAGGACGTCTTTGCCACCCCCTCCGCTGCCCGTCCCTTGAAGAGGCGTCTGTGACACCACGTTTCGGGTGTCGCCGTGTGACCCTCCCGCATCCCGCGCGTCGTCGGCAGGCGAGGGACACGGGATACGGGAATGGGACACGCGCGGCCCCGGGCTGCCATCTGGTGGCTTCAGGCACCGCTCGCCTCTTCCTCCCACCCCTGCGCGTTTTTCGCCAATTCCGGGAAAAATACCCTTTTTTTTTTTTCTCGTTAGGTTTTGTTTCCGAGGCTTTCCTACACAGAAGGACGGCCAATGGGATCCTGGGGTGCACCGGGAAGAGTGGGGCCAGCAGGTCGAGGGAAGTGATTGTACCCCTTTATTCGGCTCTAGTGAGACCACATCTGGAGTATTGGGTATCATTTCCTGGCTCTTCGATACAAGAAAGAAAAGGAGCTACTCCAGAGGGTCCAGCAGAGGGTCACAAAGTTGATTAGAGGCCCGGAGCATCTCTTATGAGGAGAGACTGCGGGAGCTGGGCCTGTTCAGTCTAGAGAAGACTGAAAGGGAATTTCAGTAATACATACAATTATCTCAAAAGCAGATGCCAAGGAAATGGTGGCCCGACTCTTCTCAGTGCTGCCCAGTGACAGCACAAGGAGCAATGGCCATAAAACAAAACACAATAAGTTTCAGCTCAGCATGAGGAAGAACTTCTTTACATTGAGGGTGGCAGAGCACTGGAACAGGCTGCCCAGGGAGGTCGTGGATTCTTGCCCGCTGGAGACACTCAAACCCCATCTGGATGCATTCCCTGTCACCTACTGTAGGTGACCCTGCCTTGGCAGTGGGGTTGGAATGGATGATCTCCAGAGGTCCCGTCCAACCCTAATAATTCTGTGATTCTGTGAAGGAAAGATTTAATGGTTCTGCTTTGTGAAATGCATTATACCTTTGGTGCCTTCTGGGAAGCTGCTGGCCATCTATTGGTAATAAACATAACAAACCAGTTCTCTTTTTCTCTTTTCAGTGATACCAGGGAGAATATCAGCCATTTCTTTGTCACTGTGATTCAGAAGCTTATCTGTGGTGGCAGACAGAGCCAGACATAAAAAAAGTCCCTTAAAAAATCACTCTTTCACCAAAATAAACAACAACAAAAAAAGCTGAAGGTAGATTTCCCTTCCCTTTGAAAGCCGGGATTTCTTTACTAATGCTCCACAGACAAAAAATGCACTCAGATAGATACTGTCAAACTCCAACTCCTCTAAACAAAAAAGCATCCAGTCTGCTGTATGAGTAGGCGGCACTGTGGAGTATTTCAATTCCTGTTGATCCTTTAATCTGGCTGTAGAGAGCAGCAGGAAAAGGTGGACGTGAGAGAGAAACAAAGACGGGTTATCTATAGGGGCAGGGCTTTCCAAAGGAGGCTCTGACATGAACCTTGGTGGTCCTAATTGCTAATTTATTTGTGGTACAAATTCCTTCCAGTGCAACAAACATTCCTCACAGTGTATTTCTCCTCAACACACAGCAGATAATTTTGTAAACTCAGACTGAGTGGTACATTCAGCACATTCTTTTCCAGAAACAATTTTAAAAATAACAGCTTCTCTCCTTCTTCCACACCATCACATATTGTGTCACATTGTCCTTTTCTGCTAATTCCAAACTTCATCTGATGCAATAAGAGAGCCTAAAATTGTGTTTAGTGCAGAACCTTACCACTCAGAAGCTTTCTACCTCATATTAATTTCTTGCTCCTCAGACACCACATCACATCCAGAATATTTCTGTACCATTTGTGTGCTTCAAAAACCAGTATTTTTTTTTCTTTTGTCATGGGATAGAATTTTTCCTTCTCAGTGAAAAACCTGAATAGGATATCTAAGAAATAAGTAAAGACACTATGGAACAACACCATGTTCTGCCTTTCCCTTTAGATTTTGTACTGTGGATGTAGTATCCTGGTTCTGTACCCTCCCAACTCTTGTCCACTCCCAGCCTACTTGCTGACAGGATGATGTGAGAAGCAGAAAAGACCTGAACACTTTGGAAGTACTGTTCAGCAATAACCACCTTATCCCTGTGGATAAGGCTGCAAAGAACACTGCTTTGGTTGCAAATGAAAAATGTAGCACCATGGGAGCTACTATGAAGAAAATTAACTCTATCCCAGCCAAAACCAGTACAGTGGGATACCAGACACAAGTTATCAGTGGGATTTGTAGGAAGGTGATCACAATAAAGTGGTGAGATCTTTGGTAAATGATACACTGAAATACCTCTTATAAGTGGGTTACTGGGTATCTTGAAAGTTTAGGAGGTTTTTAGCAGAATGTTTGTTTAAATATATCCTTCAAAAGACTTCCTTAATCCTTGAACAGCTAACTATACTTCTATACTGGCCTGGATCAATTTACAAGTCCAGTTTTACTGAACTTGCTTTACCAGTTCCTATTACCATGTTATGTTCAACAGGAGCAAGGTACTTGTATCTTCTTTTAATTTTAAACTGTTTTGTAGGAACTTTATTGGATTTGAAAGAAGGAGAACACAATGGGAAAGAGTGAGGACTTAAAGGCAGATTTTTTTTCTTTTAACCCTATATTTAAAAAAAAAAAAATCATTCTCGAGTATTCTGAACTAATTTTATGAAGTAAAATGAGTAGAGTGGGCCAGGAAATTTAGCAGAGATTATAATGGTAGACTCTATTTAAAAGTTGTAAGGGAAATTTTCATTTGAGAGAAGGCATGTGTTCAGGTCCATTCTATCCTTTCTTTAGTAAGAGCATCCTAACATTTTTAAGTCTGTAAGGTCACTGCTTGGATTTGCTTCACATGGTATCAAATATTTAGATGCTCATTAATTCAAAGAACAGGGGCACGAGAATGATCCCGTGCTCCTTATTCAGGACATGTCCTTGAGATCTGTTCTGGCTTGTTTACCTGCTGTAGTCTGGGCTTCATCTACCCCAGCTGACAGCCATTTATCCAAAAGCAGTGAGTTCAACTACTAATCAATTCCACTAGCACCACCTGGAAAACAGTATTTGGGGCATTTAAGGGATAATCACCCTTTTACCCATCTGACACTAATTTGCTTGTTTGTTTAAAGAAATGCCTGAAAAACCTCACACAGAACTTGACTGATAAGGTTTGGTTTGGTTTGTTTGTTTAGGAAAAAATATTTTATTCTGGTAAGGTAGAAGTTTCAAGTTAACAGGACTATGAAAAATTAAATATTTGTATGGATCCGTATTTCATCTCTCCCATATTTTTCCCCCCAAACAAATGTAAGACAGATGCCAAGGAATATTTTCTTTAACAGATTTATTATTTTGACAGTACCTCTCTGGGGTTCTGATTCAAAAAGACTGTGAGAGGCTTTCTGTCTTTCTTGGGGTTGCAAAAATAAAGCTTGCCAGTTACAGAAGCGTTAGGTATGACAAATGGCAAAAAGGTGAGCACCCTTGCACACAGAACAAATCTGCCTCTGTCAGTACTAGCTGTGTTGTCAGCTGTGCATTTTATCAGGTGCAATGCATCATCAGGGAGATGGGATTTGGCTCCATCTAAAGGCTGATGCCATAAGTACATAATTCCTTCTGCTTGGAAGATCTTTTAGTTTGCTTTTCAAGAAAGCATGAATGAAGTAATTGACAATACTTACAGGGAAAAAAAAAAGTACATCTGCCTTACATTAGAGAGGCAGTGCTGGGAGCATTTCATGAGGGAAAGAAATCAAGGGAAGGCACCCAGCTAGGCTGAAGGTTGCCTTTGCCTATCACAGCCCTGCCCCTGGTACTCAGCCCAGGGCTAGTGCCCTCCTGCTGCCCTATGCCATGTCACTGCCCCTCAGCTTCTCCTAGCAGCTCAGTGTCTGTCACCATCCTGTGTCCCACAGCTGCTTCCAGATGCTCCATCCTCAGCAGCAGAAGGGTAACTGGATGCTTCATGAGGCTGGGCTCAAGGCCTGAGGGAGACCCATCAGCTCTTTCAGTGGTACCAGCACTGTCCAAACTCCTGCTCTCCCCCAGGGTTTAAACTTTAGCCACATTCCAAAGATCTTAGATAATCATTAGCCAGGGAATCAATGCAGTTTATTGCTTAATCATTCGGAGGTGATATCTCTGAGTTCTATTTGCTAGAGATAACAGATCTAAGAGAAATATTCTGACGAAATATTTGAATCATAGGTCAGAAACCAGCTCGAAGCTGAGATGGGAGGGCCATAAACCTCCTGCCCCCACAGTGCCCAAAAGAACAGTTTGCTATGTTGTTTTTCCCCAGCATGCCCACGGCAGACCTTCTGGATGCATTCCCACCATGGCTGAAGACAGTTTCTGTTGTTTATTTCAAGGAAATGAATTTCAGGGCAATTTTAAAACCAGTGCTACCACTTTGTACATACGTCAGAATCTAACAGAAACTAATGAAGTAAGTAGAGGGAACATCTGCACAGTGTGAATGCCTCTCTCCATGGGCTTCCCCAGCTAACACAAGATAATGTTGGAACTTTCTCTCACCATTTGGCATGTAAAAAAATTTGCTTATAATTACAAAAAAAAGCAATTTTCAGCTACCTTCCTGCCCCTTTTCATTACAGCCTCAGTGGATCTGTGAATGGGGAACTGTAAAAATTAGAATAATTTCCTTACATACCACCCCCATGCAATAGGGAACAGGTACCCAGCTCTGCTTTTCCTCAGAATTGAGTGGCTTTTCCTTTGTTGTCTTTTCAGGCTGTGGAAATGAAGACATGGTACAGTGAGGAAGATGGCATGGGCCACTGATTCCAAATACTGGTACAACTTATTTTGTCTGTATCTTCTCAGACTGCAAAACCCCAGACCCTCCAGCACTCTGTACTGCCCATGGAATTGTCCTTCATGGCAGTCAGGCAGAGAGCATGGTGATGCTCTCTGCAGCAGCTTCTGAAGGCAAATGGTTACACAAGGTTTCAAGTTGAAGAGTGCCTATGAGAACGGTCTCATGCCTTATACAAATTATACATTTGACTTCAAGGGTATTATTGATTACATCTTCTACTCTAAACCTCAGCTAAACATACTTGGCATTCTTGGATATTTGGATCATCATTGGTTAATAGAGAACAATGTAAGTGGTTGTCCACGTCCACTCATCCCTTCTGACCACTTCTCACTTTTTGCACAACTGGAGCTTTTGCTGCCTTTCCTGCCTCCTGTAAATGGAATCCATCTCCCTGGCAGGAGCTAATCAAATACATTTTAGAGGGTAACCTCAATCTAACTCGTACAATTGTAAAAGCATCCAGCATCTGTTCATCCAGCACAGATGATATTGCCATTTATCCCTCCTTTGAGATGATGGTCCTGAGTTTGATTTTTGACTGACAGAGTGCTGAGCAACATGATGTGCCAGGGAAGCCTGACCATCTGCAGTGCTGGCTCCTGAGGTGAGGCCACTTGGAGAAACTGAGAGCTGGTGACTGAAACCTCTTTGTGGCTCAGGTGTCACAATTGCTGCATTCGTGTGGTTGTTTCCTGGCAGTGACTCTCACTGGGGGTTGGGGCACTGGGCATGACTTATCGGGCAATTAGGGCCCTGCCCCAAATTGTCTTTTTATCCAATGATGGCTCTCTCTGCAGGGAAAGCAAATATCCTGTTTCTACTCATTCAGCCACATTGCTAGGCTACTCTTTTGCCTCAGGTGAATGCCTGTTATTCCTTGACATGACATCAAGCCTCTCCTGCATCATGCCAAGAGTTCTTGTTACCCTGTATCCCATCATCATCAGCCACCATAAGAGGATGCCTATGGAAGGGGGTTTTCACACCAAGGCTCTCAGCTATCAACTCTTCCCATGGCTGGAAGCCACTTCTGTGTATTTAGTAACTCCCAATGCCTTGGTTTTCCATGCACTTGTCTTGAAACCATGCAAACTCTGTCATTTGCAGATCTTGTAACAGAGTGTGTGCTTCAGCTGTAGGTGTGATCTGTGGAGCACGAGACATGACGGTCGTTCCCACATGAAGCATCCCGGACTAGGAGAAAAATGAGTTCAAATTTTGTCAGGAAAAGCCAAAACACTCTGATCCCTCTAAACCTCAGCTATGGTACAGGCACAGTGCTGTCCCCTGCACCAGGTCACAGCCCAGGTGAGACCCTCAGCCACCTCTATGGATGGCCCTGAGCCAAAGCCTTCATGGGCCCAGGTGGACAGAAGCCATTCTTCCTGTCATTCCAGCAAAACCAGCTACTGTTGGGGGCCTGCCCTGCAGCTCAGGGTGTGCAGGTATATTCTGCATGACATGCTGAGCACTGAAAGGACTTCAGGCACCTTAGGGCTTTTCTGGCTTGTGTGCTACAAGGTGGGGTCAAAAACTACACCCGAGCGGCACTCTGAGCACCTGGAAACACTCTTCAGCCCAGCCTTGCGCCTTCACATACAAAAAGTTTGATTGCATCCTCATCCTGATTTTCACCTAAGTTGGTTTGTCAGGAGGAACACATTTGAAAGCCTGCACTAGTGGCAGGCAGAGGCCAACCCTCCTGTCTATAAGGCAGGAAGAACAGATGGCTGTCACTGCCACTGCATTTTGAGCTCACGGGAAGGAGCCGTGGAGGAGAGAGAAGGGGCCAGCAGAGCAGACAGCCAGTGGCCACTAGCTCTGCTACTGCAGTGCATGCTGAGGGAGTGATGCATTTTTGGGATGCCTCAAGGCCATAAACACTTACTGTCACTCTTCTAGGGAGCGCAGCTGATTTATTTAACTCTTTTAAAACTGATTTACTGCTGATAACTCTGACAAGCTTTATGCCTTTCATGGTGCACTATGGTTAAATTCCCTGGAAAGAATGGAGCCTGGAACAGATCATCCTGTCTTGCGATGTCTACCCTGTCTCCAAGTATGTGCTGAGGGATGACACAGGAAACACTTCCTTGTCCGTATGCAGCATCCTTGTTGTGGCATGCTCGTCCATACTCATGGAGTCCAACATACTTAGCCAGGATTGACAGCTAACATAAATCACAGAAGAGCAGTGTGGATATAATCCCTGTCATGCTCACATTTCAGCGTAACTGTGCTCTATTACTCTTAGATAAGAAAATTACAGATTTTTTTTTCCTTTTGAAGTTTGAACTAGGCATCTTCACAAAGATAAATGTCCAGGGTTAGTCCCCCTCTCAGGGTTATTTAGCAGTCAGATGCTAACCAGGCACTTCCATTAATCTGGGTCTGTACATTCCTCCCACTAGTCACCATCATTTACAAAACACAGCTCCATTAGAAGTCACTTATTTAATCTGATGGATGTTCTGCCAGCATTAACACATGCTGATAGCATCTGAAGCCTTGGTACAAGACTAAGTCAAATAATGGAGACTCAGTCTTAATGAATCTATTCAAATGGACTCTTTACAGCACAAGCAGATCCATGATAAAAGTTTATACATAAACAATACACAGGGAAGTCAGGATTTCTGTGACACAGTTCTGACTCTTACATCTTCTGGATGTTAACAACCACAAGTTTTAACAACTATAAAACTGACCCAGTATTTTATGCCATGTTGTCTGGGAGTATAAACTGTTTAGAAGAGTTCAACTCATAGCCCAGTAAATCTGTGCCTGGGATTGTGTTGTCTTGCATCAAGTTATTGTAGAATTTAGTGCACTTAACCAAAAGGCAGAATTCCCTGTTTTTTTCAGGAACTCTAAGTTAGCAGGACACCAAATTTTTACATCTGCATCTTTCAGATATTCCTTCAGGCTGTTTGGGAAATCCCAGTCCTCATTCTATCTTTAAACTCTTTATTTGCAGTAGACAAGTCAGCGTTTTCACTGGAACAGCTGTCTGAAGGAAGAATTAAAAAATACAGTACAGCTCTTTATTATAAGATTGCATAAACCCACAGAGATATTCCATTAGAAAGTCAGAAAAGTGGTGACCACTTAGAAGCCCAGGCTTGTTTAAAAATAAGTACATATTTTAAAAATGAAGTGTAAGAAATAAATAACTGAGAAAGCAAATAGTTTGATTTTTTAAAAATATTAGTCCACTTAATGTAATGGCCCATCAGTCATGTTCAGCATAGCCATCATTCCTAGTTTGTATGTTTATGTTTTTGAAGCAACTTTTACATCATTGTTAGTAAAATCAAACATACTGAAAGTATTTTTAGTCAAAAGCAAAACACATAGACGGAAAACCTAACATTGCAGCTGTAGAAAAACTCCATGAGAGAGAGAAAACCTGAAAGATCTCCAGGTTCACAGGCTTTGCAGTACCATATGACCAGCTTGATGATTTCATAGGTATAAGATAAACACGGTACCAATACCTGACCTAAAATACTTCTCCTCTGAGAAGACATGAGGAGTGTATGACAGTTTTTCCTTTATAAAATGAACTTTAAAATGTTCCAAATGGCATACAAATATTTACATGTGCACATATACACACTGCAAAACACTGCAGTACTGTCTTCTGCTTTTACCACATAAATGCCAAGGAAAGAAAAGTAATCTCAAGTGTTACAGATCTAAAGGGAGCTTTCTCTTGTCTTGTCAGAACCAAAGAAAGCTGCCATTACACAGGACTATACAGGTCACCCGAGCTCTGGTACTGGAACCAGAGCACTCACACCAGCCTGCATTTCTGTACCTGTGAGTTCACAGACAGAATTTCCATCACTTAATTGCACTTTTAATTTAAATCAGAGTCTTCAGATGTCTAAGTGCCACAAACTTTGCCAGCAAAACCACTGTCTGAATCTCTGGCTCTAAACCTAAGCTAAGTTTTGGTTGTTTCTTATACGTTAAACAAAGGACCAATTAGTAGTCAGAGAAAAATGTACACGATGCAAATGCTTACTTGTCCATGTCAGTGTAGACCTACAACAAGTAATGGAATTTTTACACTGAGGTGACAAAACTGCAGTTCTCAGGTTTTTTTGCTACTTGCTCTAACCCCTGTGCTAATATTGATTGCTTAAGTTACAAATACTGATAACCTGAAGTTGTGACATCCCTTTAGAAGATCAACACACCACTGTCCTGAAGATGTACTGGTTTCAGTGGCCTGGGCTTCTCAAGAAGTAGAGATTTCTTACAAAATCACCAAGGCACAGAGATCTGCAGTTAAGGAGGAGCTGCCAGACCCACAAGGCAATGCAGGCAAACACACAATGACAAATTGATTCCCCTCAGGGTAGGACTTGAGCAGATACACTCAGAAACGTAACTTGTGCTTTGCACACTAATATCCGTCACTAGATTTGAGATTTTTTTTTTCCTGTTTTCCCATAACTATGCAGCTCTGCTTATGTGGTATTATTACACTAACTGAATAATAAAAAGCAATTACGAAAATAGCAAACAAGGGAAAAATGTATTTCCCACATCTTTCCACTTCAAAAGCATCCCTGGCCATGTTACATAATAACAGCAGATTTCCTTACTTGCTTCCTGGTCATATAACTCATACTTATACAACCTCGTGCAAGTGAGTACACACCATTCTGGAAGCTCCAGTAAATTTGGATCTCATGGAAAAGCCCGAGGCAAGATGCATGCGGACACAGGGGTGCTGGACGCTGCCACCCCTGCAGGGAGCCAGGCTATGAACGAGTGTACTGCACCGTGCTATATTTGGTGACCCTGGAAGACTTGCTTAGTGTGGCACTGGCAGGAGGTAACCCTTCTAAGTCAGAGCCTGTCAGGTTAAGCGGGGAGTCCGTAATCAACACAGGTTCTTGCCTTCCTGAGCTGGCACCTGCTGCCTGTTCAGCATTGCTCTGCAGCCCTGAGGCTGTCACCACCCTTTCATTCACCACCATGCTGTGTTCCTTTGCCGAAGTGGGGAAGCTGAGTGAGACCTGCTCTGCAGCAGGCACAAGCACCCTTTCTCGCTCCCTCACCACAACGTACTGGGAGTCGGGAAGATCCTGAACAGTCAGGGCTCCTGGCCCCGCACCTGCTGACTGCACCATCCTCTCTGTAACCACCACATTACTTCCATGTGGCAAATCAGGGATTTTCACCATGCCCTGAATGCTTGATGCAGGTGCCAGCACTCTCTCTGTCACCACTACATTCTCCTTAAACTGAGGGTCTAGAAAGACAGCAGCTGAGTGGGCAGGAGCTCCCACAGAATAGGATGTTCCTGTCACAGTGACATTGGTCTCTGCATGGGCTGTGGGAAGACGCCGGGCACTTTGCTGCCCAGAATGGGATGAAAAGGTCGTTTCCATGACCACCTCCTTGGACAGGGTGTCTTCTCCCATGCTACTGCCTGTCTGCACTGGCAGGGCAGGCTGGAAATGACTGCCTGAGGCAAAGGCTTGTTCAGAGCTGGAAGCATCTTGCTGATCTAAGAACTGTGATTTTGTGTCATTGAGACTGAAACCTGATTCATTCTTGGAGCCACCATCTTTCATGTTGATCTGTCTGCCTATGCATATTTCTGCTAGAGTCTTAAATTTGTCTCCTAAATCGTCAAGGAAATGGTCATCAAGATCTCCCTCAATAAAGCTGCAGCAGCCAACGGAACCATGAGGGGAGCCTGATTCTCCCTGGGAATAAACCAGGAGACAGTCTTTTGCAGCTTGTGCTTCATCTTCATCCGCAAAAGAGACAGCTTTCTACAGACAGAAAACAAAAGCAAGTAAAAGTTCATTAATGCCAGTTCTAGACATAATAATTTTGAAAAATCAGAAATGCTTGGTTAAAAAATTTGCAACACAAAATTTAACTGAATCCACAGAAACTGTCAATCAAGCAAGGACCATACCTAAAAAGGGTTTTTTTATTTTGTGAAGTTAGTTTGAACTTTACAGTATACTTGATGAGAAGAAAAATCTGAGATTAAATTGAAAACCTTGGATACTACCACCACCTGCTGCTGTTCCTTCCAGTAACTGTGCCATTTGTGATACTGCTCTGTATTCACAAAGAGAATGTTTTAATTTTAGTCCAGTGAATAAACTTCATCTCTAACTAGGTGTCTGTGGAAGAATGCCAAAACCATGCCTGAGAGTATCCTAACACTTAAACATAACAAGTATATGCTGACATGTTATCACTTGCTACAGCCCATTTCACTAGCACAGCCTGCAGGATCACACCCAAGATGCCCAATAGCAAACAAATCAAAAGGTTAAATGGATACATAGTCCATCACATTAATTCTTAGGCTCTATGCAGGCCACTTGGCAACAAGGAGGGCTTGTGTTTTGACTATACTGCTTTCAGGGTCAGCTCAGTCTGAAAGTGGAGTTTGCAAAGAAGCTGCTGTGGTGCTAGCACGAATATCTGTGTATGTGCTTGCATAAGTCCCAGTTCCAGAAGTGAATACAGCCAAACCTGCGCCTGCTGAACCAGCTTTACCTATACCTAATATGATTGCTAGCTTGTGCTCAGAACCACCTTTCTGCCACATCTGAAGTGCACATTAGCTCAGGCATCTATGTAATGTGATATATACCCAGACCCAAACTGACTCTGTATGTTTATCTGTGTTGGATCCTGGAAGCAGGCACATGACTCGAGATCCTGATACAAAAATCAGCACGCATCTGAAACTAGTAGGTTTCATTACTTGTCCATTTCCCCACCCTCCACCCCTATAATCTCAGATATTTTAGCCTCCAGGAAGTTGCAAAGAGCATTCTGACCTTAACTAAGCCCTCTTGCAGGACTTCATAAAGCAATTATGCTTAAAGTTTGTCTTAATATTAGGAAGCACAAAGCATGGAAGGAAAGCAGATTGCTACTATTGCATCTGTTCACTCAGAAGATCAGTATCCAGAGTGCTCAGAGACATACAAGTATCTAAAACTCAAATCCTTCCCTGGCCTGAGATCGTGATTCAAATCTGAACAGTTACTCCTCTGCAAAACTATATCAGCAGCCAGCTGTAGGGTGTTTATGCAGGTGATGGGGTATGCAAGTGAAACTTTCACTATAAGGAGCTCACCAGCCAAAGGACTAATGTTGCTCATTACACACAGAGGAATAGTTGCAGAGTAGGAACGGTTTATTGGCCAATAGTTAGGTCAGTAAAAAAAAAAGTTAGAAAAGGTATTGCAACATGTGCCTCACAGGCTTTTGATGAAGGCCCTTTACCCAGGCTGTTGGGCAAACAGACGAGTCAGCTCCCCTTACTTCAGCAGCTACTTTGAAAATGCAGATCCGCCCTCTGGCATATGACATCTTTAGCTTATCTTTCAAAAACCTGCTCCATGGTAAAGTTTGTAGCTGTGACTCATGATGAGTCACAGGTGCCTCCCTACGGGCCAGTTTAACGTGCCTAAGTCCCTGAGATTTAGATCACATAGTCTTTCTCATGGCTTTTTTCTGTGCAAGGGGCTCTTTGGCCATTGCTGAATATTTTGGATCCCATTCCCAAGTACCTTCCTTGAGAGAAAGGTTTATTTGTGATACACCTTGTAAACATTCAGTGCTACAAGACTGAGCATTGTCATGCTCTAAGTCCTGCACGTGAGGCTAATCCTAAAATCCTTAATGCCCCCAACTCCACACGCATACAACACTGGGCACTGTATCAGGACTGCTTACACACACATATCTACTCATCTGTGTTTGTAATAACATGAATGAAATTTCACAATGCTAAGTGTAAATATCAAAATACTGTTATTTTCGGGTCATATGCTTACGTCATTGAAGTAGTCTCTTAAAAATTCTTCGTTCATGGCTCCTGCTGCTCCTACCACAAGTCCTCCTCCAGACACCACTGTCTTGCCTTCTACACCTGCCACGCCTTCAGCCGCTCCAGCTGCCATGGCTCCATACTCGGCACTAGAAAGAAGATGCCTTTGCTCTTCCCATCTTTCCCTGGTGACAGAGTTGTGATGCTCTCCTAGGTGAGAGGCAGAGCTGCCCGCTCCTGTTACAGTTTCGCCTCCACTCATTCCTGCTGCTGCTGCCGCTGCTGTTGTTGCTCCTTTCGAGTTCTCCAGTGCAGTGGGTGGAATGAAGCTCAGCACTGGCTACATAAAAAGACAAATTAAGACATGACATGAAAGCTTTTCTGTCTAGCACATGGAACTCACCAAACCAGCAGTGGGGCTGGGTGGGACCTGGGAGGGTGCCGTCTTACGACTTGTTTGAATTTGCACTTATACGTGTTGCTGCAAAGAGCAAAAGGCCTCCTGAAACAGGGTGCAGCTTCCACAAATGTATTCCCAAGGAGGATCATGGAAATGTTTCTACAGATCATTGTTTTCTTGAAACTCAGAGAGGTGAAAATGCAGAAAAAAAAAATCACAAAAAAAAGAGTCACAAAATTCTAGGGAGCTGTTCCAAGAAAAACTCTGCTCAGTTTCCCTCAGACACAAAGTGGAGAAGTGTGCACTGCCTACCGCCTCTGTGGTTGTGCCTGGCCCTTTCTTTTCTCCTAGCAGCTTGGCTTGCCTGTTAATTATCTTTTAACAAGAATTTGGTGTGATCATTGGGACCAAATCAAACCCTTTGACCTTCTGTTTCTCTGTTATTGTGCAAAAGTGTGTCAATGTCATGCCCTTTTTCGGAAAACTTTGTTTTGCAGCAAAACAAAAGGCAAACTTCTCTTAGCATTCGCTCTGCAGATTTGCACTTTTTTTTTGCCTTTTTCTTTTTTAATTAAGAATTTCCTCCTAAAATACACAGGAAAGTAATTCAAAACACAGTCTTAAACTTTAAATCAAGGAGGGGAAGCTAAGATTTATAAGCTATTCTTTTGCTGCTTTACCATGCTCCCAAAGGGGTGCAGAACGTTCCAGGCTTGCAAATGTAAATGTTTCACTCTCTATAGATCTGACACTTCTCCCAGAGTCCTATCTTCTGCTCAGATATCATCAATATTTGCTTGGTTACTTTCCCTATACTTTGAGATTTAAATGCTATGGTTGCTTTTTCTACAGTTGCTGGTAGTATTCATCTTCCACACATCTTTCACTGAGTCTCATAGGGTTAATTTTAATTAATGTTCATGTGTTAAAATCTGCTGTAGAAGTTTAAAACATCAGCCTGTGATGTGGAAGAAGCATCAAGTGCCAAACTGAACACTGGGACAGAAATCAAAGAGAACTGCTATTAGGGATACGTGCCTTTTCCTCAGGAGCTGCTCCTTCACTGTTCCACTGACGCAACATCGCTTCACTGTAGTCTGGTATTGCAGCAAATGTTTTTGCTCCACCAAATCCCTTTGCTCCCAAGCCACAAGGACACAGCAGCAGTAATAGTGGAATAACTACAGGGAAACAGAAGGCTGTCATTAACTATGTGATTATTAGGGCCTAAGCATACTAACAGCCAGTATAAGTTTGGCCAGCTCCCATATCAAAATGTATCTTTAATGAGCTAGTGATCAGTATGAGGGCTGACAAGGACCAAAGACAGGTTCCCAAATATTCAAGGCATTTCCTAGAAACATATACCAGGCCAGTTTCCTAGAGAGTCAGTTTTGACAATTAACATTTCAGGGCCTGAATCCTGCAGATGACCACACACATATGTACATATACTTCTCTAAAAGATCTCATATACCAAAACTAAGATCTGATTATCACTGTACAACCTCAGCGTTACCAAGTCTTCCTGTTCCTTTACTACTAGATAACAACATGGCATCGTAAATTCCAGCTCACTGCTCCTTTGACATACCTAGAGCATTGCCTGGGGAACACAAAATACCCACTTTCAGGAGCATGGGTAAACATTTCTCTGGCAAGAACTTTGTTTTACCACAGTAAGATTGCTGCAAGCAATAAGTTCTTGTGAGTTTAAAAGCAGCACTACTACACATGGCCATACCATGACTACAAGTATTCTTTTCTTATTTTGAGCTTCTGTTTTGTCTCACCAAAAAACAATGTCATGTGCTGCTCTGAGCAAGGCAGCAGATCTGCAGTGGCAGAGAAGAGAGCGGAGAACACACTGTGGTTTGAGTAGGAAGAGTTAGGATTCACCCGAGGATGTGTGGGAACACCAAAATGATTTCTCACTGCTTCCCCACCTGTTATTTACTGCATCGTAAACAAATATTAAAGTTGTTTGTATTAATTTCAAAATGCACAGCTTGAATTCCGTCGAGGTTGAAATGCTGATATTATCAAAATTAGTTAGGGATCTGCCATGACTTCACACAAGATTAGGAGTTTACACAGAATATATCAAGATGATAAAATTGGAAGCCAGACTGTTTCTTTCCTGGACGCTTTGCAGACCATATTTACGGTGCTTCTGAGATAATATGAAACAACTACTTACGCAGCAGAAGTAAAAACGCCAAGATGATTAGTGCAACCGCTGCTGGTCCCAGACCCACTGACTTATTGCCGATAAACTTCTCTTGGCATACGCCGTCATCTGTACACTTACAAACAGTCAACTGCAGAGACTCTGGCAGAGCACAGCTGAGCCCTTGAAAATCCTTTATCAGGATGGGAACTTCAGTTCTGCCGGGCTTCAGGTTTTGTGGTACCAGTTGTATGCTGGTGCCTGTGGCAGAAGTTGGAGGAGGATGGTTAAAGAAAAATGAAAGGCAAGAAATGAGTGGAGAGAAAATTGACTCCTGTAAACTAAGTAAAACAAAACCTTCACAGTTCCCCAACAAATCCCCTCGAGCCATTATGGAATTAAGTTTAATTAGCTATTGCTACAGTATACATGCTATTATTTTTATCAGGTAATTCATGCTGGTAACAAAGCAGCCATGCTCACTTGTAGCCTCACATAATTTTGAAGTTTCACACCACCAGAGACTAACTATGAAAGACAGTCCAATCACCTATATAGCATCAATCGCGACATGTGGATAAAGGCTGAACTCAGAAAAAAACAGCTTCAATCTTTAGGAGATTAGTCTCCCAACAGGGAGCCAACATAACACCTGCTCCCGTGGCTGTGTCAAGGCCCAACTAGGCAGAGGATCATAGAATCACAGAATGGGTAAGGTTGGAAGGGACCACAGTAGGTCATCTTGTCCAACCTCCCTGCTCAAACAGAGTCATCCAGAGTACATTGCACATATATTGTGTCCAGACAGTTCTTGAATATTTCCAGTGAAGGAGACTCCAGAGCCTCTATGGCCAATCTCTTCCAGTGCATGGTCACTTGCACAGTAAAGAAGTTCTTCCTCATATTCACATGGAACTTCCTGGCATCAGTTCCTGCCCACTGCCTCTTGTCCTACTGTTTGACACCACTGAGAAGAGCCTGGCTCCATCTTCTTGACACCCTCCCTTCAGATAGTTAAAGCCATTGAAGAGGTCCCCTCTCAGTCATCTCTTCTTTAGGCTGAACAGGCCCAGATCTCTCAGCACTTCCTTGGAAGAGAGATGCTCCAGTCCCTTAATCACTTTTGCTGCCCTCTGCTGGACCAGTTTCAGGACCTCCATGTCTCACTGGTATCGAGGAGCCCAGAACTGGACACAGCACTCCACATGTGGCCTCACCAGGGCTGAGGGGCAGGATCACCTTTCTCAACCATGCACCCCAGGATACAATTGGTCTTTTTGGCTACAAGGCATACTGGTGGCTTATGGACAGCTTGTTGTCCATGCCCAGATGATGTTCCCAACTGCAAATGGTACCTTATTTGGAAAAGCTCTGATCCCTACAATTACTGTTAGCCTGGCTGTAGGCAAGATGAGAAAAGCTAAGAAGATTCCTTCTTGGTTCTAAACTTGGTCATTAGGATGGCTCTACTGATTGCTTGGCAGTGGTGGGCAGAGTAATCAGTCTGAGAAGGAAAAAAGTATTTTCTGGTGCCTTCAATTTACCTGAAGCATTTTCTTCAAGCATTTTTCAGGCTGATATGAATGGAAATGTAAGAAAATACTCATTTAATTTTGAAATACTCATTAACATTACTTATGTTTTCTGACTTGTTTTTGTTCCTACCTTGCTGGACAATCTTTAGACAAGTTACAATGCATTGCTCTTTTTCAAGGCCCACTATCCAGACAGATTTATTTATTTGTAAGTTAGAGCAACTGCAGTCAGTAACGCAACCACACCTCTAAGCTCAGTTTTAATAAAAAGCATCCTCCATCATGGTATGCTTTCTGTGAGAAGATGAGGATAGCTTAATCCCAGCATTATCCATGAAATCCTGGTTACCACATATGGGACATCAAGCCAGGCAAATATTGTCCAGCTGAGGGAAGACAACACATCCCAGAGGACATGACTATGCTTTTATAACCTTTAGAGAGAAGGAAGCAGAATGCAAGTGCTGGTTTTCATGCCTGACTTCATATATAGCGTGGTTTTTTGGTCCGAACCAGCCAGAATGTCAGTTTGACTGGAATTAATAAATTACACCACCAGGACTCTAAACAGCTCAAAGTAAGTAAAAATATATTTTCTTACCATTTCTGGATGCAATTATCCATTTTTTTGCTGTCCCTTCTGGCTCATCAACAACAGTAAAGCTGAAGGGATCACTGTTTGGGTAACCATCCAAATCATTAGCTGTAACATCAACTAATTTTGCATCTGAACACACAGTCTGCACAGGGTTCACAATAACTGGGCAGTTATCATTCTCATCTTGAACTTGAATGACGACTGTGCCAGTGACCGTTTTCTTAGGAAGATCTATGGTTTTAAAGTATGAAACATTAAATTGACTTGTGCAGAAAATTTAATGTTAAAATAAAAAGCTTAATATTTTCCAAAATACCAACATTGCTGAAGTAAGTTGAAAAAGCTCTCCCTGGAGCTTATGAGAGCAATATTTTACTCTCAGTCATAATGAACATATTGACAAAGTTTTTCTAAAAGCAAGCAATTTTATTATTTTAACTTTAAAAAGAAATTCCATGTTACACGGTAACATGCAGATTATAAATGCATAATTCTAATTAGATACATAAGAAGATCAGGAAACCTTTCTTGCTTAGCATTCAAGAAAACTTAGGACTATGAGGTCTGCTGACTCGGATACTGAGATATTGGCTATTTCCACCTTGACAAGGGATGTTTCTATCAGACTTACCTTTGCAAAACTTTTACAAAACATTCACCTCCATCTAGTCAAAGACGAGAAACAGGCTCCTTGGGAACCCATTCTAAGGTAATGAGCTGCCCATCTCCCTCCTCCAAATATAGAGCCTATGGAAAGGTGCGCTTAGTGCATAACTTTAAAGATAGGGAGGCTAAACCTACTGTCCTTTGTAGAATGGCAAACCAACCAATAAATGTGAAAAGAAACCCCTTTCAACCTACCAGTAGTTACACCCAACATGGTGATAGTGTAAGTGCCATTTACTACATAAGGTGATTCATAATCGAGGTTTTCGGCAAGTCGGATTTCACCTGTGACTGAGTCTACGGTGATCCAATTTGCTGCATCTCTTCCTTTCATATATCTGATCAAAATCACATATAAAGATGTACACAGTTATGATGAGGAAAACAAACACCAGTAGAAAAAGCAGCTTCACAATTTACTCTTCATTTAAAGCAGAGATCAAATCACTAGGTCTGAGGTACAATGCTCCTGCCACTGTAATTGGTTTCAACTATACTCCTACCCTGAATATTGAAACCTGCTCTAAAACCAAGATTTAGGTGTGAAGACATTACAGAAAGTACATTCAGGGAGCGAGATCAGAACTCCTATTTAGGAGCCCGGGTCGTGTCACAGAACAGGAGAGGGAGCTGCACTGCAGGTCACCATCCTCTTTCCCCCCATCCCTGCTCTCAACAAAAGCTGAGCATCAGCCATGCAGGAGAGACTGTATTACAGGCATGTGGGAGAGGGGTCCACTCCTGGGTATGCAACTCTGCTATGCACCATGTGTAAAAGCCATGGTGGTGGCTCGGTAACATTCTAGTTGAAGAGCTATGATTCAAAATTCAAGCACAAACACACAGACACATCCATGCTACAACCTTTCTGCCCGACTGATTGATGTTTCTGCATGTTTCTTCCTAATGTTTCTGGAGACAATGAAATCAGATGGGTAAATCTACTCTCAAAAGTAGGCAGGCATGACAAACACTGTGAAAGCATATACAACTTCAGCCCAAACACTCATGTCGACATGTGTAACAAAAGAAGTAGGATTTTCACATTAGCTATTTTCTACATAATAGAATATTGAAAAAGATGGTAATTATGTTGAGGTGTGAATTATACTTAGTAGAAAATTATTGCCTTTGAAATTACTTCAGTTCAATATGCATGTTTTTACAATAAGATATGACTTCTGACATACTCAGTTATCATGGTTATTAAAAAATTCTTACATAATGCGCTCTGCTATTTTTCCAGTGTCTTCATCATAGGCTTGATATTGTCCAATAACTTGTTTTATCTGCAGTTTCTCACTTGCTTCAATAATTTTTGTGCCACCAGGGAACACAGGGCCTTCCCGCACATTAATCACCTTAATTTTGATTGGAATTGTTTGTGCTTTGTAACTGGATTTAATTGACTTGTGGAACTCTGCTTTGTTTGTAACAACGATGCCCAAGTTTAGGCTTTGCATTTTTTCATAATCCAGCTCCTAGACCAATAAAGAAAATAATAACACTTAAATTTGTCAGAATCTGATATCTAGACAACATGCACACATTTAATATTTAAATAATAGTGTAGCATCCTTATTTAAGTAATATGTAAGCAATATTTAAGCAATAAGGACATTACAGTGCAAAGAAGTTTGTTAACATGTTGCTGTCTTCTTATTTTTATTGGATGACATCGTAAGTATGGTTTTATACTATTAAATTAAAACTAATTTAAGCTATGTACAAGGAGTCTATTCTACCTGTACCTTCAGTGAATCAATGCTCAATTACTTGGCTCTTTCAATTTTATGTTTTGAGGATTTTATAAACCAATTAATTTACTTTATAATGCTCAACAATTTTATTTTTACAATTAGCAGTTTTCAGATAAGAAAACCAGAGCAAAGAAAAAAACCCCAAAAAACGTAATTAAGGCAGTATGAATCTTCAGTTCTTGTGTACTGAAGGAAAGTGAAATTTGTAAATAGAGATTTATATTTATGGGAAATATTTTCATCATTTCAACTTATGAACATTTATAAAACAGTCCCTGGCCCATGGTTCATGGAAGAGCTGTTGCCTGCAATGTTATCTGTGGCCAAGGAAAATAAAAGGGGAAATAAGGCAAGGAGAGCAAAACCAAGTGAAAGTGTACAGCATGTTAGCACTGTTGCCCAAAGGACAAGGGAGGTTCGGGGACTTCTGCCCCACTAGATATATTTGAAATCACACAGAATCAAAATGGAAAATCCAGACAAAATCATTATTTTGCATGGAATTGCTGAATACATAACAAAGAATACGGCAAAGGAGGAGTGTCCACCATGTAAATGTATATTTTATATACTGACTGAATATACATAATTTGTTTGTTAACTTAGATGGAATAAACTATTCCAGTATTTAAAAAAGAATCTCTAAAATCTATACTAACCTTCACAACAGTCAAAATTCCTTCATTTGTTTGGGTATCTGTTACTATACGGAAAAAACCATCTTCATTGCCAGAAACAAATGCAAAGTTTGCCAGCCAGTTATCAGAAAACTCTTCATCTTTGTCAAATACTTTTATTCGCATAATTTCCACATTCGCTCTGTTTTCTTCAATGCTTCCTTCAAACTGCAATCAAAAAACACTCTTTAAAAATGTATCACGATTTTATCTCATTTCATCAGTGCAAGAAATTTTGCACAATGCCATATTAAGCAATGTCAGGTGTAGGAACATGCCAAAAATTGTGATAAATGTACTTACTGTACCACTTTCAACAACAGGCAGATTGTCATTGACATCCAAAATCTTGATTTCTAAAGAACACGTAGCAGCATTGCCACCTAATTCACCACCACGGTCTTTTGCTTCCACCACCAAAGAATAGCTACTTTGTGTCTGCCGTGGTAAGAAAAAAAGTGTTTAATCCAGGCTAAAAATTCTTACTTTTCTATATTATCTCTATTACATTTTGGTAGTATCTCTCATGGTCAATTATAACTCCTTTCTAGCTAGAAGTAAATCTGACATACAACTACCTTGACAGACTCTGCTGGAGTAGAACTTAGGCTTTGAAAAGAGTATGAGACTTCTGCATCTTCCCCACAAAGAGTTAGACTGTACTTACAGGGCAAACGAAAAAATTTCAGTGGCCATAAACAGGGACAGGACCAGTAACATCTGCCTGTCAGGACAGGGATAAAGGCAGAGCTGTGTCCCTCAGCTGCAGAGCTACCATCCCCATCCCCATCTGCTGGCCAGGGAAAACTCCTTCCAGCTTTGTGTAACTGCTGCCCTGGGTGCACGGGAGGGACACAAAGCAAAAGCCATCGGGCTGGTGCTGTGCTAGGTAAGTGACGGAGGGAATACAACCTCGATCTCATCAGCTCCTCCCCCAATCCCTGAAAAACATGCATCAGCCAGACAAGGCTTTAATCCCAAGGGAAGTCGAGAAAGGTAAGGGGGACAGCTCTTCATCCTGCAGGAGGGCTGAGTGTGACAAAAGTGGCACCAGAAGACCACTGCTTACAACATGAAAATGGGAGGGTTTTTTACCTCTCTGTCAAGGTTTATTTTTGCTACTCGAACCTCGCCAGTATTCTTATCCATACTGAATGCAGAGCTAGGGCTTTGGGAAACAATCCTGTAAGCAATTTTTGAATTTAGGTTATTTGGTTCATCTGCATCTGTTGCATTTATCCTCATTACAACTGTACCTGGAAAAAACAAAGAAAATACAGTACTTGTTTATACTGCCACGCACTGCCAAATACATTTATTGTAATGTCAAAAATAATTGTTAGATGCACTGCCCAATTTTCTGATGCTCTTGACTTTATCTAACGAATACAACCAAAGAAGTGTTCCTAAAACTAAAATGTACATGTTAAAAGTATATTCTCTAGCTAAGAAAAATTTTGTACCCATGCATCTGTAAGTCATAGAATTCAATGTACCAATTCAACAACAGGTTAAATTTTCTCAATAATTCTGACAGAAAAATGTAGATACCGTATAGAACAGAAAGCCTAAGTTTTTGAACAATGAGCTACATTTCCCTCACACATGACATTAAAGATAATTCCTCTACCTAAACATTATTAGAACAATTGCTTTGTATTGATGCCCTCCAACAGCTTCACTCAAAATAAATGGTGGTTCCCATGGTAAATTGCCTTGTAACCCATGGCACAGGGTTTTGTCCTCTGGGAAAGGGTGCACCTCAGTGTCCAGCACCCAAGTTTTAGTATTAGCTGTAATTCATCCAAAGAGCCGTTACATATTGCTGTTACAGACTTGAAAGACTGCTGATGTTACTCAATACCTCACCCAAGCGGATGGCCAAGAACTTGTTTCTTCAGATTATTATGACAATGAAAGGGACAAAATGTCAGGTGTTTATTAGATTGTTTTATTCCAGCTTTTCTTATCTTCTTGGATATAATCCTTTGCTCTCACATTTGCTGTTGTCAACAGGAAAAAGAGAACTTACTCTTTAGTAGTTATGCTACAGCCATATGTGCTTAACAGCAAAGTACCTCTACAGCCCATAGATAAAACAGGGCTTCAGATGAGCATGGCAGAGTGAAGTCCTTCCCAAATTGCCTATGATTGCTAGGTCAGAAGGTAGACTGCATTTCCTGTGCAATTCCTGCCAAAGGACTTTGGTTCCTGGCTTTATGGTAGCTTTGACATCAAACCAAGGTGCCACAAGAGGAAATATTGTTCTTTGTTGCCTTTAGGTGGACACTCTCCCTTAATCACACCATACGGCTTAGCCTTGAATAAAAACTTGCCTTCAGACATGGATAACACAGCTTATGTCAGCAAGAGGATATACCCTTGTTATTACAGACATACAGTTGTGAAGTGCATATTCACTTGTGCTCTTGCATATGCTGGGAAAAGCTAAATGGAAAAAAAGCTAAAAAAGACTTGCCTGTTTCGCTTAATTCTTCAATTGAACCAACAAAAACTTCATGTGAAAACACTGGAAAATTGTCATTTATATCCACAACTTTAATTGGGAGGTCTATTGGCTCTTCCAGTTTTGCCCCATTCTTATCTAGTGCATGGCCTCTGAGCTGATAATAATACAGACAAAAGCAATATGTGAATCCAATCAGTGACTGTAATGCATATAAATACGCACACAAAATAGAAACACATATATCATATACAACACCACCTAAACATTACATAAGCAAATTATATATGCTTATAAAGACCCAGAAATATTAAAATTATTTCAAGCAAATACATTTGAAGAAAATAAATTAAAAAATGTACAGGAGGGCAACTATAAGGAAAAAATTAATTTTCAACTTACAAGCAGCATTGGAGTCTTTTCTCTGTCCACCTTTCCTGTTATGTTCAAGTCTCCAGTCTTTCCATTGATAACAAATAATCCATAAGGGGGTTCTGTTACTCCTTGACCAGATATAGTGTAAGTTACCACTATCCCTGTATCTTCCAGATCTGAATGTATCTAGCAGGAATATAACAGATTAAATAGCACTCAGTAAATAAAACCATGTATAAAAGTGCAACAAAAATATTTTTGCTATTTAGTAGTGAACAAATAAAAACAAACATTAAACACATTCCACTGCACTCCTTTGACTGTGAAGATCTTGAGATGAATGCAGGAAGAGCTGAATGTTCTGTTTGAGGATCTGCTGCAGGGAGATGAGAAACATCTGGAACAGGGAGATGACCTAGGAGATCAGACCTCAACTATTGAATATGACCAGGACTGGAGAAGTGACAAGGTGAAGGAAGAAAGGTCAAACCTGGAGATGAACAGGCAGAAGAGGCTACACAGACTAGAGATTACACTCTTTCTCTGCTGTCAGCAAATACCCAAAACATGTGGGTAAAAAGCATGTGTGCATTGTGCCAGCACCACCATCAAGGCGCAGCCCAAGTAGTGGGTAACAGCCAGCTACCATCCACAGTCACTTTATATGCTGAAGTGACAGGTGTGGTAAATTTAGGTTTCAACATTGGTGCTGAATAAAATGAATATCACTCTTGTACACAGGATAACACCTTGGTTATTTTTAGCTCTGTTTCCTAATAGACTAGGCATACATAATCACACTCTATGTACACCCTTCTGCCCAATCACCACCAGCAGATCTGGGACTCACTTGCCAAGTTCAACCACAGCTGACTAGGGGTAGTGGAGTGAAAAAACCTTAAAGACACTGCAATCCCAAAATGGGGCTGGGAAAAGACGAGAGACTGAGCAAAATCTGGCTTCAAAAGTAACTCGTGCTGAAGGAAGGAAATAGAAGGAAATGTGTCAATCTTCAACTGATATTCAACAGTCATTTAAAATTAAATACTTGTGCACATGTTTAGGACAGCCACACCCTTATTTTACATTTTCATCTCTATTTTTATGTGCATTCCATATTCATCTCTTTTCTAGGCTTACTCTAGCAATTGGATTCTTATAGGAATTGTCCTCCTCCTCCCGTATGAAGGCTGGAGGGACTGTCCATTCTCGCTTCTGTCTCACTAGGCTGTTGGGATGAGACAACATGCCACTCCTGTCATTTCCATTATAAACCTGTGAAAAAACAAGACTGAATGTCAGCATTACATTTAGCCATTTCATATAAATGGTTTATTGCTACTGTAGCCCAGATTTCTGAAAAGCTTTTGCTCTTTCATTAGCTAGTAATTTCAAAATCATGGAGCAGCATCAGCCTTTTGAATCACAATCTTAAGAACTACATGCTTCTCAAGTTGTCTGAAGGGGAAAACTACATCAGTCTTTTCGTCAAAACAGAATTATGTAAGGCAGGCTTTAAATATATGAGCAAGTTCCCATGACCAAGGGTTGGTGAAAATACATCTATTCTAGAAGATTTAAATGCTTGTCATCAGATGTGGGAAGAGGTTTGGCACTAAGGCTTTTCTGAACCACCATTTCTGCCTTATCACTGTGTTTACCACCCCACCAATACTGCCTTGTACTCAATCTCCCATCTGAAACAGAATATATGAAACAGCAGGCCTCAGTTCAACCCACCCAACGTCTCTACTATCCTTGTTCAACTACTGCTCATGACACTCTTCATCCTTCTGTCTAGCTCAGTCTCTGCCTCTGTTGACTTTCAGATTAACATCTGGAAATGTTTCCATTTAACATATGCCATAAAATAGTAGTTGTTTTCATCTACAGAATTCAAAAAAGTTATCAACTGAAATAAGTCATGGCTTTGACACTCTGCTCACAGAACCCTTGTTTAGGCACTGATCAATAAAAAGTTTTCGATTATATCCTACCTTCATGTAGAGCCCATTTCCATAATTCAAACAGATCTGCAATGGAAATGATAATAATCATTATTAACTCTATGTCACTTTAGCAGTACTAAAATTTAACTGACATGACCTCCCTCATAAGAACAGCAAAGGCATAAGGAAAAGGCTTCTGACGTCTATAAATTAATATTTATTATTTACCTAAAATAGATTCTGAAAAATTCATGCATAACATTGACATTAAAAACATATACTATAAGTATTATTTTTGCACTTTTCTTCCAGTAGAGAACGTATTATAACAAATAAGTAATATTTTTCTAATAAATGCAGACTTTACAGTAACTTTTAAACACCCATTTTTTAGTGCTAAATAATTCTTCATTATTCAAAAATTATGAGAATTTGCCATTCATCGAAGCAAGTGCTGGTTGACAGCAACACTCTGGAGAAGCTCCCTCTTCTGGACAAACCATGGATTTGTGGCTGTGGTGGGTTAGCAATCACAACAGAGACCAAAACAGGACAAATAACATTTAAAGGCAAGGACTAACCGAAACAACTACTGAGGTTTACACAACTTAGCGCCTTCCTGGTAGGACAAATGGCATACATACATCACTCATTTAAACACGGCAGAGGCATGTGCATGCTAGCAAGCAAACCACTCTTGCTCTGACAAAACCTTACATGCCGACATTCAGTATTGCAACTGCCTGACTCTTCATGTACCAGGATAGCCCAGGACAGTTATGGCATGTCCTTAAACGCCTCAGTCAGGTGCCAGCTCCTGGCTGGAAGAAACTGGAGCCTCAGCCAAATTACCAGAGACCCCATGTTTATGTCCCCTCTCCAGGCATCAAAGACTCCGCAAGTAACAACACCCCTCAAACTGCAATAACTGTAGGTGTTGGGAAACAGCAACAACAAAAAATTGGCTATAACAACATGAGAAAGCTACAAATCAAGCTTTTGTGCTTTGTATAGGTAAAGAATACTGTTATCGTTCTCAAAACCATTACGACTTACATTTTGCAATTTAGGTGCTTATTTTGGGGGGCATACTACTGCTTAAGGCAAAGCAGGCTCAGAAAAGATTATTTTCTACTCAAATAAGACAGGGAGTATTTCTTTATATTCTCTTCCACTGGTTTCTAGTCTATTGACTGGGCTCTCCCTATTCCTCCCTCTGACTCAACCTTGAATGATGACAACTTTTTTTATAAACATGCTATCTCTTCCCCACACAATGCAGTGCATTGTGTTGAGCAATACAGCAGAATTCTGTTTAAACTTGCAGAATAAAACTCTTTTTCAAATGGTAATTTTCCCAATGTATATATTCTGAAGACAAAAATTAACAAGCATAAAGTTCCCTAACGGATATGTATCATGAAGGCTACAGGATCTTACATCTTAGACCATATTTAATGAATATTCTTAATCTTATTTGGTTTTATTAACTGTGTGGATTTTCAAAATTTATTTTTATGCCTAATGAGATTATACCAGCAAGAGTGACAGAAGAATTTTGCTTTATAGTCAATCCAACAGAAGCTGCAACTCTTTCAGGAGCTGTGGTTGGGCACTGGAACAGGCTCCCCAGGGAAGTGGTCACAGCACCAAGCCTGAGAAAGTTCAAGAAGCATTTGGATGATGTTCTCAGACACATGGTCTGACTCTTCTGGATGGTCCCGTGCAAGGCTAAAAGCTGGACTTGATGATCCTTGTGGGTCTCTTCCCACTCTGGATACTCTGTGATTCTGTGAAGAATTGTCAAAGATGTCATCGGAAACATCCTGGGCTGTTCTTACTGGTAAACTGAAGGGAAAAGTGGTTTTGTGTCAACTTGGAATAGAGACAAGAGATATGTTGTGAGAAGTTTCCTTGTATTGGAAACCTGGGAATCCAGTATAAACAAGTGTTCGAAGTTCAAGAATAAGCAGACGTTCCACTGAGATGCATACCAATAAAGTGTGGAAATTCCACTATTCTTTATAAACAAAGTCTTTCAATATGGTAAGTAAAAGAAAAAATCAATTTGTTTTTGTAGTAGCAAATGTGCCTCAAAACATTTAGTTTAATGCTAAGATAGTAAAAAATACTTTGCACTTGTACTTTTCAATCTATAGTCCACAGGTAGCCTCATAAGGGACTTAGAACATATCTACAAAAAATGTTTAAGAACGGCAATTCTGTTTACAAGACGCACAAATACATGTGGAACAGATATTTTAAAGGTTCCAAAAATTTTAAATAGGGGAAAAAGCACTTTTCAGTGACATTTTCTTCAAGTACAGGTGAAATGTCATATATTCAACAGGCATTAAATTCTGATTTTCCCCTTTTTTTAAATATCCTACAGCTGCCTTTTGTTAAATGGCTTAATAAGAGTAAAACGAAAGCTCTCTCTTAGTAAGGGCAAAGCTCTGTGTGTCATTTGTTGTGGATCATAGCCTTGGAACAAAACCCAGACATCTACTGATGACACCTGTTGATGACAGAGCTGAGAACACATTGTCAGAAGAAAACTGGACGGTTACAAAATACAAGGTGGAAAAACTGAGGTCTGAAGTAACAAAATTGGAATGAAATATTACAGGAAAGTAGCAGGAATAGACAAGAGGGCATGGGAAAGAAGGGAGTGCAAGGCTGCTCTTGCCCAAATAAATCCCTGTTCATGTATAGTCAGGAAGTGACTAAAGGACAGATTTTCAACACACAGCTTAAATTGTAAAGATATAAAGATTGAGTAACCAAGAAGATACATATCTGTATGTACTACACCATGAAACAGTAATTCCTAGAAACGTGGTCTTTCCTGTGTGCTGTGTGTTGGATTTGGAGCTTGCACCTCCTGTGAGTCAGTTTGGTGTTGAAGACGACAGGCAAGTGAAGACCTTAGAGAGGCAGGCATGGGGGACTGTCCAAGGTTGTCTACTAGGACATCTCCTGGCCCTGTGGCAAGACAAGCTACACTCAAGTGTTTCCTGGCAACTGTTTATCCTGTTCTTAAAAGTGAGTGATGGAGGTCCCTCAGCTTCACTAATCTAAGGTGGTACATGGGCCTGCATAGTCTTAATAGATGGAAAGCCCTCATTAATTTTTATCCTAATTTTTAGCTCTTTGCAAGTTGACCATAATGCTGCTTACATGAGACTCAGTTTCAGAGTAAAGTACGCAAATTTACCTGTATAAATAAAAGCCAAGTGCCTAAACTTCTGTTATAATCAGCAGAAATAGAGCTAATACATCAAAGAGATCAGAGCACATTTCAACTCATCCCCAAACCAGTCTGTATCTATTTCTCTCTAGGCTCTACTCACTGTAAGTATGTCTAGTTTGTAAGCCAAATATGGGAGGATTTATAGAGCAAAGCAGTTTACCCTAAGAACACAACACTACACAACCCATGTTTTGATGGTTTTCCTTCAGATTAGAATTGGCCTGGTCCCACAGATCAAACACCCATAACCAGATTGATGCATCTCCCAATATGGTTTCACCCAGGAGAGATACAATTCACACTCTGGAGATTTGCTTCAAAAGCACAATTTGATCCAACCAAACAGGTGCACTCGGCATCCACTGCATCTCCATTTACCATAACAGAAAAACCTATATCAAGAGGTCTTAACCTCAAACCCAACATCCCTCTTTGTCATGTTGACAATGGTCTCATTGTACAGCACAATTCCCTTTTCTTCACAATTACTCTTCATGTACATGCTATTTTATCATCTTACCATCTCAATTCCCAGTTCTTTAATTTCCCTTCAAAAATCATAAACCAGGATTTTGTGACTACAGATTGCATTTTTTTTGCTTTCCTCTAGTCTCTTCTGAACAGAATCACTTTATTTTGAAGTCTGATATCAAAAATAATATTTAAAAAAAAATAGTTCAGTAGGACAGACAAAGTAATAGATCTTAAGTATTTTTCAGGAGCTTTCAGACCTCACCATAGCTGGCTTCCCTCACTTTTTGGAACAATATTAAAATGTTGAATCAATCTATAGATGCTTGTAAATACTTTTACCATGTTTCAACATGTTACTGGTGATAGAAGCTAGGCTGCTTTGCATTAGTTCACTTTTGCTTTTTGTAAAACTAAGCATCATGTTGTGGTATTTTTTATTTAATTTGTTTCTGTGACTTCTGAACATTAACTGCTACCGGCTCTGACATTACAGTATTGAGCTAATGTATTCAGGCCTGAATTTCACCATATTCAGCCTAACATTCCAAACATCAACGAAGTACAATCTGAGGAAGATGTTCAGAGTGCAAGTAAATTTTGCTACTCCCATAGCAAGATTCATACATCTCTGTCAACTCTTCTTTCACTCAAATGCAGGAAGTGTTCTAAGATTTCATCTCTTGAAGACATGATGTCCACCCTCTTTAGAAATTATCAAGAAACCTCCCAGTCTAATAATTGACAGTCATGCCTGCCTGGCAGGCCCATGGCTCTGGGTGTGTGCCCCAGACATGCACCAAGTCAAGCCCAACCCTTTGAGTGCACTACCATTTGGCACACCTGAACATCCCTGGAGAAGGGTCAGAGGCAGAAACCTCGGGAAATCCGCTGTGAGCTCTGTGAGGTAGCTGGGGATGATGACACAGGATGCAGCCTGCAGGCAGGGAGGGAGCACGGAGAGATACTTCCAGGAAAAACTGGGAGAGGAAGAACTTAACATTCTCAATGCTTCTAAGATAGAAGATGCTTTGAGAAGACACTATTTCTTGACTAGCTTTGTTTTTCAGTAATTAATCTTAAGGTTCATACGAAACAAATGAAAATGACCCTAATCTGATACTCTCAAATAAGCAACTTGACTTTCTCCCACATGGATGGCTCTGTCCAAATTAGAAAAAAAAAAAACAAAAAAAGGCAAACAAAAAACCCAAAACTGCAAAACCCAGCAGTGCTTCACTCTCTCTGTCACATTAACCAAGGCAGTCTTATTCATTCTAACATTCTAAATGACAATGAGGCTTTTAGGCACAAAACTGAGCTGACTCTCACTATACCATACCCTGCCCCTGCTGGCTGCCTTGTGTCAATATCAAATTTATCAGGCAACAGGTCTCCCGGTAACAAAACTGATTTTGCAGGATCTCAAGTTCAGGGAGAAAGATCCCGATCCTCAGGACCTTCCATCCTGACCGTGCAACAAGCCATTACTGATCCCTGCCCAGCTGCTCGGCAGCTCCCGGCACAGCCCAGGGCCTGGTCTCCACCCGCACCTTCATCTGAGTGGTGGCGGCTTGACTTCCGCAGGCATTCTGCCAGCCTGGAAAGGTGAAAAGCAAAGGAAAATGCCGCAGATATAACAGAGAGCTTGCTGTAAACCAGCTAAAAACACCTAGAAAGCATCAGTCCAAATCCAACAAACCAGCCGTTTTGATTTGTTACGAGAGAGTCCTTCCTTTTAGCCTGAAAAAATATTTCATAGGATGGAAGGTCTAAAGGCTGATGGCCGAAAAACAGTGAGAGCGGGGGAGGAGAAAGCTTTACGTGTCCTGGATTGTTAAGAATTTGGTGTAATTTCTCTAAGGTGACAGAGCTTCTATACTTTTTGATTCATTTTCCCTCATAGCACTATTCTCCCCAAAAAGGATATTGAAATTTATTAGTACAGATAGCACGTTGAACGTGAAGACGGCAACAATGTTCACTCAGTTTCTGTTCCTCCCGGCGCCTCAGCAACCCCACCCATCCCAGTTACCGTTCCTGTTGGGATTTTCTACCTCCACCTGCTTTCGGACAGCAGACGGCGATGACTTTTATCCAATTCCCAAAGAAGGGGAGAAAACTCATTCCCAGCCATAGGCATCCGACGGTGGGAGGGCTGCCAAACCCCGACGACACCTCTCCCCAGCGGCCACAAACGACCCCCCCGCGGCGGTGCCACCTCCCGCGACTCTCTCTTCCCGCACAGCCGAGGACTCCCGCGCCCAGCCCCGCACTCACCAGCAGCGCCAGCAGCCGCCCCGCCGCGGCGGGGCCCCGCGACA
>WEIV01023889.1:12599-61447 GCA_013390005.1 Calyptomena viridis
CTAATCCATCTAGTTTCTACATTATTTGGGGTTTTATTTCCCATTTGACCTTGGTGGACCTGCTGGGAAGCAGCTCTACTGAGAAGGACCCGGGGGTGTTGTTGGACAACAAACTGTCCATGAGCCAGCAGTGAGCCTTTTTGGCCAAGAAGGCCTATGAGGTCCTGAGGTGCCTTAGGAATAGCATTGCCAGCAGGTCATGGTGGGGTGATCCTGCCCTTCTACTCAGCCCTGGTGAGGCCTCACATGTAGTTCTGTATCCGGTTCTGGGTTCCTCAGTACAAGAGAGACATGGAGCTCTTGAAGCCGGTCCAGTGGAGGGCAAGAGAGATGTTGAGGGAACTGGAGCATCTCTTTTACAAAGACAGGCTGAAGGAGCTGGGCCTGTTCAGCCTTGAGAAGAGACAACTGAGAGGGGACCTCACCAATGTATACAAGTATCTGGAGGGAGAGTGCAGAGAGGATGGAACCAGGCCCTTCCTAGTGGCACCGAGCACTAGGATAGGAGGTGACGGGCAGAAACTGATGCACAGGAAGTTCCACCCGAACACAAGGAAGAACTTCTTTACTGTGCAGTGACCATGCACTGCAACAGGTTGCCCAGAGAGGCTGTGGAGTCTCCCTTGTTGGAGATACATAAGAACGGTCTGGACACAATCCTGTGCAATGTGCTGTAGGAAGACCTTGCTTGAGCAGGGAGGTTGGACCACATGACCCACTGTCATCTCTTCCAACCTGACCCATTCTGGGATTTTATGATTCTGACCTTCCACCTGCTTGTAACAAAGAGCAGTCAGGCTCACAACATGCTTTTTTTCTGTGAAATGCCTGTTAGTAGATGAGAGATGTGAGTTGAGACTACTCTCTGGGACTGTTTTTGATACAGATTATATATATATTTTTAAACCTCAGGTTCATAAATACGAATCAGCCTTCTGGAGGTAAAAGTCAGTGAAGTTTTTAGTTTTATGACAAGATAGACACAGTGAGGTCAAAATATTACCTGAGGAGCACTGGTAAGGTTGTTTCCTTCCCCTGCATTTCAGCTGCAGCAGAACAGCTGACCTCCACTAGCAACCATGACTTATACCAGCTCAGTTCTTCTTAGACATAGCAAACCTTGTGGAATCACAGGTACTATAATGAGTAATCTTTGTGGGGTTTTTTGAGGATCTGTGGCTGAGAGAGTAGGAGCAGCTTGCTACAGCAAAAGCCCTCTCCAAACACCCAGGTGATGCCCTCAGAAGAACACTGAGCTGTTCAGCTGTAGCTCTCATACTTCTCGTTGCCATTCAGTTGCTCTTTATAAAAAGAGAAGGAGGACCCATTGACAACACAGCAGATAAGGCAGCACAGTCCCTAGCGAATTTGCATGGTCTTGGGGGAAAGTAGTAAAGTTAATAAATAATAAGTAACAGTTAATAAATAATGCATCAGCTTTGGGCCTCAATCCTGGATAGCTCAGTTCTTGCAAATTAGTCAGACCTGGTGCAATTATCTGGCCATGTTGATGCATATGGGCCACAATTTTTTTTTTTCTTTTCCCCCTGCTTTGCAGTGTAAGGAAAGGATTCATACTGCTTCCAGTGGGAAGAATCCAGTGGAACCTGGCAGGCTTTTAAATTTCTTTTAATTATCTTGGTTACCTCAGCCTGTATCTTCTCTTCAACTGGACAGATTTCGTGCAGGGATGGTGGAATGGGCCCAAGAATGGGCTTACCAAAGGCAAATCATACCTAAACAGTCTGATTGTCCTGTTTGATGAAAAGTTTAGTACAGAGAACAAAAGGAAAGCTGTACATGCTGTTTACCTTGACATTAGCAAGGCTTTTGACTTAGTCTTCTTTAGCATCCTTGTAGACAATTGGGGAAGTATGGAATAATAAGTGACTTACAAGGTAGGTGAAAAATTGGCTGAGCCCCAAGGCTTGAGGGGTAGTGGTCAACAATTCAAAATTTATCCGGTTACTTCTTATTAGGGATGTTCCTCTGGGGCTGTTGCTATTTGACATCAATATCAATGATGTATGTCAGGGGACAGACTATACCCTCATTTTCCAAATGAAACCACATTGTGGCTGGTGTTCAGAGGGATGTCAAGAAGCTGAAGAATGGGCTGACAGAAACTTCATGATGTTCTGAGGCAAATGTAGAGTTTTGTGCAAACTCTTGTATTTTTGTACCGTATTTTTGCACTGATGGAGTACATGTGACAGTACAAGCTGAGGACTGTCTGGCCAGAGAGCAGCTTTGCAGTAAAGGATGTGGGAATCTCAGTTTGTGATAAGTTGAACCTGAATCAGAAACACACCCTTGCAGCAATGAAGGCCAGCTGCATATTAGATTACATTAGTAAAAGCATATTTGCTATGTTGGGGGAAGTGATCCCCCTGTTGTGTGAGGTACTGCTACAGAGGGGTTGAGAGCACCAAGGTTTGTTTTTTGTATTTTTTTGTTTTGTTTTTTGGGGGAGGGTTGTTTTTGGCTTGTTTGGTTTTTTAAAATCTGGATAAGAGAAGGCAAAAGGAGGATCATAATGCTGTCTTCACCTACCTAACAGCAAGTAACAAAGACAGAATCAGACTCTGCATAGCAGAGAGTGAGAAGTGCTCTTAAGTTGTAGGAAGAACTATATTTTGACAAGCTATAAGGAAATTGTGACTACTTTCACTTTCCCAGTGAGTCTAATTAAAACCTGGCACAGGCTTCCCAGAATTATTGTGTTATGTCCATACCTGGTGGTACTCAGAACTCAGCTGGGTAATACCCTGAACAACCTCACTTAACTTCCAGACTGGTACTGCTTTTGGTAGGAATTGGACCAGATGACCTCCAGGGGTCCTATTCTATGAATTTAGAGGGAATCTTTGCAGTTAACCTTTGAAAATGGCTCTGTATGTAACTTGGTGTTCCAAAAAGGTGAAGGCAAAAAAAATGAAGAACTGTGTGAAAAAAGTGGAGTAAACCAGTTGGGTAGTAAGTACTGAAAAGTGGCTACAATAGAAACTTTATGGTCAGAAGTTTTAGGAAAAGCCTGTGCAGTGGATTCTGATCAGAGGAGGAAGGAAATGCATGTGAGCCATCTGCAGGAACTGACTTGGGTTGATGTGGAAACATCTTGTTAAACAGGCAGAATACAGGGAGCTTCGTATGAAGTGTTGCATGCTTCATTGACCTGTTTGTTTTGTAGTAGCTTCCATGTATTTTCCTCTGACCACTTTTCTTATGTCTGTATCCAGGATATAAATCCAGATAGCTTTATTGAAGTGAACAGAGCCACACCACATTTATTTTGGTTAAATAAGAAATTAAAACTAGAGGGTTGTTTTTGTGCAGTAAACTTGGAAGTAGCATAAGGGAGAAATGTGACTTAAAATAGCATTTGGGAAATATATATAGCAAAATGAACAAACAATATGCAGTGAGTCATGTCCAGTGGTTCTTGCAGTAAGAGGAAGAGAAGCTTCTTTGAGGAAACTAACTGGGAATAGCTTTTCTTATCTGAAGCTGGAGCTACTCTCTGGGTACAGTATTTCGGCAGTGCCCATTTGCCCTGCAGCAAGGGGGTATGCTGACCCCAGGGTAGGGTATCACTTGGTGTTCATAGCAGTCAGACTGATGGTAACAGAGAATCCGAACTAATTTCTGAATTTTCAGCACTCAGGAAGATGAATCGTGTGCATCAACACTCAAGTGTGGTCTTCAGTCTTAGCGGCTGCTTCAGCACTTGTCCTGTAACAGGCTGGGTGGGATGACTTAGCTCATACCCCTGGAGGCCAGCAGATCTCTTTGTGGGTGCAGAGCACTCTCTGGGCAGAGATACTGCAGGACTGGATCACAGGCAATCATGCACTGAGAGACTCTGTACAGGTTAGCAAAGAAATCTTCTGGCACAGTTAAGTAAGCATGATTTAACATCTGCTTTGTCTGGCAAGTGAGGACCAAGAACTGCCATTTTACACATGGCCAAAGGCTATACTGGAATATGTCCTACGGTCATGATGAATGCCACTGATTTAGGGGAATCTGTTACAACACTTATCCTCTTACCTGCCTGCTATGCAGACTTATCTTACAGGCTGGTGGCACAGCTGCCCTGAAGCAAAACTAACTGTACTAAGGTGGAAGGCAGCAGCACAGGGCAGCCTTGCTTTTATGAGCTTTGAAACCATGAAGCCAGATAGAATTGGCCAGGGTGGGTGGCAGCAGTTTGCCCATCTCTATTAAATATAAAACTCAACACACAGCAGAGAGAAGGGGCTCTGATGACACTATTTCAGCTTTGTTCTCATGGTAACCATTATGTCATCAGGATACCATGGTTACTATAATACTCCTTATATTTCAAATGTTAAAAAAGGCAGAAGGAGGAAAAAAAAACTTTTCCCAAAGTTGAGAAAGACATGTGTTTATTCAGAATTAAGTAGTCATAAGGAAGGATTAACCAGCAGTTATTAATACTTCATGAAAAAGCCATTTTGAAACCATAAAGAATTGTTTTAATTAGTAATTACTGTTTCTTACTGTTTCTGCTGCTGTCCCTGTCACCATATGGTGCATGTCGTTTCCCCTCTCTCAGTTTGTGTCACCAGCAGCTATTTTGATAAATGCATATTGCAGAAGGCTCATGTGGTCAGCTTCAAAACTTGGGAAGGATAATATCTGCTTGAGTTATAAACCTCAATTTTCACAGAAGTCAGAAATAAAAAAAATCCAAAAGTATAAGATTGGGACTGTGAGGTTATCTCACTGCAGTTTCAAGAAAAACAAAGGAAGTCTTGGCTTGGATGCTTTCAAGATGCCAAAGCATATGGCTCAGAGGAAATCGGAATGGCAGCTTGCTATTCCTTGTTTGAGGACAAAAAGTATACTGATGGCAGTGTGCTTTCAGGGGATCATGCCTGCAGCCCTATACAGTTACAGCATGAAAGATACCTTTGCTGAAGGAGAGAACAAGTGCTCTGACATTGTGAGAATGGACAATTTTGAAAACGGTCTGATAATGAGAAATAGAAGATCTTTAGACCATTGTATATAGGAATCTGAGAAGGAACAGAAATAAACAGACAATTGCATATATTTTCAAAAGCAGCTGGTGTTTGTGGGACCTTTGGTACTAGTAACTGCTCAACTTAAGACTGCTTAAGGAAATCATGGGGTATTCTACACATTGTCAGTATCAGGTCCTGTGAGGTTGTTCAAGATACAATCCACAAATGCAATCCATTTAGAATTTCAAATTCACTTTTTGGAACCTTTGTGATGTCAATATTGCTCATTTGGTGCAAGGCTGATTTTGAAATGGTAGGAAAAAGGATTAACAAAATATTAGGTATTAAGATTTGTCGGGGAAATTTTAAAATAAAAATAATTTTGTTAGCTTTTGTAATTGCCTGATCTTATGACCCATATTGTTCTTCCTCCATTTCCCCTGATACTTGTTATCACTGATTAAAGCATCATTTTCTAAATTGGATAGTTAATTTCTGAGGCCAGGACTGTAGTTTTCTACACCAACTCAACAGGACTCAATCATAACAAAGCAGATGAGACTCTTACGAAAGTGTGAAACTACTTAAGCTGAAATCCATTGAGAAGTACAGTATGTCATATATATATATATAAATACACATACAGCCCATAAAAATGTTTATTAGCCAATAAGAAAAAGGACTAATGACTGCTGTGAAAACCTAACCATAAAAAAATCAGTGAGATGTCAACTCAAAAATGTTGACCTTTAATACGTGTTAAGCTTCCCAAAGCATTAAAGTACTCCAGTTATCCATCGATTCATTTGACCTTTGCAGGGTCCCTTCTGTCCACTTCTAGAATTCAACACATTGGCTCTGCATGCATTTTTCTTTCTTGCTGTTGCATATTTTACATACAAATAGTCAAATCACAAAAGTTTTGGCAAAAACAACAGCAATCACCAGCCAGACCTTCCTATACATAAAAATCCATAGTCTAGCTTCAGCTGTGATTCCAGGGGAAAAGAAGGGGTTTAAAAGCACAAATCTGAAAGGAAAAGCTGCTGCTATAGAGAATATTCCTCTTGACTATAAGAATTTCCATGCCAGCAAACAGCTAGTGATGTTTCTAGCAAATTCCCTCTCTCTACATTAAACAATCAGCTGCCCTTTCTTAAAGTTCACTGTAGCCTAGCTCATTTTGTACATCTGTTGTAGTCTTGCAAATATTAGTAAACAAGCCTTTCACAGCATGCTTTGCTGCTAAGCAGCACTGATAGACACTTGAGATAGCTGAAGTCTATATAGCTGGGTATGGCTAAACATTTTTACCTGTTTATCTGTCTGATTTAATAGTCCTCTTGCTCCAGAATGAAGAAAATTAATGTCAAAAATCATCCTTGGAAACAGAAGTACAAGCAAGTACATTTGGTCCAAGAGTACCATAGAAAAAATGTTTCATAGAAAGTATCTTCTGGCTTGAAATAGTCCTACCAAGGTCAGAAATACTCAAAAACACAGGATTTCAGATAATTCATTCAGAAAATATTTATTTCAGTGATACTTCCCAAGCTTTCTATGTGTCTGTGATAAACAAATACCTCCTGCTACTGAAGTTCATTCATTGCCAGAATATAGTAGGAGTTATGGCTGTACAGACACTTGAGTATGTATATGATGTATATGAATAATGATGACCTCGAGGGATGGTAGGCCAGAATACTAAACCAAGGAAATCAAACTAATGAGGGCCTTATGATCAATACCTTGAGCAGAGATAAATTGCTATCATATTTCTATAAGATCACCACCATAGAAACTAACTTTTTTCATTTTAATAGTATCTTGATTTCTTAAAAAATTCCTTTTAGTGTATTGGTAAAAGATAAGATTTGTCTCTGATTCAATTAGGTTTCAGGGCATATAATCAGCTCAGGATTTAAATTTATATATCACGGCAGGTAACATAAAGACAAGATGTATATCACTTTGCTGAAAATAACTTGATGAAGAAACCAAGGACCTGCATATTGTATGTAGTCATCAGAAGTTGACATATGCTCTGCAAGACTGCTTTGTCTGGCACCTGAAGCTGTTGTCAAGCTTTTTCTTTGAATTCTTCTAGTTGGTATTCGTTCCCAGTCTCGTTGTCACTTAGCATTACTGAACTGCCAGCAGCAGCACCCTTTCTTTCTGCCTGTTGTGTCAAAGCCTAGTTCACTAGGCAGTGCTCAAAAGTTACTCCAAACTCCCACATATGGAAGCTTATGAGTTAAGTTTTTCCCATTTGAAAAGTATTTATAATGAAGAATGACAGTTAAAAAAACTAAATAGCAATAGCCTATGTCAGGAGAAGTTTTCTAGTGCAACTGGCATTTTTCTACTCTTTTTACGGTAAATGACAGTAATCTTTTTTCTAGAATGCTATTTACAGAACATGTGCAGGAATCCATTGTTAATGTCATGTCTTCTTAATGCATACATATATCTTTAATTCTTAGCCTGTTTGTGTCATTACACAAATTTTCTGTACAAATAACCATGATATAGCCCGGTTCGCTTATATTCGGAAAAAATAATGCAGAGTATAAATATACACTTTCAGGAATACTTGATTTGAGCCTTCTTTACTAAAACTAACTACTTGGGAGTAGCTGTCTTTGCAAAGCTATTGTTATTGCTTAGCAGTACTGTCCACCATGCAATTTATTACCTCTCTACATACAAAATATGAACACTGTTAAAGATTATATACTGCAAGAAGTATAGAATTTTAATTTTCTGTAATAACCATTTGAGAAAGAAATAAATTTCCATTATTTAGTGCTTGGGAAAGCGTACCAGTTGGTGTGTGTGATACTCACAGTAGGAGTAACTGACATAGGATACATATGGCACTTCAGCACAGAATTCAGCAAGAGAAACTGAAAGGTCATCTAAACTTAAACTGGAGAGTGAGCTTCATCTTAGGGAAAAAAAAATACTTACCTGTGAACAACTGTTATATTGCTATATGGAGTGATATAACATCTCTATCCCTACCCTGCATCTATATCCCTACTCAGTTGCTTTAACTTCTTAAAATGAAGCAGGAGTGGACTGTCATAGGCCTGGGGAGGAGAAGGTAAGAAGTAAATGGGTGTTATTAAAAAAACCAAGTGCACTTAGTCGACACCGGTGAGGCCACACCTCAAGTGCTGTGTCTAGTTCTGGGCCCCTCAATTTAGGAGGTACTGGAGTATGTCCAAGGAAGGACAATGAGGATGGTGAAGGGACTGGGGCACAATTCCTATGAGGAGCAGCTGAGGGAGCTGGGGTTGTTTAGCCTGGAGAAGAGGAGGCTCAGGGGAGACCTTATCGCTCTCTACAACTCCCTGAAAGGAGGTTGTAGCAGGTGGGTATTGCTCTTTTCTCCCAGGCAACCAGCAGTAGGACAAGAGGGCACAGTCTTTAGCTGTGGCAGGGGAAGTTTAGGTTAGATATTAAGAGGAAGTTCTTTACAGAAAGGGTAACTGGGCATTGGAATGGGCTGCCCAAGGAGCTGGTGGAATCACCATCCCTGGAGGTATTTAAGAAGGGACTGGATGTGGCACTTAGTGCCATGGTCTAGTTGACAGTGTGGTGTTAGGTCAAAGGTTGGACTTGATGATCTCAGAGGTCTTTTCCAACCTAATTGATTCAGCTACTGGTTGTGCTGGTTTTGGCTGGGAGGGAGTCAATTTTCTTCACAGTAATTGGTATGGGGTTATGTTTTGGGTTTGTTTTGCAAACAGTGTTGGTAGTACAGGGATGTTTTCTTTACTGCTGAGCATTGCTTGCACATAGCCAAGGTTTTTTCTGCCTTTCAACCCCACTCCACTAGTAAGAAGACTGGGAGTGCACAAGAACATGGGAGGAGGACACAGTTGGCACAGCTGACCCCTGCTGACCAGAAGGTCAGCTTACAATATAGCATCAAGCTCAGTATATAAAGCTGGGGGAAAAGAAGGAAGGTTTGGAATGATGGAGTTTGCCTTTCCCAGTAACCATTACATGTGATGGAGCCCTGCTGTCCATGGGATGAGGTGAATCAATTCCTTGTTTTGCTTTGCCTGCTCACACAGTTTTTGCTTAACCTATAAAACTGTCTTTCCCTTAAACTATGAGTTTTCTGACTTTACCCTTCTGATTCTATCCCCCATCCTGCTGAGTGAGGGAGCAACTCGTCAGTATCCAGTTGTGGGCTGGAGTTGAACCATGACACTGGTGTTCACATTTCATGGTATCAGTTTATGACTGTGTGGGGTCAGGTAAAGAGTTTTCAAAGAAAAGTGGCTAAGATTGTGGTACTGAAGAGGGTAAGAATGTGAATTTTCTTTTCTCCTCCTTTCTTTCATGTTGTCATTACAAGCATTCTGTGTAAAACAAATACAGAGGTAATACTCAGAGCAAACTGGACTATTGCTCTGTTCCTGAATGCCAGTAGTTACTTTTCATCTCTTCATCTATTTCCTATAAAAAATAATATGATCAGTACAAAGCAATAAACAAGTTTGGATCTCTGACTACTGGTCATTAGGGCCTATTGCCAAGTGCTACCTTGCTAGGGAAATGGAACATGGTTAATTGAAAGTGGGCTCTTGAAAACAGCTTTAATTTTACCTGCCTTGTTAATGCCCACCTGGTAGCTCAATACTGTAGGAGAAAAGGGAGGGATTAATTTCTGCACTGTACCTCTTAACTATTACTTGTTGGAAAAGGTCTCCCTCTGGCTGGAGTGGTTAAAGGGACAAGCTGTAGCCTCTGTCTCTGGAGATGTAGGTTGACTTTCTTGTAGTGCCACGCAATGCATATGAAGACTTAGATAAATGGCAAAGGGTGCTTAATGACTCAGTGTGCTCTCAGCCTTCACCAGAGACGGCCCCAGGCACAACTTCACCGAGAGTGGAGTGGATGGTACATGAGGGAATAGAAATAGCCTAACAACTCTGCCTTGTCCCTGGTCTGGAGGGTCAAGATAGGACATTGTGTGATAAGACTGCAGTACTGTTTTGTGTAATAGTGTCACTGAAGATTCAAATACATCAGCAATTCTGTCTGAAGTAATAGGAAAATTCCTTCTAAACCTAAATGATAGGTCAAAACTATTAAGTACTATTAAGTACTGGAGTTTCTTGAATTCTTCAGAGTTTACTTTTCTTTGAACTTCTGTAATTTACTTAATGGTATGGATGTGCACAAAACTGCCTTATGGCCTCCTTAACCTTTTGCCCCAGGCTTAACTTCAAAGGGGCTATTCTGAACTCATACCTGCATATATTTGACTTAATATATAAAACAAATATGCTAAAAAGTCACAGTCATCCATGGCATAAGGCAGATCAATTCTTTTTGAAGCTGATGCAAGTTATGTCTGCTTATATCCAGAGTGGACTGAGTCTTAAAAGGCCTAAAGTTTCATTTTTCTCTTTCCATGTTCTTCATGTGACTGCCTAAAGCTGTTTGAATGCAAATAGCTGTTGGAACAGTTCAGCAATTGGGAAACAAAAGAATAAGTTCGTGTTTAAGTTAAGAATAAGTTCGTGTTTATTTGCTAAAGTATCAACTTAAATCTCCCTTTCCAGTTTTCATTGCAATGCGAGAATGAGAGATTGGCCTAAAGCAGTACTGAGGCATGACTAGATCCATATTTCAAAGTCAACTCTATCTGAGATACATTTTGCTTCTTAAATTTACAGTACTTTAATCCATACATTAACTCTTTTAGAATGTGGAGGTCCTGTCTATATTTATTGATGCAATGTCCCTAAGAGCAGGAGAGAAATAAAAGAGTGACCATTTCAATTTAGTGTCGCCCAGGAATCAAGCAATCTAGTATCTCTCTTGCTGATTCAGAGTAGTGACATATATCAGTAATATATTGTATACACACACAAAAGTAACACAGGAGATGCTCTTGCTGGTGTTATTAATCACTTCCTATTTCTAACTTAAGAATGTGTTAGTAAGAGTGTTACACAAACTCTTGATACTGTTTTAACAAGAAATGCAGTACAATGCATCGTAGGAGTATGGAGTGATACAATTTTCCTCTGTGGGTTGGAGAAAGTATTTTTTTAAGTATTCAGATTACACGGATGATATATGATTAGTCTAGTTGTTGCTAATTCCAGGCATTCTAACTCCCACCTTCTCCTGTTGTATGGTTTTTATCATGGCTGGCATCATCATTTAATCATTACAGCAGTGGACAAAGAGTCAGAACTCCTGGCTCCTGAGAGTAATTTGGGTGATTTACTGTTGGTTTTTTTTTGTCCTTGGATCAGTTAGAGCTCAGTGTCTTTATGCCTCCATCTTTCCATCTAAAAGCAGAAGTAATCTGGAGGTTCATATATTTATGCCTAGGATTCTTTCCCACTCTCTCCAGTAAAAGACCAAATAAGCATGAGCCTTTTGTCCCACATGAAAATCTAGTTCTTGAAAATTTGTGTTTATCAGGAATTGGGCCAAACATGATATGCTTTCCTTTCTGTGGGTTGAAAAGTTACAGTAAGTTCTGAGTAGGGAATTGAGGCCTCAGATATTTCTGTAGTCCCAAAGTGAACTGGCTGTATTATGTTTCCTGACCTTTTGATCTTTTATTTGAATTTAGTTTGACGGGTCTCTGTTTAACTTGTCTTTGTGTCACCTGAATAATTTGTGACTGTCATGTCAACCCACTGGGTTTCTCTAAACTGCCTACAGTCAGGTGAGTCCCAGGGCATACTGTTAATTGCCCCACTTTGTGCTCTTTCAGTACTAACAGGAGAACTCTGAAGGGAAAAAATGCACAAGGCAGGTGCACTTGTGAAGTTCACACAAATTAACATTGATGTGACTTGGAACCACTCCAGGTTGGCTCAATCTGAAGTTTATTGGCAAGAAGGAGCAATGGTTGGGGGTCTTGGCGTCAGGAGTCCTTCCATCTACAATGTTCATGCAAGTGATGTCAGGGTGAAATTCAATAGAATGTGTCGGGACAAATGTGAGAACAGTGCTAATATGAGTTTGGAAACCTGGATGGGGTGAAATGGTTGTGCCTTGTTAGGAAAAGAATAGTTAACATAAAATTCCAGAAGCCTGTAATTCTGTCATAGGCATAAGGGATTCATGATGCCTGAAGCTAGTCTTTTATTTTTATATTTTTACCTGGAAAATGCCTTTCAAAACCTAAATCAATGACTTTAGCAAACTCTCCCCATCCTCTTAATGTGGATTTGGTCATCATTTGAGATATGTTTATATGTAGGTCTAACAGGAGTATATTCAGTGAACCTTCATGGTGTCCAAATACTTTTCAACGTGCCAAATGTAGAGACATTTCAAAAAGCTTGCTTAGAATACACAGAACCTACAGAAACCAATCTGGACCTTCTAGAAAATTAATATTTAAGGAGACTATGAACTAGACCATGATTTTTGAAGAAATATTCTGAAGCATATTTTCTTGCAGTACAAGCCTTAGTTTTTGGCTGTCAGCTCAACTGCAGAAACAAAAAGAATTGCAAATGGAGTGGCTGGGATTTCACTGGGATATATTTGAAAATTGGTTCTCAATTCCTATACCTCCTGTCTGAAGAGGGCTGTAATTCTGTGTACTGAGGCACTCTGTACCAGGGGTGTTCTAAACCTCCTGGTTTGCTCTGCCTGCATGTAAATGTCACTTCTTCCTCTGAAAGCCACTTAAGGTACTTCAGGAATACTCTCTCAAGGTAGCAGTCACCTCCTGAGAGAAAACAACAGCTGCCATGAATGGCACTGAATGATTAGAAAAGGCTCAGAAGGAGAGGGAGGGGGGGAAAGGTATTTGTAGGTTTTTGTGTTTTTTTGTTTGTTTGTTTGTTTGTTTGTTTGGGGTTTGTTGTTTGTTTGTTTGTTTGTTTGTTTTTTTCCCAGTGACATTAAAATGTATGGTTATGTCCTGTGTTTGAATGCTGTTGTACTGGGTCAACAGCATTCTGGTTCACAGCAGAGACTGCGAAGTTGCTATATTTTATCCCAGGTACCTCCAAGAGCATGAGCAAGAGAAAAGAGCCAGCTTAGAATTTTCGTATGGAGTTGTCGATACGTGTGACCAATGATAAGCAAATTACTTGAGCTTTTCAGATCAGAAATTTTGAGCAGCTCTTTAGTCATCCAGAAAAATTACTGTCAAATTTTTTTTATTTTGTGTAGATAAACCACATTCTGGATGTTCTTGGGACCTGCTCTGTTACGGTCAGTCTGCTTGACCTGGGTACTTCTACTCTGTATTTTTGCAGAATTCCCCAATATATTGTGATTAGAGGTGCTGGCAAACTCTAGGACTTTTGGAAACATGTCTTCTTCTTAGTGTGTGGGCTTTTTTTCGCCCCAGAGGTCTGGATATATCTCTTCTATATTACTGTCTCAGTTTTGATATAGGCTCTAGGAAAAGGTTATTGCTGTGTACGTCTACTGGTTTTGTCTTTCTGTTATTCTATGCTTTTAAATAATTGTCAGGAGTGCCTAGGGCACAGGATAGGCACCTTTCCCATTTGGTTTTAGAAGCATAAATAAATACTTATAGAAAAGACAGCTACAGCAATTCCCCATCTTCTCTGATGGATCTCTCTTCAAAGCTGTGGATCAAAAGAGTGTTGCAAATATTCAGCATCAGGGACCATGGCTCTTGAATACTGGCACAGAAGAGTCACATGTGAACTTCTAAGCCTGCATAAGTAACCTTCCAAAATGCAGGTTGAGAAAGTGATAAACACACTTATCTTGCCAGCAGGGAAAGAAAGTGCCTCCCGTCACTCTAAGCAACTCTGAGGCACTGCAGTCATGTATGAAAGCTGAGGGAGGCCTGTGTGAGGCCTTCAGAAATGTTACAGAAATTCAAGTCTGCTTTCACTGAGACATTACAAATGGCACTGCAGAGACTGAAGAGATCTAAATTAAAATTCCATATCTGACATAGACCTTTGGAGTATATGAGCAAAGAACCATCTCCCTCAGTTCCTTCTGGTAAGAAAAAAGGATGATAATATTTTTTTTCTCTTCCTTGTATCAGAGCACCAGACTAAGACCATTTCTCACTAAACAGATGTATTGGAATCTCAGCTCTCCTGGGGCAGCTAAACATAAAATATAGAAGTAAAAATAGTTGTAAGTAGGTAAATAAATTATTTCTAACACCTTGAAATTAATGTGGGATGTGCTGGTATTGCTTTTTTATATTTGTAGTGGGTTGACTCTGGCTGGATGACAGGTCCTCACTAAAGCCTCTCTCCCACTCCCCTCTGCAACTGGACAGAGGAGAGAAAATATACTGAAGGACTGAGATAAGGACTAGAAGAGATCTCTTACCGATCACTGTCATGGGCAAAACAGAATCAAAATGGTGATATTAATTTAATTGATTACTAACAGAATCAGAGCAAAAGAATGAGAAGTAAAATAAATACCAAGGACACCTTCCTCCCACCTCCTTCCTTCCAAGCTCTACCTCCACCCCCCACCAGCAGAGCAGAGAGACAGGGAATGGAGGTTACAGTCACTTGTTATTTCTGCTGCTGCTGCTCAGAAAGAGGATCTTTCCCCTGCTTCCTATGTGGTTCCTCTGACTGGAGACAGTCCTTCAGAAACTTCTCCAGTGTGAGTCCATCCCACAGGCAACAGTTCTTCAGACACTGCTGCCACATGGGTCACTTTTCCACAGGGTGCAATCCTTCAGGCACAGGCTGCTCCAGCGTGGGTCCCCCACAGACCACAATTCCTACCAGGAAAATCCTGCTCCACCATGGGCTCCTCTGTTCATGGGTCATCAGGTCCCTGCCAGGACCCTGCTCCAACATCGGCCTCCCATGGGATCAGTCTCCTCCTGGCATCCACCTGCTCCACTGTGGGCTCCTCCACGGGCTGCAGGGGGATCTCTGCATCCCTCTGGTCTTCCATGGGCTGCAGGGGCACAGCTGATCTACCATGGTCTTCACCATGGGCTGCAGGGGACCCTCAGCTCCGGTGCCTGAAGCATCTCCTCCCCCTCCTTCTCCACTGACCTTGGTGTCTGCAGTGTTGTTCACATGTTCTCACTCTGCTCTTCTCTGGCTGCAATCTTCATCTGACCCTTAACTTTTTTTTCCTTCCTTCTCAAATACGTTATCACAGAGGTGATACTGTCAGTCCTGACTGGCCTGGCCTTGGCCAGCAGTGGGTCTGTCCTGGAGCCGGCTGGCATTGGCTCTGCCGGACATGGGGAAAGCTTCCAGCAGCTTCTCAAAGAAGCCTCCTCTATAGCCCCCCTGCTACCCGAACCTTGCCACAGAGACCCAATTCAATACTAAATAAGTAAAATGTATCTGTTTATGAAGACAAATGAGCTTTTATTGAACAGTGCAAAACTTACCTGTGAGAAATGCACGTAACTAGACTTGACTGTAGACAACTATTTTCTTAATATAAAACCAATGATGCAAGAGAGAATTTTGTATCTGCAAATGCTAACAAACTAGCTCAAAACAGCTAATCCACTATCTATCTTTAAGTCCCGTGGCAGACTGGAGAATTATCACAAACTCCAAAATTTTACTCTTGTTCTCCAAATGTTATTCTTTTCGTTTCCAAATCTCATTTCAGCATGTCTTTGGATGTCAAAGTTTAATGCAACAAGACATACGCTGCTGTCCTGAAACTATGCCTCTGGTTGGTAATATTGTTTCCTTAAACTTGGTTACTAAAACTGGTATTTTACAATAGAGAATAGATCTCCTTCCCAACCAACATTCATCACTTACTTGGACTAAACAAGCCAGGTTCTTCACCCTCTGGCTCTCCATTTGTAAAGAACATTCCTTAAAAACCAGTAAGCTGCTTAGGCAGGATTTTGCATTGACATAAAGAAATGTGTGAGGCATTGCAGGACAACAAATAAGCAGACTGGTGTTTTAAGTGTAGAATCCCACGCCGGGTAAAGGGTTGTCATTTCTCGCCCTGAGTGATGGAGAAAAGGGAAGGGCAAAGGAAACTGCAGTAACTCCACAGCTCCATAGATGTCACCAGCTTTTCGCTGTAACCTTACCAGACGTTTTAGTTTGTATCTATCTCCCTCCAGCCATTTATTTTGTAGCCCCGAAGGGACTGTTGTTTGGATGATGAAATACTGTAGAGTACAAATTAAGTGCTGCCAGCAGTGAGCTGTGCCTGGACAGGACATATAAAATGGGAAATGTAGACAGTAACACAGTACTTTTTCAATTACATCTTAAGAAAACATACTTACTTACCAGGAGTCAGAGAACAGTGTGAACTTCTTTTTAGATATCGAGAGCTAAATCATTATGGCATTTCCTGAGCTTTGTTTAAGATGATTTATGAAGGTTATTTGCAACATTTTTCCTTCTCCTGGAATTCTCATGTAAAAATCCAAACCACATAATTTCCGTTCACATAACACCCACAGCAGGCATGCACTGTTCTTTTGGAGCCGGGACTGTTCTTTTGGAGCTGGGAACTTGTCTACAACATGCAAAGGGCAGTTCCAGAAAGGAAAAAAAAAGTGCAAAAGGAAAGTGACACACTTACATCCTCACAGACAACTACTTAGGTGCCAATCTCAGATAAGGAGCCAAAGTTTGTTTGAAGATGGGGCAAGGTTGGAGGGGAACAGGGAACAAGGAGGAGGATTTGCTTATTGAGGTGAGGTTTTTGAAGCATAAAACAACCTCTTCAATTAGCAGCTCACTCTGGATGAGAGACTGAGTTCTTAATTAAAGAGCAACACCCCAGAGATTTCAGATTTGACTCCCAACTGGAGCAGCTGCAGCTGCAGTAGGGAGGGTGGGTGTGCATTAGCTGTGCCACTGTCCCACCACACATACTTCTGCTTGGTAGAACTGGGGATCTATTGGTTCCCATAGACAGACCTCTTCTTAGGGCTCTGAGCACAACAGATCTCTGTTACATCGGTGGGGAAAAGCTGTAGGTGATTGTTGTTTTGTTCATGGGAAGATGCAACCTGCAGATGGGCAGGTTTACACTACAGTATTTTGCTCGAGTAGTTGCTAGATGGAGGCATGGGGAGAAAGGGACCCTAGTGTAGCAATGCTTCCAGAGAAATTCCTTTATTCCTTGCATGACTAAAGTATCTGCAAGAGGCTTTTCCAGCACAGCTAAAGCTTGGCCATGGCTCCTGGAGGCAAGCCCTGGCCAAAGAGACCGTGCTCAGAAAGTGTTTTGACACAGACTTGGTTGAATCCCTCATGAGATTATTTTCGAGACTGCCCAAAGAGTATCCAGAGAGTACTTTTCCAGCTTGAAGTTTAAGCACAGGAAGTAGGAAGCAGAGATCAGAGACTGAGGTTAGGAGAGGGGCAAGTCATGGCAGAGGGACAGTAGGGTCTAGCCTGAGACAGAGGTTTGTCCATGAGATCACACAGCTGGCTAAGCCCATAGTCAGGCATCTAGGCAGGGTACAGAGAAGGAAAGTGCTTTTCTCTTGGATTTTGAAGAATAGAGAGGAGAAATACTAAAAAACAATGCATGCTTTCTTTGGAATTTCCATTTTTTAACTTGTATTCTAAAATATATTTAAAGCTTTGTTAGTAAATGATCCTCAAGAATTTGAAAATACATATTACCTCAGCTGATAACGACACCTCAAGCACTCCACTGTTAATAAGTAAGCATTTTTCATAACATGCCTTTCACTTTTAGATGGAAGGCCATCCCCTAATCTGACATACAAGGGTATACTTAAGTACACGATCACTATCAGTGTTATTGCTGTGAATTTATTTTGGTGTTAGAGGAAGTAGAATTTGTTCTTAAGGGTGAAAAATGAACATATACAATAATTCCCCAAGTGGTAGATTTTCATATTATTTATGTTCATTCACGATTTGAATCTTGGAGATTGAGTTAATTTCAGATCTCCTACCACCTGACCCACAACAAAAACCAGACAGCTGTGTTTGTTACTGCTTGGTAATATATTTTTTCCAGGAAAACACAGCTTAAGCTCAGCTCTGCTGAAATGGCTGGTTGTTGTTTGTGCTTTACAAAGTACACAACTAACTGAAAAGAGAATGAGTATCTGCCTACTCCAGGGAATGTGCCATTTAACTTTGGTGCAGTGCAAGAGCGTGTCAAAACTGGGTTTGGAAAAATCTTTTAAAGTCCTTTTCAATGTAAAGGAGATAGTAAAATTAGAAGAGTACTGTGAGGAAGTGCTTAGTTTGCTTTATTGTTTGAAGTAGAAAAAAGCCACACTGTTCAAGAAAAGGGGCAAGGACCCAAGAGACTGCAAATGTGCAGGTGGGATTAGAAACGAAAACAGAAGAGTCTACTTTCTGCAACACTATGTAAAATAGGGACCGAAAGTAGGCTCATTCACTGTTTTGACCACGGCACATGATTTAATCCCTGAATGATACCAATTATGTAGATCTATGTCTGATCTCAAAATCTGAAAAAAGCTGTAATACCTTGGGATCCAAAGCTGAGGTTTTGGAAGGAATCAGCTTTACCAAAACACCAGTACTGACAGGCTGGGTCCTACGGTGGCAGGGGGAAGTGGTTTTGCCTGCTCAGATGAAGGCTGTCCTTTGGAAATTCAGTCTTCTCTGCCTGGAATCAGTAAAGAAGTTGTCTTTTATGCTGAACTCTGAAGATGGAAGGCAGCAGAGATCCCAAATAGCTTCAGTTGTTTCACACAGAGGGCAGAATGGCATGGTGACTGGAAATGGAGTTTGTAGATGGACAGACACAAAGTGCTTGTTTACTGTATTCTCTTGCATACAGTCCAGCAAGGTGTCTTGGGACTATTCTGGACCACTCCTTTCTTAACAGGATAGTTCCTTTTTTGTGTGCAGTGATGCTTGGAGATGAACACATATGTGTACAGGAAATTCACAAATATTCACAGCCATCTATATATTTAAATGGCAGAAGAAAATAAGCTTTTCATCTCTTTTATTTCAAGAAACAGAGTTCTGGTCCATTCTTTTCATGCAACTTCCTAAATGAGCAGACAATAAGACTGTTATATACTTTTGTAATGAATAGATTATGTGGTTGAAAAAGGAAGCATTAGTTGTGCCAATTGTGAGTTATAACACAGTTTTAAAAAGTAAAGGGAAATCCACATGAATATCCACTGCATTAATCAAGATGAGATGCATTGTCATGGATATTGAATGAATAATAACAAAACACTGAAATGTCATAGTCTAGAGATATATATCTTACCTCTTCCAGACCATCAGAATGAATTGAACCATCACAAAACTTTATGGCTGGTGGCATGTTCATTATTGTTAAATCTAGCTCATTTATCAAAAGTTGGTTCATCTAGACTTATTACAAAACTCAGCTGATGAAGTTTTCTGCATCAGTTTTGCCAGTTGCCAGTTACAGTATGCCAGTTACACCATGGGCCCATCTTCATTATATACTCTTGTATATAATTCAGTTCATTAGAGGTAAATATGTGTCTGAGAACACATAGACAAATGTTTAGAAACTATACTAGTTGTTTGGAGAGAAATATATGTCTTTTTGATAAGAAATGATTTTTAACTAACTCACAGGCTTTGCTATCCCGAAAAGATGACATGCAAATGAATCTTTGTTATTACTATTATTTATTTTGAATTTTCAAAATTGTACTTTATTGCAGAGAGAGGCAAATTCCACCTGAATGATTTTTGTCCACCTCCTGAAAGCTGTCTGGAACCTCAAGTGGGATTAACCAGCAGAAATGCAACAGTAAAACCGAAGTGTTGTGGTTATGGATTTTGCCTGGAAATTAGGCTTGATCTTGGTTATCCAAAATCACAACACAGAGTAAAGGTGCTCCCCCCCCCCCCCCCCCCGCCAATAAAAAGGGAAAATAATTCAAATTCATTTCTATTATAACCTGTTTAGATGAGCTAATGTGAATTTCAAATTATATAATTATACCAGTAGATGAATTACAAAAAAAACCTTTTGAATCCTGTATTGCATGTGTTTACAAGAGAAGCTTGGATCATTCACCCACTTTAAGAAACAATAATGGAGGGCCCAGTTCTCCTTTTATTTACTCTGGACCGTTACAGATTGATAAAATTAAGAGCCAGATTGAATAGTATGCTCTCTAATCACAGACCTTAGACTGCTGTCCTCACAGCAAGCTTTGTGTGTCTCGCTAAAACACAGTCTGCACAAAGCAGGCATCCAGTTTGGGCTCAGAAACAGAGAATCTGCTGCTTTCCCTGTTAGTCTGTTCCAATGGTTAGTCACTCTCACTCTTAAAAATGTGTTACTTATTTCCCATCTGGCATCCAGATACGGGAATGTATGTCAGAATAGCTCTGCTGACTTTAATCTGCTACTCCTGATGAGAGGAGAAACAGGCCTGAGGTCTGTTTACTCCTGATCCTGAATTGGAGAGCCCATTAGTGCTACAGGTCTGAGTGCTTGGTGCCAACTATTCCAGTCAGCAAGATGAGATGTTTGTTACTGTCTTATTACTTTCTTCTGCTTGTTCCACTAAGGGAGCATTTGTTTACTGACTCAGCCCTTACATGACTGATCTACCCACTCTTTTTTCCCCCCTTTCTCCCCCAGTGGAGAATTGTTGCAAAGTACAGTGATAGACAGAGTCTGTCATTTCCATGAGCAGGGCAGGAGTTCATTGTGCCCATTCACAAGTTATTCTGACTTCTCGAAACACACATGTACCTGTGCACACAAAAATATGAGCAAACCCACGCAGAATCTGTCTCAGAAACTCCTGCTGGAAGTTGTCAGTATCCCACACTGAGGTGAACTTCCTTTTGGTCTTTTAAAGGTCAAATCTATCCTGTTACAGAGAATCAGAAAGTCAGTGCATGACAAACCAGGCAGTTGCTAGAGAGTGATAAAATTTTAATTTTGGATCAATAATGATATATGAAAGCGTCTAGGTAACAATTTTAACACTTCTACTCCAACATGATTTTGTAATGTCACTGCTAATCTTGTAATGACATCGCCACCTGGTGCCTGCTGCATCATATACCAAGCCGCAGGAAACGCAGCGTTTCTATGACAATATCTGTAGCAGATGTTGTGGGCTTGATGTAAAACACTTGTCTTAAAAGGCTTCTCATACGAGAGGCAGGATGGGCATCGGTGATACCAAAATGCTGGAGCCCGGGTGTCTGATGATTCTGGAACGTTCTGGTTGCCACAGTCGTCACTGCCATTAGTAAAGCCAGCATAACCCTGCAGTTTTACTGCAGTGAGTGGTGCATCTGCTGGGGTGGTGGCTGTGTCTGCTGATAGCACTATGCAATACAACGGGTGCTGCGGATCAGTATATTGGCAATAGCTTTTCACCCTCTTTATCCCAATGCCCGAGTTCCTTTTCATTTATATTGCTTTGGTGTTGGAGGGACATTGAATCACTAATGAAGAGCCAATTTGTACTTCCCTTAGAGTGAGTTTGTTCTGGATCACGGGAGAAGTGCCATGAGATTCCAGAACGAGGATTTACCCTTGGCTATACTGCACGCATAATGAAGGGAGCAGGAGATAGACCTTCGGGACAGCTGGTAGTAGAGCATTGTCACTCTTTAGATATGCTGGACAGATGACACCTACAAATCTGATTTTATTCTATAGCTGTATTTAATGGTTTAGGATCCTTGTAGGTACAATCCAGAGAAGACCCCATTTCCATGCCCTAATATGCTGTGAAGCCTGCAGCCACACCAACTTGGCTGAAGGGGTCTATGCTGCTGTGACAAGCAGTTCTGTTCCTTCTGAGTCAAGAGAATCCTGGAATGGCCTCTTCTTCACATCCTTTCTACACATTGTCTTGAAGGGAGTACTTTTGGACAACACTCAGACACCATCCCATGCTGTGCTGTGCTACGGAGAGTTTCACAATTGCCTCACTGTGCAGAAGGGAACTGGGAACTTGGCCACAACCATTTCCTAAGCTTCTTATACTGTGCTGCGGTTTTCAAGAGCTTTTGTGTCCTAGGTCAAGAGGAGGTGCCAGCTCACCCTTCTACTCTAGAATGCAAGCTTCAGGCAGGAGAAATGTTCCCCTGTGTGCTGTTACCACCAAAAGTATGGGTAGCATGAGGCCGTATGATACCGTGAGAGGGATGAGCAGTGCAGTGGTGTGAGCTGGCTGTTAGCAGCAGGGAAAGGTGGAGCAGCTAGGAAGCCTGAAAGAGCAAAAAGTCCTGGAGCCCTATGATTTTTTTTAGTGGATTTTCTTCTGCAAGAGAAGAATGTGTCAAATCAAGATACAGAAGGAGGAAGGCTGAGCAGAGCAGTGGGGACTAGAGCAGAAAGATTAAGTTGGGGCAGATGGAGATTAAGCTGGGGCAGATTGCAAGCTCAAGGGTCACCTCAGAGAAGACCTGCTCCTGAAAACACTGCTTGGTTCTTCACATCCTCCGTTCCCCTTTCCCTCACAGCATATGGGGAAGGGGAGCAGCACCATTTACCCCTACCAAGAATTTTTCAGGATCTCTGTTACCTTGCTGTCATACCAGCCATGGTCTGTCCATGGACGCAGGCAGACTTTACTTTGAGATGCTGATTGTCATGTTTTTAACAATTTCTCTTCTCCTCCCATTCCCCAACATACTCCAAGTAGAGGAACTGCACTCCTGGGTCTCCCTATGCTGGATCCTGCAGATGCACTCTTACCTGTGTAGGTGACCCCTCCAAATATTAAAATAAGGTGAAGAGTCACCCTTGGACTTAACTCTGAGCAAGTCAGTCCCACCTCACAGGGCCTATATTCGTCCTGGAGGACATGCCAGCTAAGGCACTAAGTAAGAATCAATGGCTCCACCTGGTCCCCAGCCCTGAATTTTTCATATACTAAGCACTTGCACATATGATTGACTTTGGAGCTGCTATGGTTCAGGAGTTTGACCACCAGTCTTCTGATGAATAAACCAACATATCTAGCCAAACTCGAGCTTACATTCATTAGCCAAGTGAAAGGAATTATTCGTATTGACACCAGATGAGAATCCAGCCCTAAAGTATCTGTAAGACAAAGAATGGAAAACACAGAAAGCTTTCATAGATATTCCATTTAATGTTTTGTAAACTTTCCTGCTGTGTTGCTAGGGGGATTTTAATACACCAATATGTTTAAAATAGATCTCAGTGAAATGTTTGTAATTGGAGCCAATTCTTCCTCCACCCTGAACTTCCTTATTGTTCCCGTCACCATTTCATCGCTCTCCTGTCTGTAAAAGACCTTCTTGCTGACCCATTTCCTGCCCCTGTAACAGTGCTAGGAACTGTACAAGGAATCCTTGTTTTAATGTACTTAGATGCTGACATTGCATTTCAGCTAGCCAGGCCTCATCTGGAGAGTAGAGTTCTTGCATTTCCTGATGTGAGTCAGTTGTGAGGAAAGTGTGTAACCTTTTTGTCAAAGGTTAAACATATAAAAGGGGAATGTGAAGCTCTTGTATTCCTGCTGTTGCCACATTAAAAAGAGCTCTCACGGCTGAGCTAAATCCTACTTTTCTGGGGAGATATTTCTTTCCGTACCCAATTCAAAGCTGCAGTTTACTGCACTTGTCAAGGAAAGTGTATGTTTGAACATAAGAGAAGGCCATTCATTGACTGTTTCCATTGTTTTTTTTTCATTTTACTAGTCCTCTCTTCCTTTCTTTGTCATTTCTTCTGGATATGAAAAGGCTTGGACAAACATATGTATTAAGTGAGCCAATTAGAATTTTTCTAAATGGTCCATTTCTATAAAATATAAAGCACTTTAAAGAAAAAATAAATAGTAAGTATTCCTCAACTTGAAAGTAAAAGAATTTGTCACTACTTGTTCTTACTTGATACCACATTATTTTAATCCATCTTCTTCCTCTGCTTGGCTAAGTATACTGGTTTCTTACCTGTAATTACCAAGACTGGTGGCTATGTTACCTACAGTCACATAGCTCTTCCCACTGACTAAATACTTAATGGCATACTCTTGTCATGATCCAGATAACTTTGTCAAAGAGCTCATTCCAATTTTATTCTGCGTGTTGGCTGTTTCTGTCCTTTGTGAAGCATAGGAACACAAACCTATTTTTGTTTAGAGATAATTCCACAGGTGACCTGCTGCTTGCTCTGCACCAAGTACACCACTGATAATTTGTTGATTATCTTTATGGTTGAGTCTGAAATAGTCCATTGTAATTAATTAACTATGATTATCCAATGGGTCTGTGAGAGAGCCAGGAACAGAGTCTACAGTAATTACTAACTGCAGATTTGCTCTTGAATCTCTGTTGCTCAAGGCCTCCATTCTGGTGAATAGATTGTTCTTCCCTGCTCTGGGTTCTTCTGCAGCTCTCTAGGATTATGTCAAAAGCTCCACACAACAGTTTTTCTGGGCTGGAAAGATATAGTCTTGAAAGGGAAAAGAGTATAAACAAAAGATAAAGGATAAAGAAAAATTAGGAACGTCATTCCCAAGGGAGTGTTCTTGGCAATCTGTTAACTTTGCATTGGTGAGTTCATAACTAATTCCAAAAAAATGTCACAAACTCTTAGCAGAGCAGCTTGAACCTCTGCTGCTGAATTGAAGGAAATTTGTTCTAAAGAAAATACATCACATGAAGTTAACTCATAATATAGGATCAGCCAAAAACAACACCATGGAACAGGAATTCCTTCATTTTCACAATGCCATAATCTCATTGCAGGCTTAGCGGTAACATTAGAAACTGCACATATAACACCTTCCCTTACAGTTGAAATTTGGCAGTGGTGACTTTAAAAAAAATCCTAAAGCAACCTCAGTCTTCAGTCTGGATGCATTTGTTCCATTCAGACATTTTGTAAGTTAACTACTTACAAAATCCAATCAGTGTAGTGTTAAGATTCCTATGTTTTATTCCAGGCGTATATGTAATGTTATTCAAAATATACTGTAACATAGTTCAAAGCTGACACTGTGAGTGCTGCATGAACTGTGGAGGAGGACTGATTTTCCCTTGGTCTGTTACATGCTTAATCACTGTAGTTCTGTCTCCTTCTGCAAGTCAAACTCGATCTGACTGTGCTTTCCCTAATTACATCTCTTTCATTGAAAGGACAAAAGTAACCATTTCAAATCATGCTGTCAAAAACTCAGGCACCACCTTCCATAGTTTTTCATTTACATTACAATCAAGTGCCTATTGGTTCCAAAACATGAATTCCTTGCAAAGCTAGGTAAAAGAGCTCTGTGTGAGGACTTCCTGGGCTCTGGAATTGGTGGAGATACAACATTAAGGCAGACATAGCATAGAGCAATTGCACAGTCACCACCACACAGCTACGCCTGCAGTCGTAGCCATGACTCCCTCTATGCTCCTGTATGGAAGGGTCTGGAGAAACAGATCTGATTGCAGATCAGTAGGACAAACACAGACCTGTCTCCTTCAGTGCATGACAACTCTTGCTTCTCTGGACCTTCTGCACTTCCCTGTGTCTGAGACTCCAATACAATGGTTTGGGTTGGAAGGGATCTTAAAGTTCCAGCCCCCCTGTCATGGGCAGACTCCCACTAGACCAGGTTGCTCAGAGCTCCATCCAACTTGGCCTTGAACATTTCCAGGGATGGAGCATATGTCCCAGTAATCCAGGCATATATCTGGGCTGGGATTTGCTCCATCTAACTGAATGTCTGAGTTAGGAGGGTACTGTGTGCTGATGGTTTAAGATGTCATGAAGATCTTCTACGACATAGATTCTGTGATATTGGTAGGTCTTTTGGGCAAGGGACCAGTGAAGAGCAGGAAATGACTGTTTATTTGAGCAGGGATCTTTTCTCCCTTTCTTCCTCCCTACTCAGATCGTCCCACTGCCCAACCAGATTCTGAGATATTGGACAAAAAACCCCATTGAAACCCAAACAAGACAACTAAAAAGGGTTCCAAAGGTATTTTCCATCTGTAAATCTCAGATTTGTAGAAACTTGGTTCAGGCATTTTGAAGATAGAAAGTTGCTAGAATGTCAGAAAGTTGGGGTTTTTATTAGGGAGAGGAGAGAAAGGATGGCAAACCCCACACAATTATTTTCTATTGAACAGTAGGCTTCACAGAGAGAGAAGTCTGTGTGAAACAAAGTGATTACTTCTGCTGCTATCACTTTGAACTGTGCAGGCATTATCAGAGCCTCCACCTTCATTCAGATTAAATAATAATTTAGCCTTTTCATTCACAGCATCGTACTTCCTCCTGTGTGTAGCCACAGACTACTAAAACTTTGTGCATATTTTTCAGTGATACAGAACTTTTTTCCTTACATAGGACAGTTTCCAATCCATTTCAGATACAAAGATGAACTGAAATTGGATTTGAACTGAGAGAACTGGGCTCATTTCCCAATTCGGCTGTGTACATCTTGCAGTCTTGGGCAAATCTTAGCTCTGTCTGTTCTGAGCTATTTGGGGCAGGCACTTTCTCATTTGCTATGCATACATGCAGTGCTTAGCACAAAGGGGACTCCAACCACTCATGAGTAACCAGTAACAGATGGTCATAAGTTGTCAGTGTGACTAGGTATTCCCACTCTGATAGTTTTTGTAGCAATTTTCATCTTCTATGAAATCTTGCCAACAGGCCAAAGCTGGAAGTATGCAAAAGAAAAATTAAATTAAGGAGTCCATTTTCAAAATAATTCTTCTCCAGCTCTAAAATACAGAAAAGACTTTCCACTATAGGAACTGAGACACATTGGACATACTGGCAAAGTCCTGTTAAAGCCAAATGTCAACAGTGTGCTCAGTTAAATCCATGGTAAGCTTGTCTTTTTGATTTCCAGAAATGGAGTAAAGAACTCTTTTGGGACAGATATTTCCTTAATCTCTTGCTTGCATTCACTCAGATGAGCTTTTCACGATTAAGAGTTTCCCCATTTGGCAGTACTTCTGCATTGTCACAGGCAGAGATGACATAATGAACTACTATTACGCATATTCTTGAGTTCTTCTGAGTAAAAATAGTGACCCTCAGCTTTAATCTTCAGAACTTTGCGTCTCGATGCAGCTATTCTGATGGCAAGGGTGAGCAGATCTGGCTAAAGCAGGAAACAGATGTATCCTCTTATTCTTAACATAAATTTTGGGGGTTTATTTTTTGGTTAGCTGCAGTCTTAATCTCACTTTTGATCGACTGCAGAGGAAAAGGGTAATTAGTGAAGTATTAGTGTTATTATTATTTCCTGACATTAACTCTCCTGCTACTTGTCCATCCTTTTCTCAGGCCCAGCAAAATGGTGTGTGGATTTAACAGCTGAAGAGCATTTTTTTATTGCTGGTCCCCCTCTGCACTCTGAAGTTCACTGCATTCACTCTACTGAGCTATGTGGGTGGTAAGTGCCTTAGGACAGTATAGCTTAAGCAGGAAGTGGAATATGTTTTATTACTGTAGGTTTTGTAGTTGAAGAACTATTTTCCAAATGCATTTTTTTTTTTTATCTGCAAAGCAGATACAAATATAGTTTCTAACAACTATATTATTGTATTCCCAAATATAATATCTAATACCTATTAATGTGACTATTTGATTTTAAAATTAATGAGTCAATTTTTAACATGACTCCAAATGATACAAAATTGCAATTTGGCTTAAGCCATCATAGAGGTGGCCAAGGCACAAAAATAGAGGAGCTGATTTACCAGACATCACAGCCAGAAGCTAGTCCCTCCTCTTCTGAATGTGAGACCTACAATTAAACACAGGAGTTTCTTCCTTTCCATTGCCTTCCACAAGCATTAGTTCCCCACCATTTCTGACACCTCTTTACTTACCCTATTGCAAGAAACATAATCCTTGTGTCATTTGTTGTGCAGCAGGCTGTACAAGCACATCCTTCCCTCCTAACATCTGGTCTGGATAGATACTCCAGGGAACATGAGGAGATGCAGAGAGGGGGTTTTTTCCCTCTCCCTCTTTCCCTCTTTTTTTGCAGCTATTACATAATAGTTGATTTTTGGCAGCTGTAGTTATCCCTGGTGAAAAGTTTTAGTTCCCTAAGCAGTAATGATAATACTTTGGACCATATTGCAAACATTTATGTATTTTTTTTATACAAACCTGCTGTATGTGTACCTTTTTAGTTACTGTGGCCATTGTTCTTAATATATCATAACTCTACAGTGTAAGCTAGTTATGAAAAGATATTTCTCCCGTATATTTCAGCATCTTAAGAACCAGAAATATATTTCGAAGGCAAGGTTTTCTAAGAAAAGACAGACTTTTATTTAAAACATCTCTGTATTCAAGCAGAGATAATCATTCAAGAGGCAATCTAGTCCATTTCCCTAAAACCTTTTACATCTTTCTTCATGGTATTAAATTGGCTTTCATTATGATCAGCTGTTTTTAATTTGACACTTTATTTAAACCTACAATTACAGGTTGGAATCATTATGGCCACTGAGGCATATTTAGTTGAGGCAAGTTGGTGAAAATCAAGAAAACTGAGCAATTGTGTGCTTGCAACATTTCTGAACGTTTACCTTCAGCATCAGGGCCAAACACAAGGAACTGCCCTACGAACAGGCTGGGAGCTCTAGCCTACATGTGGCAAAGTGGGAAAGGCACAGCTCTGCAGCTGTCTGTGTGTAGTGCAGCAACACCCCTCCCTGGGAGGCACTGTGACTACCAGCGTATTTCTTCCATAGGGTAAGTGGGTATTCCTCTCTCTTAGGCACCTGATGAGTCGTGGTGAAATAGGAGGGGTAGCTGAAAAATAGCTACACAGTATTGGATCACTATAATTTCTTAGACTGTTGAACAGGAAGGGAAAATGCTTTCTTCCACACTGGCATGCATTTTGTTATGCTCATTGATCAGAGATCTGCTGCGACTCCTAGTTAATCTTTTCAATCTCTTCTGTCCCCATGAAAACTTTGAATGGAAGAGAATAATGATGCAATATTATAGAGTCATCAAGGTTGGAAACGACCTTTAAAATCACGAAATCCAACTGTTAACCCAGTACCACTGTGTTCACCACTAAATCATGTCAGCAAGTGCCATATCCGCATGTTTTTTGAACATTTCCAGGGGTGGTGACTCAACCACTTCCCTGAGCAGCCTGTTCAGGTGCTTGATAACCCCTTCAGTGAATAAATTTTTCCTAATATACAATCTAAACCTCCCCATGCACAACTCAAGGCCATTTCCTCTCCTCTTGTTACCTGGGAGAAGAAACTGATCTCCACCTGCCTACAACCTCCTTTCAGGCAGTTGTAGAGAGCGATAAGGTGTCCCCTGAGCCTCCTCTTCTCCAGGCTAAACACCCCCAGCTCCTTCGGTCGCTCCTCATAGGACTTGTGCTCCAGACCCTTCACCAGCTGTCCTTTTCCAGACTCACTCCAGCACCTCCATGTCTTTCTTGGCAGTGAGGGGCCCAAAACTGGACACAGGATTCACTGTGCAGCCTCACCAGTGCCGACAACAGAGGGGCAATCACTGCCCAGGTCCTGCTGGCCACACAGTTTCTGATCCAAGCCAGGGTGTCATTTGCCTTCTTGGCCATCTGGACACACTGCTGGCTCATGTTCAGCTGCTGTTGACCAACGCCCTCAGGTCCTCTTCCACAGGCAGCTTTTCAGCCACTCTTCCCCCTGTAGCGCTGCCTGGGGTTGTTGTGACCCATATAATACAAGCTGCCATATTTTCTAGCTCTGGTCAGAGGGTTGTTCTATGCAGCATCCCTGTTCTTCTTCCTCTTCTGCCTCGTTTTTGATGGGAATATTGAATATGACAAACAATGCTGACTTCAAACTGAAGCTCTTAAAGGAAGCTTCTATGCAACTCAGTGTGCTTAAAAACAAATCAAAATTAGTTCTCAACAGAAACTGTTCAATTAATCCAAGTATTTTAGTTTAGATTACTAAACCAAATCCATCTCAACTGATTCAGGGGACAGATCCAGAGGGTCCTGCCCATTTTTGCAGCCACAGTTTTGTAGAGGAACTCTGATCTTTTAGACACTTCAAAGAGAGAAAATTTGGGGGATTGAGATGTGCTGTTTTGTTTTCTATAAGCTTGTAACATTCAAAGCATGCTCAGTATTTTGAGGATGTGATAACATGACGCAAATTGGAAAGGCTTCTTGTTACATCATCTTTGGGGATTAAAAGTAAAAATTTTTGAAATGGGTGGAGAAAGAATTGTTACAGTTCCCTGCCACCATGAAATGATAAATGCTTGGAAAAATCCCAGAGTGATATTGAAATGCCTAAAAAGTAAATATTTATTCAGCACACAAATCTTTTAGATTTGTCAGTAGCTGAATTTGATTATTCTCATATTGGTTTCTATTACTTGACTGAGTATTTGCAGACAGATGGCCTCTTATAGTGTTAATAAAAACAATTTATGTAAAATGACTTGGCTGTATAGTAATTGGAGAAATACTGAGGACTAGGAAAGAGGATAGACTGCCAAAACCTAGTGTCTGTTTACATGCATTTAATTCTTCCTATAGCAAATTAAGCTTTTCTTCTTCAAGCATGTACAGTTACTCTGATTAAGTAAGGTTAGAGTTTGAGATACTGAGAAATTAAGGTTTGTAGGTCAAACTTATTTTCCTGTGATGTTTCACCGGCACAGTGAAAGAAAAGTGTATTTCTGAGTTTGATTTTAATAGCCAAAACACCTGTACTTTTGAACCTGTGTCAGCAAATCTCTAAAATGCTATGAATTCCAAGTGATGTAAGAAAAGCTGGGAAGGGACCGAGCTGTGAATAGAGCTAAACAAAAGGCAACGGATTTCTGTTCCCTGACAAATTTTTTCACTGTGTATTCTGCTAGTTTCCCTTTTGCTTTGTAATGTAGCATCCATAGAACTTCTGGTTTTTTATAATTTTTTTAATCACAACTGTCATCCACTCTTACACAGTAAAAATATAAGTAAATAAAGTTTAACAAAGAATTAAACCATTGTTACAAAATCAACACAAATATTTGGTGAATTTTACCAAGAGGCAATATTTCAAATGTGTTGAGAATATATAATGTGAATAATATATCTGCTTTTTCAGTAATGCCATGAGCTTCTCTCCCTCTTCCTTCTCTTCCCTTGAAAGAAAAGTATGACCAGCTTTCTCTGCTTTAGGTTTTTAGGTAACTCTTGAATGAAGATGCCAATTTTAGCCTATAAGCATGAAGCATTTTGAAACACACTCATAGATGAGTGAGCTGCATCAGGGAGATAGAGAAGCCTCCCGAAACCTACCGTGGCAAAGAGTTCTACTAGCTAGAACTGGGGGGGAATTGAAAGTCACATTCTTCCTTCATGATCACAGAGATTTGCAATGTGTCTGTCCACACCTGAACTAATTCTCCACACATCCTTAAAAATTAATGCAGAGAAAGAGGCACTTTTAGGATGGTGTCTGCCCAGCCACTTGTGTCAGATGAGCTGCATGGTACCAACCAAGTAGCCTTTTATCTCCATGGACAGCTGAAGGAGCCTGCAGTCACTATTCAGATATAGCTGCCCCCATCACAGGTACCTCTGCTTGGACATTTGCATGCCACTCCAGCTGCCAGCTGGTTGATGGTGGTTCTGACTACCACAGCATATTGATGCTTGTGCTGGAGCAGGCTGGTCTATCCCCTCTTGGCTGTTGATGCTGAGACAGAAAGCATCCTGTGATGAAAGGAAAACATGTACAATGAAGTTCAAAGTAGCAAAACTGTCTGCTGAGCTGGCAGGAAATTTAATCTAGCACATGGACTTCATGCTGCAAAGATTAAATATTCTTATTCAGATGAGAATGAAAGCCTTGTGATTGCCTTATCAACTGAAACATATGTAGGGCTTCCAGTAACCAGGTCATAAAAGCACTGATATACCTGTGCACTTTACAAAGGTCTTTCTAGTTCTTCCTCTTTCTCCTCTGAAAATGATTGAGCTAAGGCAGGATGACTGCCTGTATTACTGGCACAACCTCACCTAGTTTGCAGTTTATCATGTTACTGATACCAGTTGAGCTGAACAGTGTCAAATGGGTGGAGTGCAGACAAGGGAATATGAGATCAGGGCAGCTTCTTCTTTCTTATATTTTAGATTCTTTTTCCATAAAATTCCCCAGGCTTTGATCAAATGATTCTGGTATTTATAAGTCTGAATTAACTTTTGAAGAAAGTGACATCTGTATTTTGATTCTTGGTGAATTGTGGGCTTTGCCACAAAAAGTATCAATGTCAGGGTCTAACGGTGTAAATGTGCTACAGATTACTATATTTTTACATCCTAGAACCCTGAGCTGCAGATTGCATGCTGCAGAAAACCTCCTGGAAAGACCCTGGGAAACCATTACTCCACGCTTAGCATGCTGTTATTCTGTTCTCCTTTTATTCCCTAGGGTGCTGCTATGGGCCATTGTCATTTGTAGGATATCAGGCTAAGAGGAGATCAGATATCATCTCTCAGGCCCCACTTCCTGCAGAGCACGAGCACCTGCCACAGTAGCAGAGCTGTCACTTACTCGCCTGGTTGGGTTCCAGTGTGGCCAGTCCTACCAGACTTCTCAAATCCCAAGCAACACATCTCTGATGTGGCCCACCACAGTGCCTGGGGTAGAAAGGCTGGCCAGCTTCGTGTTTAAATGCAGGGAGTCAACTGGTGGACAGTTTAGCCAAGCAAGGCCAACACTAGCAACGCTTGTGAGACTGAAGAGCAGCAGGGTTGCCCTTGGGCAGAAACAGAGCTCCCACTCACAGAGGGCCTCTTGGGGTCCTGTGACAAGTGGTGTGGGTGTCTGTGCTCAGGGGCTCAAAATCTTCTTCCTGCCACTACCAAAGTGTGCTTATATAGTAAGGATGTGCATAATGCTACTTCAGTAAAAGCTCATAGAGGAGGATAATAAAGAATTTTCTTAACGGCCTATTAATCAGAGAATATTAGTAATATTTATAAGAGTATTAAGAATAGCCATGTAATTTCCAGTTTGCATGAGCGCTCAAACAATTTTCAGGGTGCTTTATGAAGTCAGTCTGGCATCATTTTTCTGATGGGAAGTTACAGTAGCTTTTGTAGGCAACATATAGAAAGCTGAGCATGCTGCATTACAGTTTAGAAGATCAATAGATCCCTGTGTTCAGGAATCCTGATGTTAAAAGAAGAAACTTCTTGTTTATGTGCTGCCTTGGCCTATTAGCCTAGCTTGTTACTAATAAAAGTTCTTTCAGAGCACACTGAGTGATCAGAGTCTTGAACAACTTTCTATAACCAGCAAAAGCATTAGATAGAAAAAAAAAATAAAGAGAAACGGCCTCCTAAAGTCTGCCTTTCTACAGGCAATGTGTCTTTGGGTATGAATTTCAAAATGGGTAGAGAACACACTTCTGCTTGGCATGGAAATAAATACTAAGTGAAAATAATAAAAAAAAAAAATCAGGAAATATTCTTAGCTTATCAGTTCTATGGGTGTATTAGCAAATTGGATGAGAATAGTTTTCATAATGAAAAGTTAACTGTGCATGTTTCTGAGCTGTTATTGCAAAATAAGAGGAAGAGGGAAGTTTAATAACTACTGGTTTGGGTTGGGCACTTTTCTATGCTTTTACATATCTTTTAACAGCTGCGGGCAGGGGAGCATGGAGCAGACATGTTTCTGTTCTCAAATGGAAAAAAATAACCTTCAGAAATTTTCATTGGACAATATTCAAAAACTAAGAGCATTTGAATTTTTCCCCAGGCAAGAGGCCATTTTATGAAAAGACCAATTGCAGGAACCACCCAAACAGACCCAAATTTTCAAGAACTTTTTTCTTTTTGAAGTTTGTTTTAACATAGTCTTCATTTTCACACCCAGCCTATTGGTGTAGCACTGCATGAACAACTTTTAGATAATGAGAAAAATCTGATAGTAAAATTATAATCTAGAAGAAGGTCAACATTTTACAAATGTGAATGTCTAAAGTTCTGTGAATAAATGTTAAGTTTTGTCCTCCTACAGAGGAATATATTGCTTTTCCATAAGTTCTGAATATGTCCAAGTCTGGAGATGAGAACAGGTGCTAAACTGAAAGTCAAATTACTTTTCTAGAAACATATATGGATTACGAGGTGCAGGTTTCTTTCTAGAATGTGCAAATCAGTGCTAGTTAAGCTCCTAATGCATTTAGGCCTTCTAAAAATCTTTTCTCATTGACTCAGACTTTTAATACACAAATTCAAAGTCTACCTTGCTCAAGAATCCAAATTGTTGCTCTCTCTCTCCATCAAAGCTGATGCAGATGAGTGGGAAATGTTTAGCAGAAACCTAGCACAGGCAAATACCTAGCCAGAGAAGGTCATTCTTGCATTTTTGGGAAGCACTTCAAGACAGCAGCATAGCAGGGCATTTAGTTTGTGCTGTAGTCTAAACCAAAACGCCTTCAATGAACGGCTTAAATGTTGCAAGTTAAAGAGCTGAGAGAACTCTGCCAGATCAGAGGATGACAGTCAGGGCAAATGCTGGCCAGCTGGAGCTTTTTTCCTACACAGTGAAACCCTCTGCTACAGTTTGATTCTTTCTCTACCATCCTGTGTCATACCACCTCTTCAATTCCCAGAGCCTCCCTGGAAAGCATCAGCTCTCTTTAGTGACTGAATTAGCTGTTTGTTTGCTTTGTGGGCAGATGTGAAGGACTGAGTAATGGGGCAGTGCTGATGTTTCCACAGTCTTCTTGGGAAGCTCTCCTTTGCATTATTTGGTACCACATAAGGGTCTTAATTTTTATAAAGGTTACTTATGGACACAGGATTTTTGCTAACTCTTGCTAATTTCAGTTGTCTAGGTCTGACACCGACTCTGCCTCACCTGACCTCTTGTGAAGAGGAAGCAAGATTTGGGTTTTTTCACAACTGGTCTCCAGAGGAGAAATTGAAAATTCAATCTGTAGAGTCCTGCAATGCAATTCCCTCCTGATGCCCTCTTCCATCCTTTTTTTTTACTGTAAATTGCAAGGACTTCATTTAGCTGGAAGCCTTGGCATCCATCTGTACATGTGGCAGATAGTAGTATTTTCACATAGCTCCCTCCAGACCTGAGTTTGGCTATGCAGACTTTGAATAGGCTGAAGAAATGTGGAGGATGGGTACAGTTGTAAGAATTGCCCAAAGCAAGGAAGTCAGATGTGCAAGAGACCAACAGCAGCATCACAGTGTCAGCACTAGTGAGTCATCCCCCTGTTGGAACCAGGCACAATAGTGACACTGCCCAGCAGCGACCCAGACGACTAGGCTGCTGCCTTCCTTGCAAATAAGTAGTTTATTTTTCATCCTCTGTAAGATAAAGGTCTTTTTTTCTTTAGGCTAATGAAACCACTCTCTGTTTACTGAGTTCAGTTACGTTTAAGCAACTTATGTGTATTACATCACAGCCGAGCCCCTTGATATTTATGCAATGGGAAAACAATTCAGATGAGTAAACGCGTTTTATGACTCAGCAGATGTAGTCTCAGTTTCTGGCTTTCACACAATCTCTTTCTGCAACCTTGGGCAAGCTACTTAATCACTTATTGTGCCATCTCTAAAAAACTCTCCTTAGATTTGTCTCCTATTCTATCCATCGCCTCTTTACTGCAAATGTTATCCTACCTATTTTTATAGCACTTACCAGCAAAGAAACTTTGCTCCTGGGAATCCCTAGGCATCACTGGAATTATGAGTAATATCTGAGTAATCAAACCATGCCATTTCCTTATTTCAACCTACAGTCCTTTAACATGTCCTCTGGATGTCTTCCAAAAATTGACAAACCAGAGACTTAAGCACTAATAAGAATGTATCTCCTGTCATGGAGTTTGGCTACAGGTTCCAGAAATAAGGAACTTTCAATGCTGAAAGACTGAGCACAGATGCCATGCCAGCAGGGAACGAGGATGCAAAGGGAGAGCTGGAGCCATGAGCTGCCTGGCAGTTACTGCAAAGAGTGAAGCTCTGTATAGTCACTGTAACATTCTCTGTCTCATTTTCTTTCTGCCAGAGTGTTGTGGCAGAACCCAGAAAACAAGCTTTCTTGTCTCCCCATGTGTGTCATGCTTAGAGTTATTAGAAGATACTTTTCCCAGGGGTCTGCCCCCTGTGAGATGTGTCCAGGCACAGATCAAGGAAAGGGAAGGCGAAATGCTTCCTAAAGAGTTGCCTTTAGAGAGGTTGCAACATATAAAATACCATGAGGTACCTCTATAACTGTATCGCCAGTAAGCACACGACCATATAACTTAAAAAGTAGCTCTGAAGTTCAGGAAAATCTGACAGTAGCCAAGAAGAAATAAATACTGAAGAAGGGACTAAATGAGAGCAGACATATACATACATATATATATATATATATACACACATACACATATATATATAGCAGCCTTCCTTTATTAATCAGTTTCAGGTGGGCCCAGTTTTGCCACTCTGGGCAACTGGGTGGACCTGGTCTCCTTAGGCAGTATCCAAGGGTTTTTTTAAGTGTTTGCCTGGCAGCAGCTCCCTGTTTGCTCTGCTGTCATGAGCAGCATTTCTGTATTAAGATCCAATGGATTCTTCAGCACTGCAGTGACTCCTACAGCGTGAGGGAGCTCTCAGAATCTCCCTATAGCAATCTACTAAGGTGTGGGGGATAATTCTGCTTATGGGGTGGCCCAGGGTTTTGTAAAGGAAACTAGAGGCTGCCACAATCTTTCTGGAGTCCTGCTCCAGTTGGAGAGAGATTTCTGTGGTCTGTTATGAAGTGCTGGATGTTTACATTTTGCTTTTCCTGTCGGAAGAAATAGATCTGGCAAACAGCCAGCAGCCTATTTCTGGAAATCTACTTTCCTAGTAATTAAAAGCACCTGGGCAGACTTTCCTTATCCAAACAGCACTGTCTAGCCAAGTCAGGCCTTTAGGATGAAAGTTTCAGGCACTGAACAGCTTTAACAGGAGCATAGGAATCCAAGGTGTTCCTTCTTTACCTTGTGCATTTCGAATGTTGATTTGTAATCCAGGTTAAAGATGGCAAAGGAATGAATGTCTGTGACCTCTAAAGTGTCAAAAGCTCCACAAACCCCACACTTTCATTCTGGCTCTGTCAGGTGTTCAGAGATCATAAGATGAACTTATAAATCATGTGTTACTTGCCCTCTTTGCCTCACCACTAGGCTATGATCCTTTAGGAAGCTTTTGGATCCTGTTTCCAGGATCCAACCATATTTCATTTTAAATAAAAGCTTGGAGCCCTTCCTGCACTTGATGCAAATGCAGGTCCTCCTGCAAGGAAAAAAACACTGTCATGAGGTTGGCAGTTGAACTGTTAGAGGTGCTGCTGCTGTAGTTAAAGTAAAATTAAATCAGAGAAATTGAGATGACTGCAATTATTTATATCTGAATGGAAGGAAGATCAGACTTTGCATTGCATTTAGACAGCTTCTACTTCCTTACTAGCTATACTATTCAATAGGTTTCTCTTATAAAATACATTGTGCCTACCTGTTATAGTCTGGGGAGAGAATGAGGATTGGCAGGGCATTTGAGAGAAAGGTTATTTGTTGACTAACAGCTGTCTTCCACCTTATTCTGCCACAGCGTAGATGATGCACTAAAGCTCACATGGCTAAAGCAAGTTCTGCAGCCAGTGGGGTACAAGGAAGGAATATAACCCATATTTGTGGATAAATGAGTTATAGAAATAATAGGACGTGTACTGCAGTCTATTGTGTCCAGAAAAGGAAGGCTGAAAAACAAGGGGAGAGAAAATACAGAGTCTAATTGGCAACTACCCTGTAGAAAGGAATAGCACTATCAAATAACTAACTAAATAAATTTTAGTATTTATGACTAATATATAAATTATTTATTAGCCATGACTAGTAAAATAAATGACTGCTAAATAAATTTCCCTCCTCTTTTCTATATTCTGCTATAGCTATTGCTTTTCTTTTGCCTTTGCATGCCTTAACCTCTACCTCAGCCAATACAGTGCCCCAAGATCCAGTGAGGTAAGAAAGGAGGTAAGTTCATACAAGAAAGGGAGGAATTATGGCACCAAATCCTAAATTCTCTAAAGAAAAATCTAAATTATTCCTCTTAACTATAAGGCTTGTTTAGGAAATCAAAACTTTTAACGAGCATGCAGACAGAAATCAAGATTAATCCTCCTAGGTCTCAAGACCTGGACATGCCAAAGCCTGAGGACATCTTGATACGGAGAGCAGCAAATAGAAGTTTTAATAACTAATCAGAATCTCTTGGTTACTCAGATCAACATATTCATGGTTTTAACTTTAATTTTGAATCTTCTACCTTTAGTCAAAGAATTTCTGAATCCTGGAGGTATATATTTCCTGTAGAATCAGAACTGGCACATAGACTAGGTAAGATTGATGCTGTAACAAATCGTTTAAATTGAATCATATTTATCTCACCAAACCATATATAAATAGTAAAAGCAAGAACACATTCTGGTGCAGAAAGAATATGCTTTCTAGAAGAGAAACTTAATCAGTTTTATTCCCTAGATTAATTAAGTATGCTGGATATAGGAAATGAATTAATTGTGCGAATGCTCCATTATGATTCCCTCTGATAATCACTAAGAAGCCTAAGCACATCCTCCATTATCCCCTGCTTTCCTGAGCTACAGGGATTAGAAATCTTTCAGAAGGACATACTACTTTGAAACTACAAGACACCTACTTGCCTGGGACCCAGACAAAGCTGGTGAAATCATTGTGGTAGATGGGCATGGTGAGTACTCTCATGACAATGATATCTTCCCCTGTATCTGTCATTAAGTCTTGCTCTGAGAGTGCATTATCATGAAGAAACCAGTGACTGAGAGTGAAGAGCTTAGTCCTAGCAGAAAGCCTCAGCACTGTCTGCTCTGTGGAGGATGACTGCATAGTCCGACAGAAAACCCATGCAATGTGTTTATGGCCTCTTCTCCAGTGCTTGTGGCCACAGACTGAGTCCTACCTCTGCTTAGGCTCATGGTACGGCAGCAGCAATGCTCCTTCAACAAGAAAAAAAAACAATTGCAACATTTCCTTGCTTTTGACCTCCTGATTTCATGTTCTAGACAGTTTGTTTTATTCCTGATCAGCTGCTTTAAATGGTTATTTCCTTGCTTTGGTGTCACCTGGAGGTATGAGTTTTGTGGAGAAATAAGGCAGTAATTTTCTCCCATTCCCTTGGTATCTGTTTGCCCCCTCACCCTATTCTCTGTTTCCATTCTCCCTGGCTACTGTTATTTCTTGCAAAAAAGGAGTGTTTTTACAGTAACACAGTTAACTTGAGCAACTGTGCTGCTGTAGAACCACATATAGTATAAACTCTAAAGGAGTTAGGTGCTTAATCTCTCAACTAACAACACAAGTGACAGATAAAACTCCTTAGCCAGGCACTCACGGGGACTAAGAGAGAGCAAAGGCACATCACCTCTGGCAGAGAACATGGTCACAGAGCCATTGCCCTTCTGCACTAGTGTGCTTTGGAGTTACTCTGCTCTGCAGCAATGAGTATGGAGGACAAGTATGAAAAGGAATGATGGTTTGTTTTCATACCCTGTAAAGCTGCTGCAACAGTGTATATCTGTATAGATGAACTTTGGGAAGTTCAGGATCTTTCAGACAATGGAAGTTTTCCATTTTAAGAGAAGAGATTATTCACTTAACCTTTTAAGCTGTCAGCTGTAATATTAACTTGGACTATTGCTGGTGAGTGCCTATTGAAGCAGGTTGAATCTAATCCATCAGTTTTTAAAAGGATCTATACTTTGCACAGGAATTAGTCTTAGTTGTGGATGTGGCTTCCTTGCCTTTTGGACTCTTGTTTTCTTGAGGAGCAGAAGTACTGTTCAGAACAGCCTGTTTAACTGAGGAATTGCAGGTGGAAGCATTGCACATGGAAACTATTAATCCTAAAAGCAATCTGCTGGTGTGTCGTTGCTGTTCTTATGCAAGAAGAACACAGGGGAACAGCAATATCAATACTTCATTATTTGGTGTGTAGCTTATTATTTCCCTTACTGGAGTTTAGTGAGCTTTAGTTTAAGAGCTTTTCCCGGGACGCTGTACAACAGCACTGACTGTTCAAGTGGTAGATAGAAGGGAGTCAGTTTTAAAAACAGATATTTCACAAAAAGTTATCACAAAACAGAACCTAGGATTTTTGAAAAGGATGTAAGCAAACTAGGCACTCAGCTCTCACTGAGATTTGAAAGGCCAGCATAAGAATTTGGCCAGCTAAGCCTCAGCATGTCTTAAAGGGTATTTAGGGCTGTGGTGCCACAGTAAATAACAGGCTGTTGCCAAAACATAATTTCCAGTCAGACAGGACAAGTAAATGAACAAAGATCAGAGCACATCAGCAGGCACTGAGTCGCAAGTGCAGGGATGCAAATTCAGAGCCAGGGAGTTCAGCCATGCTAACTGGGATGTGAACTGATAATTTTTTGATGTCAGCTTTTGTTTTCTTCCCAGGCAGATATCTTCCCAGCCTTTTTTCCATCTTGCTGTTTAAGATCAATTGCCATTTGTTACTGCCAAGATGCTTAAAACCATCCCAATTCAACCACAGTGCTTAGAGCACAATAAATAATGACATGATATCCACCAAGAGGAGTCTTAGGATATCTTGCTGATCTAGGTCTGTCACTACTGGAAATCAACACTCCAGAGATTCAGTGTTACCTCTTCCTTTTTGCCTTTTTACTTCCTGACAGGTTTTTTTGCGTACCTTTATAAAAAGCAAGAGGTGTTTACCTTAAAGCAGGTGCAGGAAAATACTGATTATATGTAAAAGAGGCCAGTTGGATTTCAGCCAATAGTTTTATTGCTCGAATAACTGCTTCTTGCACTTACTTACAGTATTGTCAAATGTAGATTGCTATGAAAATAGTTCATGCTTCAGTAACACGTGTGAAATGAGCACAAGAAGATGTGCCTACGTAACTTTTAGGGGCAATCTCTGCAATGGACAAAAAGTTAAGTGACACTATAAATGCTAGTTACTCTCCTAGGATATCCATAAATGGTCCTTTCGTGATGTAGTTGATATGCATCACACTTGGAAGACACCTGCAATTTTGCATCATTCCTCCATGCTATTATTTATATTTTGGGAGAGATAAGCAAACCACATTATAAAAGCCCAGCACTCAAACTGTGCCCACCTGCCCCAGTTTGTAATGTCAGAAGGAAAGGAGGCCCACTCATTTTGTCAAAAATTTCAACACATTTAATTTTTAACCTTTTAATTTTTTCTCCCTTTAATGCGTAGCTGTCACTTTGGGATTTCAGCAGTTACCTGTGACTCTAGAATGACAATCCTTTGATGTGGAAATCTTGGTGCTGTTAAAGTATTGGTATTTTTGCAAGTGGTGTCACAACCATGGTTTTTCTGACAAGTTTCTTAAGGTTTCAGTTCTTAAAGGTAGCAGGATATGTTGCAGGAGATGATGGCATATGGGACTCCTGGACAGCATGAGGTATCCAGCCACTCCCTTTTCTAATGCCCTTGACAGAGGTCCCCAGTCATATACACACCTGCTAGCTTACATGAGACAGGTGATTTCACTTGTTCATGAGAGCAGACTTAGCTCTTGCAATGTTTTGTACTACCAGTTTTAGAAATTACCTTGGTGTTATTTCATTTGGATTACATGCTGTCATTTATGGGACTTAACTAGTAATTGAAAGTGATATGTTCCACTGATATGTTGAGAAACATCTATGCATTTCTTTAGTGAGCTTGGAGACAAGGACAGAAAAATTGGCAGGTGGAGAAGGGGAATGTTTTTGCCAGCTACACAGGCTGCCAGCTTTTGGTATTTCCTAGAGTCCTGCCAGTCACTGCTTCCTGGCTCTGAATGTCACCTCGGAGCTCTCTCTTCTGTGTGGGGCAGCTGAGCTGTGGCTGTGCTACTACAGGGACTGCCTATACTGAGCATGGCTTTCCTCTTGCCCTTTCTTCAAATCCGAGTAAAGCTCTGATGTATATTTATTGTGCTAGAGCCCTTTGCAACCCATGACATTACTTGTGGCTGAAGCCTAGTGATTACATGGGACCTTGCATTTGGGAGACAGGCTGTAAAACCATGACTTCTTTCCTACTGGAACAGAGTCCATTTGTTCCTGTGTAGAAGATGACCTGTTTAAAAGGCTAGTGTCTGTTTGAACTTGAGTCACTTACAAACATGTTCTGTTGCATTAGAATTAGGTGAGGTGCTGTAGAATCAGAATGTCCTGAGTTGGAAGGAACCACAAGGATCATTGAAGTGCAACTCCTGCACAGGAGAATCCCCCAAATCACACCATGTGCCTGAGAGTATTGTCCAAACACTTCTTGAATTCTGAGAGACTTGGTGGTGCGATCATTTCCCTGGCCTGTTCCAGTGCCCAATCACCCTGCGGGTGAAAAACCTTTTTCTGATATCCAGCCTAAACATTCCCTGACACAGCATCATGCCATTCTCTGGGTCACCAGAGAGAGGAGATCAGTGCCTGCTCCTACACTTCCCCTTGTGAGGAAGCTGACCAATATGAGGTGTCCCATCAGTCTCCTCCAGGCTGACAAAGCCAAGTGCCCTGAGCTGCTCCTGATACACCTTCCCCTCTAGGCCCTTCACCATCTTCATAGCCCTCTTTTGGATGCTTTCTAATAGCTTTGTATCTTTCTTATGTTGTGGCACCCGAAACTGCACATAGAACTCAAGGTGAGGCCACACCAGGGCAGAGCAAAGCGGGCAAATCACCTCCCTTGACTGGCTAGTGATGCTTTGCCTGATGCCCCCCAGGACATGATCACCAGGGCACATTGCAGACTCAATGCTTTGGAGTGTGCTCTGGGCTTTTAATGCTTATTTTTTATTATTTATTATCCTCCTGCTGACTCACCTTTCCACACAAAGGAAGCTGGGCACTGAATGAACTTAATAGATTGAAGGTGTTACCCACCTCCAAAAAGTAATTTTCAGTTACTGCACTTTGAAGTCTCTTTGAAAGTTGTGTAAAGAAAACCAACACAAAAACTTGTTTTCAGTTTGTTTTCTTTGCTGCCCATCACCACATCAAAAAACATCTTCTCCCCCTCAGTCAAAATAAAACCATCCCAAACCTGGCCTAAACAGAGCTCAGGCTATCTTTCCTCTTATTGTAAGAAGTGACAGGTTTTCTTTGAATATCTCGTCTATTTTAGCCTCTGCACGAAAGATGGCTCTGCCAGCAGCTCTATGAACCTTGAATTCCTTGTGAGAAATGTGAGAAAAAAATTTAAAAGTACTGTTTAGGAGTTAAAATACTACACAGCAGTCCCCAGCCAGTAACCCCTGCAGCTACAGGCTGTGGAGAGCTTGTACCAGCAGAAACCAGGTTAGAACCACTTCTAACATCTGAAACCTTTCTGCATCACTTGTGATGGTAGGATCATCCCCAGATGTGGTATTTAGCCACTTTCTGCTTTTTCACCAAAGCTGCTGCTGAGGTTAGTATGGTATTTGCTGTAAATTCTTTGATTGACACTCCACAAAGGTCCTCAGCACTCATGAAGACATTCATCCCACTAATATTTCCATGACAGTAACATCTTTCCCATGGACTCTCAGGGATAATTTCTAATTTCCTGTATTTCCTGTATTTATCATGTCCCTGATGAGCTCACCTGAAGAGACTTAATTTTGTGCCGTGATCTTCCATTTGAACTAAAAATATATAAATGAAAATATATTTGTACTAATTTGAGTTCTCTTTTGTTACCACTTTTGTGTATATGTAAAAAAAATATCCAACCAAAATCCAAGAACCCCTCTACTATAAAGACCTTTATTCAGCCTTTCTAATTTCAAGGTTATTTAAAAGTATTATAACTACATTTGTTTCTGGGACAATGCTGTACATTGTGTGCACGTACAATTTAGTTTATTCTCCCCTTATTCCTGTGTTGCAGTCTAAAAGGGACTTGCAGTTCTTCTCTGCGAGTTGTTCCCAAAAGACTCATCTCTAGGTTCAGTGGTACATGGAAGTCTGAAGGACCCTTCTAAGGTCAGAAGTGGTGTGAATAAGAGCCACAGCAATGTCAACCAGAAGAAGCACTTTGGGCTCACATAGTTTCAGGGCACTGAGCAAGGATGGACACGACAGAAGTTCATTTGGCATTCTGTGTGAGTCACAGAGGCCTCGTAATGTCTGAATGTGAGGATTTGCAAAGGCAAGCAAAACCACAGCACTTCTTGGACCTCAGTCAGAAACCATAGCACAGAGTGCTTCCTCCCTTGTGAATGACAATAGTAACACAGGCTGTTACATTTTACCTGTCTTGCTGAGGTAGCAAGCCAAATGTTAGTACACTTGTTTCTTGCTGTATGCTTATACATGCTATATGTTTATACTTTGTACTGTTTTGGATGTTGCTGCTATAAACAGCTAAGGAATGTGCTACTTAGTCAATGATGAATCCATCCAACCCAGTATCCTGTCTCCAGCAGTGACACTGAGAGATTCTGTTTAGGAAGCACAAACAAACCTGACTGCTATCTGAGTACCATTCCCAGCATCCAAATGTTATAGACTCATCTCTGCCTTCTCCCTGTTTATGGACATGTTGTCCATGAATTTGTCTACTCTCTTTTTAGAACTGCTCATACTCTTTGCCTTTAAAACCTGCTGTGACTAAATATCTTACAAGCTCATTGCCTGCTATGTAAGAAAGTACTTTATTGTAACTGTTACATGGGATTTAGTGAACACGTTTTTCCTTCATCTTATTTCCAGGGAGCCTTCTCTCTTAATTGAAAACTCTCAGCTGTTAAAGGCTCCTCAATAAGACAGCTGCACCATCATCCACATCACTTTATCTGCCCTTCTTGGTACTTTCCCTCAGCCCATGATGTCCTTCTTGCAATGCTGAGAGCAGTGACAACCATTAGTCAGTATGAGGGTACAGGGTTTTACACATTGGCAAAACAGTGCTCTCTGCATTGTTCTCAACACCCTTCCTGATGATGCTCAACAATTTGATGCTTCTTCTGGCTGACACTGCACATTGAGCTGATGAATGAAACTGGGAATAACTAATGAGAAGACACTATTGTGATCTAGGCTGGCTGTGGTATGTAGTTAAATATAGCCATAATGACTTTTTTTTTTAAACCACATTCTATTGCCAGTCTCAGTGAAAGACAAATGTTATCAACCAGGGTAACTGCTGCAAATTGGACAGGTTTGGGTCACTGTATTTTTGCAGTCTTCCCTTTCTCTCTGCCCAGAGCATTAGTACTACACCTCATGGTGCAAACTAGAGCACCCATAAGTAATATGCCTGCATGTTCTTCCTGGATTTGTGTGCAGGGGCCCAAGGTGACTTTTAAACTTATGTCTCTTGTTCAAAAACTTGATTATAAGGATGCGGAAACACTTCTTTCTGATGCTTCCTTTTGAAGAGGTTTTATGACTCAGATGCACAAATTAACTTCCAGATGAAAGTACAGTAGAAGCTGTAGCCCAGGAGCAACACCTGCCCAGTTTTATTAGCCTGTCACACATATAGCTTTAAAAAAAAGCCTGTAGAATAAACAAAACTCACCTATAGAAACAATTAGGCAATAGCAGTTGTAATTCAGGGAATTTCCAGCAGATTAGTAATAAGCTGTGAAGAGCCTGTGGCCTGAAATGAAATCTTGAGCCTCTAGTTTCTAGGAAATTGTTTGTGTTGTGATGCTTATTGCTCCTGAACAATTAACAGCTGGAAGTCTTAAAAAAATTTGGCTTTTAATGTGTCTTTTCCATTTTCAGTATGTGAAGTATGATTCTATCATGAATCACAGCTCTCTGACATCCATCTCTTTCCTGAGGTCTGCACAGCTAGCAGTGAACCAGAGCATGCTATCAAGAGCAGAGGCATTGATCCAAGGAAGCAATCAGGTACACATGTGATTCTTTCCCCATGGAGCTCTCAAAATCTAATCAGAAAAGCTTCTTTGGAACATTCTTCCCAGAATTCTAAATGGTCTGCAGGAGACAATCATTTCATCAGAATCTGTACATAAAAAAAGAAAAAAAGATTGATTGCTAACAGTTTGAGTGGGGTTTTGTTTTTGTTTTTTCAATGAATCAAATGGAAATTGCAATCCTGTTTTATGTTATAAAATAATCGCACCTTCTTTTAAATTTTTTTATGGCCACTTTCAGCATATCTGAGTCTATTCAAATGTCTTTGAATCTTCATAGCTCACTCTGTCAGTGCAGGCAGAGGCCCTGATAAAGTACTTCCCGCACCCTAGAAATGCCTTTGGAGAGGAGATAGTCCTTTCCTTGAGGTCTGGTAACAGTCAGTCAGAGAGGAACCCTGAAACAGTAATAAACCTCCTATGCTCTCTGTGTGCCAGTTTAACCTACTGTGCATAAATCCTACTGATAGCACTAATTGTGGTTATAACTAAAGATCTGCCATATGGTAATTTTATACCACAGGCCTAGAAATACTCTGCTTAGATATCTCTACATACAAAGTTAATGTAGTCCTTTACTATTTTGGATGCTTCTGAAATGAGACTCTGTCCCAGAACTTCATAGGCCTCCTGGTTCAGGTTCTCGACATACAAATAGTCATATGACATACACTCAGCCACAAGTGTTAATGAGAAAGTAATTAATCACAGATTCCATGTAGCTTGTATGTGAAAAGCCCCCCAGTTATACCAGATCCATACGGATATGGTGTGGTGAAAGGAATTTAGCTTCCTATAACAGTGATGTAGCTGCCCAGTTGCTCTCTGGAGCAAGAAATTAACATAGAAATACAATGCCCTTTGCTTCTAAATTGGGTTCTATGGCCTTTTAAGAAAAAAAGAATGAGTGAACTTGAGAGCCCAGGGATGTCTAAAGTCTAGAGATGGCAATATCAGTTTGGATATACTGAGAAATTTGTACAGGTCGGAATCCCACTTCTTGCTGTCTTAGTGCATTTTTAAATTTCATTTTCATTTATTTAATTTTTCCTTTCAGTCCTGGCTGTCATTACTGCTTACATCAGTGGAGAGATTCCCTGAATTTCAAGGGCAACTGGATTAGTTACTAGGTTGTTGTACTGAAAAGGCATGCAATTAAAAAAGCCATCACGTTGTTCTCGGTGGGCTGGAGCCAAGGATGACCAAGGGTGCTTGCTCAAGTGCAGCTGTGCATTGTCACCCACAAAGGCAGTCACTTGCACTGTAGATGCAACCCAGACAATGGAACCTGGTCTGGCCAGAAGCTGCAGTTTGGCAGTTTAGACCCACTGGGGCTCTAACTAGGCACAGAGAGCAGATATAAGGAATTTCTTTTAAGAGTCAGAGTTGTAATTTCCAAATGATGGAGGTTGATCTGCAGAAGTTATGCCAGCACTGCAGCCAGTGACACTTGTGTCAGCTGTGTGGTTTACCAGGAGAAGTCTTCGGCTAGAAAACAATTCTTAGATGCTTTGCACTGAATGGAAATTTTAGAAAAGGTGGTTTTAATAATGGTTTTTGTATAGTGTTTACTGCCTCATTTCAATACTCCCTAACATTTAAAAAATACTTTTCTGAAGTAATTAACTATTTCCTACAAATCTTATTGATATGAAGGGATACCCCTATACTGTTTAACTCCAGCTGTTAAGTCTCAGCCTCCCAAAGAGTAAGGTGTGTGTGTGCCCTTATAGAATCATAGAATAGTTTGGGTTGGAGGAGACCTTTAAAAGTGATCTAGTCCAACTCCCCTGTGATAAGCAGGAACATCTTCAACTCCATCGGGTTGCTCAGAGCCCTGTCCAACCCGACCTTTGTTTCCAGGGATGGTGCATCTACAACTGACCTGAGCAACCTGTTCCAGTGATTCACCATCCTCATTGTAAAACTTTCCTTCCTTATATCTAGTCTGAATTGACTTTTAGTTTATAACAATTACCTCTTGTCCAGTCGCAACAGGCCCTGATAAAAAGACTGTCCCCATCTTTGTTACAAGCCCCCTCTAACTACTGAAAGGCTGTAATATGGTCTCCCTGGAGCCTTTTCTTCTCCAGGCTGAACAACCTCAATGTCCTTATTCTTGAGTCTTCCCACGAACTCCTGTTGAAATAGTTGCTTCCTTAATGCTATGCATATGTTNAGCGATCGCCTCCCGCCGCCAGAGGGGCGGCCGGGGCAGTCCCCGTGGCCGGGCTTAATCTCGTGTTACCACCGACCCTTTCGAGCATCACCCGCCCCCAAACACCGTCCCAGGGCCGGGGCGNGTGCATCTACAACTGTCCTGAGCAACCTGTTCCAGTGATTCACCATCCTCATTGTAAAACTTTCCTTCCTTATATCTAGTCTGAATTGACTTTTAGTTTATAACAATTACCTCTTGTCCAGTCGCAACAGGCCCTGATAAAAAGACTGTCCCCATCTTTGTTACAAGCCCCCTCTAACTACTGAAAGGCTGTAATATGGTCTCCCTGGAGCCTTTTCTTCTCCAGGCTGAACAACCTCAATGTCCTTATTCTTGAGTCTTCCCACGAACTCCTGTTGAAATAGTTGCTTCCTTAATGCTATGCATATGTTTTGAGGGCTCAGAAAAGACAGGGAAATTACAAACATGTGAGCTCAAAACTTCTGAGAAAATTAGAACTGCAAGTGTTTCTGTAATTAAAGATACTCTCTGTAAACTGTCCCTGCCTCTCCTTTTCCCTTATCCATGATGAACGAAACGTGAAACACTGCATTAAGCCCGGGAAGTAAGTTAAGGTTATAAAAATGATTGCGTTTGATGATGTCACGTCCCTTTTGATGACAAGGATAAAACATGTCCAAATCAGTGCCTAGAGAGGGACGGGGCTCTTTTGGGGGGACTGCCTGGGTCTGATGGATGGGGCAACAAGCCGAGCCACTCACTGCGCCAAACTCGCGATCCCCTCGGCCGGGCTCGGCT